>JAGFMF010011380.1:17193163-17247150 GCA_019455555.1 Galemys pyrenaicus
ACAGTTCCTACTGGGGCCTGCTGTATTTTTTCCCTTTTTCCTGTATCTTCCAGGAGCTTTCTGAGCCTATTGTCTCTCTGTCGCCATCTTTTTTTCCTCCCCCTCGAGCTAACCAGTGAAGTATTTCTACATGGTCAATATATTTTTTTAAGAAATGTCATACTTTCTTTTTTTAAAAAAATGATTTATTTATCGTTCAGTAACTGAGGTACAGACCAGAGGTGTGTGTGTGGGGAAGGAGTCACCAGAGACAGAGTGGGGAGCAGAACAGGCAAATTTACTGAAATACACTGCTGAGGGAGCAGAGGGCAAGGCAGGAGAGGTCTGCTGCACCATTTGGGTCACCTCCCTGGCTGGGGATCAAACTTGTACTACAGTGGCTGTGGATGCTTCATAATGCAGTGCTTAATCCCTTGTGCCACCAGGGAGTTCCTCTATATGGTCAATAATTTTTGAAAGATTTGCTCCAGTGTAATAAGCTACATGAATTGGCATTTAGGACACTAAAATAAAACCTACCAATTAACATAAAAAGTATGTGGCATCCTCTATATTGTTTATCAATATAGGTCTTACATTTTTCAACTATAAAAATATTCCTTGATATTTGAGGTTACTTTCAGCTTTGATAACTTCCTAGCCTTCAAAATAACCTCACTTATTTCTAAGCATATAACAAAACAAGGAAAGAAATGCTAGTTTTTCAGCCTGTGTTTCCTTGGCTAATGTACTCTCAAAAAATATATAATGACCAATACGTTAGCACATTATGCTTCAGGCTGTTTTCCACAAAGACATGAAGTAAATGCCTACAAAATTCTACTTCAAATGAGAAAGATGTATTTGTCACCACAGATATTTTCAAAATTTCTTATCATTACCATGGAATTTACACTCAGAGTAAAAAATTTTATATATACTTTTAAACTGTCACAGAAAGGTCCACCATTCTTTCAAAATAGGTAAAAGGATATATGTGAGATAGCTAACTGCAGCAACCCAGAAAACTCACACAGAAATACAGAAAGTGGATTTTCTTTTCCATTAAACAAAATCATTACTGCCTTCAAAACCCAACTGATACTCAACTTCCCAGGTGTTTCTCTTTGTTCCCATCACCTCTGTGCTTTGCCCTGTCATTCCTTAGACTAATACAAGCTTCTTGTCTCAAACAACATAAAACAATGAAACAATTGAATTTGAATGAAGTTTTTATGACTCCAAGCTTAACAGCATTCCATTTCATAGAGACAAATTCAGAGTATGTAAATCTACTATTCTCTTTTAATCCTTTCTATCCCTGTCACCTTGATGATGAATCTTAAGCAGTTAATTTAGGTAACCTTGTTGACATCACATTTGTTTATACATATCACTCCTTATACAGTTTTGAATGCAATTTATGTCTTATCAAGTACTTTTTAAAAGCACCTCTTCTTTAAAGAAAATTACAAATTATTTTTCTCAAATGTGCTGAAGATTTAAGTTAAAAATTCTTCTATCTTATTTATTTTGTTTTACACAACTTACCGATATTTAACATTTCAATTAAACACCAGAAAGTGTTAACTCTGCCTTCTGCATCAGAGAACAGTGCAATCTAAGATCTGTGCAGACTCTAGTTCTGCAAACCCTTCCTGGATCCCAGATAAGAACAACCATGTGTCATATTAGAATACTGATTACATATAATAAAAGAAACAATCAGTGAATGAATGAAGGTCAACCAACAGGCCAGCTCTGGCTATAGCCTGGAGGCCACTAAGGTAGACCAGAGGCTAGCCACAACCTAATCTAGAGGGCCCCAAAGTTGAACATGCAGCAGGTCCCAGGCACTAACTAAATAAGAAGCTCCTGAAATGTAACAACACTACAGCCCAGGCTCAATCTGAATTCTCAGAGCTCAGTGAGCTGGATGTTCCCAGGTTGAGCCTACACACAAGGAAAGTCAACCTACAGACCAGCACCTGGCTCAGGTTGGAGTTTGCCAAGGTTGACCAGTAGCCTGGCCAGTGTGCAGCCTGAGGGCTACTGAGGTCAAACAGTAGCCCAGCCCCAGGCATAGGTTGGAGGCTATCAAAGTCAACCACTAGGCACCCTGGCCTAAGCATGAAGGCTTCTGAGGTCGAGCAGCAGGCCAGCCTCAATCTCAGCCTGGAAGCTACTGAGGTGAATGAGCAGTAGGCCCTGGCTCGGTCTAGAGGCTGCTGAGGTTGACCAGTAGTCTAGCCCCAATTTCAGCCTGGAGATTGCCAAGGTCAAACAGTAACCCATTCCTGGGCAATAGCTGGAAGTTATCAAGGTAGAGAATCAGGCAGTCCCTGGCTCACCCTCGAGGTCACTGAGGTTGACCAACAGCCTAGCCCCAGGTGCAGCCTGAAGGCAGGGGAGGTCAACCAGTAGCCCAACCCTGGGCATTGGCTGGAGGCTGTTGAGGTCCCCAAGGCCCCAGTCTCTGCCTGGAGTCTGACAAGGTTGACCAGCTGGCCAACAGCACTCAGCCTGGAGGTTGCTGAGGTCAAAGAGCAATAGACCCAGGCTCCATCTGGGTTGCTGAGGCTTACCAGCAGCATGGGACTGTGTACAGCCTGGAGGCTGCAAAGGTCAACCAGCGGGCCAACTCTGGGCTAGGCTGGAGGACCCAAATTTGACAAGAGGGTCAGTTCCTGACTAGCCTAGAGGGCTAGAAAGATGAACAGTGAACAGCTGGTGGTCCAAAATTCTAACTCAACTATAGCTTCTTAACTGTAATAGCTAGATGGCCCCAGCTTATTTTGGTGGCTCGGAGTCAATGAGATGGATGCCTCAGGCTCAGCCTGCAGACTGGGAAAGTCGACCAGCAGGCTGGCCCTGGGCTCAGTCTGGAGGTTGCCGATGTTTATGGGCATACCAGCACAGGCTATAGCCTGGAGTTTGTCAAAGTCAACCAGAAGCCCATCCCTAGTCACAGCCTGGAGACTGCTGAGGTCAATGAGCAGCCAGCCTTGGCCTGGACTGGAGGCTTCTGGTGTTTACCTGTGGCCTGGGCCCAGGTGCATTCTGGAGGCTGCCAAGGTTGATCGGAAGGCAGACCCTGGTCTAGAACAGAGGCTCCCAATGTTGACCAGAGGGTTGGCCTCTGACTGGCCTGGAGAGCACCAAAGATGAACAGCCTACTGGTTGTTCAA
Source organism: Galemys pyrenaicus (assembly GCA_019455555.1). Lineage (NCBI taxonomy): Eukaryota > Metazoa > Chordata > Mammalia > Eulipotyphla > Talpidae > Galemys > Galemys pyrenaicus. The sequence goes on from JAGFMF010011380.1 coordinate 17,196,331, forward strand.
GAGCCTAACTCAACTATGGCTCCTAAAATGTAACAGCTGGACAGGCTCTGCTCTTTATGGAGGCCTGAATCGCAAAGATCTGGATATCTCTGGACTCAGCCTTTAGACTGGGAGGTCAATTAGCAGTCAGGCACCACACTAAGCCTAGAGGCTGAGGTTAAGCAGTAAGCCAGCAATAGGCACTGGCTGGAAGCTGGCCTCGTAGACCCTCAGGCTGTCCTCAGGCTTTGCCACAAAGCTCCATATTAAGTGTCAATCCAATCACTACCTGACCTGGACTCAAACCTGAGGCTTCCCAGATCGAATGAGGGGTGAATCTGGGCTCAGCATTGAGGATTCCAAATTCAGAATGCCTGTGCTACCTGGAACTATACCTAGCCTGAAGTTTCCCTAGTGGAGCAGCCCATTAGACCTGAGCCCAGGCTGGAGCCCTGTAAAGACAACAATGCCACCCAACCCCTTATTGGAAATGGAAGTGGAATTGAACCTGGTCTCACCCCAGAGCACCCCAACATTAAACCTCCAGCAGACCTAGACTCAAACTCAATTAGAAGATCTAAAGTCTAACAGCAGGAAGGTTGAATAAATCTGAAGGACCCAGGACTCAACTTCTGTTGCCCTGGAGCTCAGCCTGCTGGCTGCCTATTCCATCCAGCAGGTGGTGCCAGGGCTCAACCCAGAGGCTGCAGCAGTGGAACAGAAGACCACAGTCTTATGGGAGGTGCACAAACACTCCCTAGAGCCCCTCTCTTAAGCATCAGTAATAGTCATAAAAATTTTTAGGCAAAACCACTACTGGAGAAATAAACCATTTGTCTTTCTGAAAAAAACCTCACTGTGTATTTGTGTGTGTGTGTGTGTGTGTATAAGAACTGGATGCAGGCAGAGATGAGGTGGGGGTGGGCTGGGGGAGTAGAGAGGGGATTCACCAGAGACAGAGCAGGAAGCAGAACAGGCAGATTGACTGAAGGGACCAGTGGACAAGACAGGAGAGGTCTGCTGCACCATATGTGGGTCAGCTCCCTGGCCAGGGATTGAACTCAGATTGTAGTGGTGATAGTGCTAAGACCTAAACTCTAGGCCACCAGGGAGATGGCCCCCATTCCCACCTTGACACAATAAATAAAATTCATGATTTTCTTGGTTGTGTATGATGACAATTTGTTTGGGAAGGGTCAAAATAAAAGTCACCTGTCACTAGGAACAGTGTAAATTTTCTCAAGCCCAAAACCCAGGCCAGACACTAGTTAATACTAGTTGCAGTGAGGAAGGAGGTAAAGGTGAACTTGCAAGGAGTCTCGAGACCCGGTGTGTCACGGGTCTAACTGGAAACAAATGATCATGGTAATGAAACAACAGCTGGATGCTCCCCACAGGACAAGCCTAATACTGATGAATAAACAACACCAGGCTCTGCCTGGAAAGGTGTGTGCATGGGGGCAGGGGAGGAGTAGAATGAATGACAAAGTGCAACTTTATTTTGTTATGTCACCATCAAAGTCCACAAATCACACTGAGTATGGAGGAACAGCAGAAACCATGAATCCTTTCTGAAAACCATGTACTAATGACTTGAAGATCTAAGACTTGAAGATCTGCATGATTATGGAAAATAAAGCTGTCAGCTAATTATTATGTAGATGATTTTTAAAGAGATTAATTTTTTTAAAGATTTATTTATTTATGCAAACAAGAGCTGCAGTACAGGTCTGAGTCACTGGAGGTGAAAGGATTCACCAGAGACAGAGTAGGGAGCAAAACAGGCAGATCTACTGAAGTACACTGCTGAGGGGAGTTGCAGGCTAGGCAGGAGAGGTCTGCTGCACCATGTGGGTCTCTTCCCTGGTGGGAGATTGAACTTGTGCTTCTGTGCAACAGATGCTTCACAGTGCGGCCCTCAACCTGCTGCACCACCAGAGAGTCCCCAAGAGAGAGCAAATTTTAAAAGGTATTACTAGGTCAGAGGTTAGCTTTTAACACAAGCCTCCTTCTTATATATTATTACACTTGAGAAAAGCAATAGTAAATGTATCTTTTTTGTACTTTGGAACAGATACTCAAGAAAATAATCTTCAACCACATTTTATTTCTTCATCCATATCACAAATGTGTGCCTCCTTTTTGGAGAGGTTTAAAGAATTTGGCAGCTGACAAGTGATGTTGGAAGGTTAATCTCATTACTCTGCTCTCTGTCCACATCGGTCTAGCCTCCTGAAAATTAAGAAGGAACGGTCTGCTGACAGTACAGCAGTGATAGGAGCAGTCTGTATCTTCCAGAAAGAGGGAATATTCCATGTTGCCCAGAACTCTGCAATGAAATCCTGGTCTTTTCTGGATTTCTATGACTTAAGAAGGCACTACAAGAATATATCTCTGGTAATCATGAGAATATAACTTTCATGATTATCTATATCATAAACTGTATAAATGTAATACAAATATATATATATAGATGATACCTACAATATAATTTTAGGAAGATAAGCTGACTCTGCTTGTTCCCATAACTCAGTGAGGTGATATATAGAAGGCACTTGCATGCTATGTATTTTTTTCCTAATAAGGTTAATGTTTTTAGGTTATCATTAGCAAGGTACATTGTTAACACTCCTATTTATATTTCTAATGCATAGGCAACCCCTTAGTTGACTCATGCTTTTGCCAGGTAATCAACATTTTTTAAATATTACACTGTTTGAAATACCTTCCTCAGATAATCAGGAGCATCAGGCCCAAGTCCTACATAGCGCTCTAGGGGATATCTGTAATGTGAAGAGGTTTCTGTATCTCTGTAATAACATCATTTCAATGAGACAATCAGAACAGAAATCATGAATAGGAAAGTCATAAATAACATAGAAGGCTGAATTTATGTCAATATTAAGTAGAAGATGTCTGTCCAGGACAGACTCAGAAACCTAGCAAAAATAATGTGCATTTTGTTAATGAAAAATAATCATTCTACTCATTAATAATTTGTACATTATATATGAAACTCATTAATAAAGTGTACATTATATATATGCAACAGGAACAATATGACAAGTTAGTTAATCTGCAATGTTCTTATGATGGTTCATGTGAACATGTGTGCAAAGCAAGAGAGTTAAGGGATGCCCAAGGATGTAAGGACATGTGTTACTAAAACTCCAGGGATGACCAATGAATGAATATGTTGACAAGTTTTTCATCATAGCCTTCCTCATCCCTCCCTTCCAATTTCATGCCTGCTCAACTACATTCCTGTAGGGCATAGTTCTGGGTTTTACTCACTGGACTTTGGAAAATTCAACAACTCCATTTCAGAAACTAGTCAAAGGAAAGAGAATTTGCAGATCATCTCTCTGTGTAATATGATCTTGTTTTCATATGCACAATCGTCACTGTCATGATTTTCCTCATTGGCTGGACACTGAATCATTTTGGTATTTATTAGAATACTCTGTCCAATGACTTAGTTTACTTTCCTCTGTGGACTACTCACTAAAATAGTGATTCTCATTATTTTAGTTATGGTCCAACAAAGAGTTTCTTACCTTACCTAATAATTCCAAATTCTGTTCCAATATAACATATGTCCCAAAGGAAGATTTCCCTCAAATCAATATGCAACACACCAAGAAAATGGCAGTATTTTTTAATAAGAAAATTTTAGTCAAATATCAGTTGTTATTTTTAGAACTCACATCAGAGTATACATTATCCATTACCAAATTACAAAAGATTTTTCTATACTAACCATCTAAAATTGCTTGCATCCTCCCTTCTCCTCCATCTGTGTATACAACCAAGAGCTGCCCTGGGTTAGAGAAAGTTTATACTGAACAATTTCTTTAATCTAAGAGATTCTTTCACTCATAATTTTCTGCTTATTGCTTGAATTAGAGAATAGTAAGTGCTTGATTACTTGTTCATATAGAGCTGCAAGTATTGTGCTTCTAGAAAACAGAGCTATTTGTATACTACATTTTAGAAAAGATGAGATCTATCACCTCATTACCTGCGGGGTATGTCTCTATACATAATGTTTATCCTACAATCTTTCTTCTGTCCTATTTACTTCAATTATCTTTATCCCTTTCTTATTGCTTGACATGTTTTACCTGAATTACTAGGCCATGAAATATTTTCCCTGTAACTCAATTTCTGACATTTCCAAATCTTTATGAGGAATATAAAAAAAAAAGCACTTCATTTTTTTATGGAATTAATAAAGTATATGGTCTTAATTGCCACCTTTTTAGATAATTGAAATGAAATTGGAATGCCTATGGTAGAGTCAAATGTCTAAATTTACTGCTGGAAATATTTGACTTTTAAATTTTACACTTTTAAAATTATACTATTTATTTATTCAAGGACATACAAACATATTGACTTCAGATTCACAAAATAATGAAGGTGAAAAAAATAATTTCATTGTTCATTGCTATTTGTGGCAATCTGTCATAGTCATTTCATGATTATAATTCATTAAGAACAGAAAGAGATTTCTAATTCTTACTAAATTTGTTCTCATTGTGTTTCACTAGAACAAAGAAATTTCCATTACTAAACTAGTCACAGTTTCTGCACATTAAAAACTAAATAAGCTCATACATAGAAATATCACTTAGAGATATTTATGACAATTATTTAAATAACAACTTATACCCTGTCCATATACAATGATTAACAGTGTTTGTGAAAAGCAATTAGATCAAACTAAGGCTTGACTCCAACAAGTTGGGGTTGGGGAACAATTTACCTTAGAGAAATTAGAGTGAAATACAGAAGAGTTCTCACTGGAAACCATGGAAATCAGGAGAAAATGTAGTTAAATATTTAAAATCTTAAAAAGAAAGAAATCAATAACCTAGAATTCTATATACAGTAAAAATTACTCTTCAAAACCAAAGGAAAAACTTTTTTTAAACAAAAGCTACATTTCATTGCTACTGTATTTTCCTTGCAGAAAATATTGAAAGAGATCCTTCGGGCAGGTGGAAAATTATATAGGTCATCCACTTTAAACTGCACAATAAACATGAGAGTATTAGGTAAAGAATAAATGCAACACATAATCTTTAATTTTTTGTTTAATAAAATGTTAAAAATAGGGGCCTCTCTGGTGGCGCAGTGGGTTAAGCAACACACTATGAAGCGAACCGCAGCCACTACAGCATGAGTTTGATCCCTGCTGCTAGCCAGGGAGGGGACCCATATGGCATAGCAGACCTCTCCTGCCTTGCCCGCTGCTCCCCTCAGCAGTGTGTTTCAGTCAGTCTGCCTGTTCTGCTCCCCACTCTGTCTCTGGTGAATCCTCTCACCTCCCGCAACTCTGGCCTGTACCCCAGCTCTTGTATGCATAAATCAATAAATCTTTAAAAAAATGTTAAAAATAATTGTGTTTATGGGTTACTTTAGAAATGTATTAGGAACATATGGCATATGGATAACTAAGATTAACAGAAGCAATATTCACAATACTGAAGGTAGAAATGGGAAATGTTTATGAGTCCTCCTATACTACACAACAGTAAAATAGAAAAGAAAGACAAATATTAACTTATATGTAGACTATACAGAAACAAAACAAAGGGTCAAAAAAATATAGAGACTCCAAAACTCTGACTGTAGAATGGAGGCTACCAGCCAGGAATTGGAAGTGAGAACAGAGTGAGGAGTTACACATGGACTGTGGTGGTGATTATGGGTGCCTTCATGGGGATGTGGTGTGTTACCTCTAAATCATATTCAGTGTTGTACACTAAAGTTGCCTTAATAATGGAAGAAAGGAAGGAAAGAAGGGAGAGAGGAAGAGAGAGAGGGGGGTAGATAGGAAAAGAAAGGAAAAGCTGAGATTAAAGGATATTTCAAATTCTAGGGAAAACACTATTTTATGAATACAACTGATCTGTTAAAGAAGATACAGGACCTCCCTGGTGGCACAAGGGGTTAAGTTTCAGCACTGTAAAGCTACAGACACTGCAGCACGAGTCAGATCCAACCTGGGAGGTGACCCATATCACACAGCAACCTCTCTTATCTCTCCTGCTGCCCCCTCAGCAGTGTATTTCAGTCAGTCTGCCTGTTCTGCTCCCCATTCTGTTTCTGGTGAATCCTCTCATCCCTACGCCACACCTCTGACCTATACCTTAGCTCCTGTATGCATAAATAAATTTTAAAAGATTAAATCTGGAGACACAATGAAATATTAAATGCTAAAACCTGAAAAGGCGAAATATAAAAAAAGTAGGTATCAGTGAAGAAAAAAAGAAAATTGCTATATTAACTAAAGTAAATAAACTAAATTTGTCAATTGAATATCTAGCAATCTGACGATATTAATCATTTTTAAATGTCAATGTTTTGAATACACTAAGTAAAAGATTATCATAGTGTTCAAGAAATCATGAACAAATTATAAATCACCTCAACAAAACCTATCTTAAATATAGAATCACTTAGGTTAAAAATAAAGAATGGAGAAAGATATACACACTATACTAATGCTTAATACCATACTAAGAAAAATGGAACAATGACATTTTTTTTTTCAGATAAAGAAGATTTTTAAAAAGAATAATTGTTAAGAATAGAGTGAGGCAGTAGATAATGATAAAAGTATCAATTCTCAAGGAATATATAATTTCATAAACATGCATACAACTAACAACAAAAGGTCAAAATATGTCAGGCAAAAACTAATAGAAAAGCAAAGATAAATAGATAACTCCACTGTTTTTGTCAGAGACTTCAACAACCCTGTTAGAAATTGATATATCAAGAAGGCAGAAAATCAGTAAATACATAACTGACCTGAACAGTATTATCAATCAACTTGACCTAATTGACATTTACAGAACATACCATCCACTAACAGCAGACTACACATTCATCTCAAGCTCACATGCAACTTTCATCAAGACAGATACCAACCTGGTCACAAAATACATCTTTAAAAATGTAAAAAGAAATTATACAAGATATGACTTCATATCAAAATAGAATTACAGTAGTGTCCAGAAAAAAAGCCACATATATATGGTCAATGAGTCTAAGACAAAGGAGCAAGAAATATGCACTGGAACAAGGAAAGTCTCTTCAATAAATGGTGCTGGGTAAACTAGACCAATACATGCAGGAGAATGAATTTAGACCTCTATCTCAAACATATACCAAAATGATTTTAAGATAGATAAGAAACTTGAATGTAAGACCTGAAACCATAAACTATACAGAAGAAAACAGGCAAAATACTCCATGACATAAACATCAGACACATCTTTGAAGCAAAGAAAGCAAAAGAGAGTATAAATAGGTGAGACTAATCAAATTAAAGGTCTTCTCACAAAGCTATGTAAAGAATTTAAAAGACTCAAGAAAAACAAAGCAAACAACCCAATCAAAAAATGGGCAGAAGAACTTAAAAGACACTTCTCCAAAGAGGACATACAAATGGCCAATAGGCATATGAAAAAATGCTCAACATCTCTCATAATGAGGGAAATGCAAATTAAAACCACAATGAGGTACTACCTTACACCAGTAAGAATGGCACACATCAAAAAAACCAACAACAACAAATGTTGGCGAGGATGTGGAGAAAAAGGAGCTCTACTACACTGCTGGTGGGAATGCAAGTTAATCCAACCAATATGGAAGGCCGTATAGAGGTTCGTCAGTCTACTAGCAATGGAACTACCATATGATCTGGCAATCCTGCTCCTAGGAATCTACCCAAAGGACACAAAAACACCGATCCAAAAGAGTACCTGTACCCCATGTTTATTGCAGCACTACTTATAATCGGTAAAACCTGGAAACAACCCAAAAGCCCAAAAGTAGAGGACTGGATCAAGAAGATGTGGTGCATATACACAGTGGAATACTATTCAGCAATCAAAAATAAAAAACTAGGGTCATTTATAGAAACATGGATGGAGCTAGAAGGAATTATACTTAGTGAAACTAGTCAGAAGGCAAGAGAAATATTCCTCGCTTTTAGGAGGAATGTGAAAGAACAACAACTATAACAAAAAATAAAAAAAGAAGAAATCTAAAAAACAAGAGGAAGCTCAAGGAAATGGGCAAGTACAACAAAAAACAAACTCAAACTCAACAAGATCAAAAGGTTAAAAATAGACCAAAGGGAACATGGTGGGGGGGGGGACGGAGGGAGGGAAGGGCTAAGATAGGGAGGAGGGCATAAAGAGCACAAGGCACTGAGGTGATGGTGCACAGGTGAAATGGTTGTAGGAATTCCCTGGGGACTACAAATGTTGTCAAATACAATTAAATAAATCTAATGAAAAGGAAAAAAAATGTGCTAAAAAAAGAAATGAGCTATCAGTTCATTGATGTCATGAATGAAATTTATTTTTTTTAAAGATTTATTTATTTATGCACACAAGAGCAGGGAATATAGGCCAGAGGTGGGGGCGCTGAGAGGATCAACCATAGACAGAGTGGGCAGCAGAACAGGCAGACTGACTGAAATACACTGCTGAGGGGAGCAGTAGGCAAGGCAGAAGAGGTCTGCTGAGCCATATGGGTCCCCTCCCTGGCGGGGGACAGGAATCTAACTCGTGCTATAGATGTTGCAGTTTGCTTCATAGTGCGTTGCTTAACCCATTGCACCACCAGGGAGGCCCATGAATGAAATTTAAAGGTATATTGCTAAGTCACATAAATCAGTCATAAAATTTATACACTATAATTCCATTTATTTGACATTCTGTTAAACTATAGAGATTTTAAACATTTCAGTGGTTACCATGGATTTGGGTTTGGAGAAGTGGTATATATGTTAAAAATTGTTAAGGTAATGAAACTAATGCCTCACATTGTTATGGTTGCTATATGAAATTATGAATTCCATAAATCACATAGAACTTTAGAGAGAAAAGAGTGATCTTTAATGTATACAAATTACAGATATAAATACAGGTCTCAACAATTTATATCATGTTTGGAGAATTCTATACTGGAAAGCAATATGTGCCCCCACCAAAAAAAAAAAAAAAACAGGAAAAAAAAACTAACTTAATTGCAAATATATGAACCTAACTTAAAGGAATGGGCAGAAGGAAATGATCACCTATGTAACACTGGAAATGAATGATGTCTGCAAGACTAACAGCAAAAGAAATTGCAGACACTTCATAAATAGTGTGTCCTTTGAGTGAGACTAATAGCTCTGAATGCATGTTTACTAGAACAATTAAGTAAATGTATAGTGGATAGTAGGAGACAAAGTGAGTAAAATTTCTCAGATCTCCTGAAAAGGAAAGTGGACTGGATAGCAAATGGTGCAGGAGAGAAGCATCCAAACCATACCAGTCACCTGTGGCTGCTGCCCACTCTGCCTATGACAGTCTGAATCTAAACTCATTTTCTAACCAACTTATATTTAAATTAATTCAATTTCACATGTCCTTATTTAACTGATCCTTCATTCAGTCAATTCCACTACTCCACACCCTTCCTTCATTCTCTGTTTTCACTCTAACAGTCCAAACCCAATCATTTTCCCCCCAGGAATTCACATAATGTCTTATAAATTATCTTAGATGAGTAACTAATATCTAGATTGGCATCTAATTCTTATTTGAAATATTAGCCACTCAGAGATATTTATTCAATTTAATAACCCATTTCTTTGACTATATAATATTGCTAATTATAATTATTTTTTTTGCTTTGGGTTGAGATCAAAGTCTTAACAGACGTTTGAACCACAAAGCAGATGAAAGTTATCTATTTTTGAAAGATTATTGCTGTGTAAGATGTATTAGCAAATCTCACTTGCTATTTCTGTGTTCACTTTCAAAATTTATTAGGTGCTTGAAATTTCATGAATTGAACAAGTATATACCCAAAATTTTATATGGATTTATAACCTTAAATGTCAGTGACTATATGCCTGGAACTAGAACTTTAATAAGAAAGAATAGGCTTTTCAATTTTGAAATGTAGCAATACCTTAGCTGGTTAAAATAAAGTCATAAGGATAAATGAGTGGAAAGTCCATAATGTATCAAATATTTACTTGAAAACATAAAGTGAAAGAACTAAATGTCTTTCTTAAGCACCAGGGAATTGCTGTGTTAGTTTCAACTCTGAAAGATTTAGCATTAGGAGATAAAGAGGAATTTGTGTGTTTGTGTATATGTGTGCACTGGCATTTTTATTTCAACCTTTATGTTGTGTTATTGAGTGGTAAAATCTATAAACCCTTATCATCAAAGAATTACTTTGCAGTTACCGAATGTTCTATTTCATAGAAATAGCATCCATAATATATCAATATGTAGTTATCAATATATCAATTATTTAAGATTATTTAAGATTTATTTAAATATTAAAGATTAGCAGGGATTTAAAATCTCTGTTTTTCTCAGATACAACACTTTATAAAATGAAAAAGCAAACTAAGAAACAAAACCAAAAATATTTCCTGCTTTAGTCTATTAGAATTTAAAGTATTAATTCAGGCCAACCTTCCCAGATAAATATAGTGCTATTGCTTCTGTTGTCTTATTTCTCACATAATTAAACCAAATATGTATTGTATGTTTATTTAACTGATTTTCATATGTTCCTACTAAACCTTGCTTCCAGACGGCCAGGTTTAAACCTGTTTTATGCTCAATGATTGACATTGGACAGCAAGCGGCCTGAATGGAATTCAGGCACAACCTCTAGAGGATTCAGTCTGTGTTGTGACAGTTGTTGTCTTGCATGGTCACCTAAGTTCTAATCATTTTCCCTTGATACCTCTTCATCTTTCACTCTCTACTTTACTGCAAGATATTACAACACAAGACAGAGAGATTAATCAGCCATCTCCTCTGACTCTCTCATTACTAATGAGGAAGCACTGCACATAAGCATAAAATGAGGATGTGTTTACCATCAAATTTCCCTTGATTAAGACTAATAACAAGAGAAGAGGAGGTATGAGGTAGGATTCTTACCAGCTTTTGTATTTATTTTCAAAATGCACCTCCCCAGCAGTCAGCCAGCTTTATCTTGCTAAATGTTAGAAGATTATGCTAATTAATAAACAAGTGAAGACAGCAGAAGGGATGAACAGAACATCAATTTATCCTGCTTAAGGCTTTAAATGAAATCTTCTCAGACCATGAGGGGAAAAAATAACTTGGACAGCCTTTAACAACTCACAGCTATTAACGAAAGTTCTATTTATAATTTTTACCCAACCACATGAGAAGACATTTGAAATTGAATATTTCTCAAAGAAAAAAAAAAAAAACACCACAAGAAATTTCCATGCCCAGTTCTGTAGAACAAGAACATTTTATGTTTTATTTTATTTCATCTTGTTTTAAGCTCGGTGGGTTAGAATTTGCTAGCTCATTGGATTGTAAAATATACCTCTGTAGAAAACTATTATTGAAGTGCTTTGTCACTGAAGCACAGATGCTGGCACCCTGTAGGATTCTCCTGCCAGTGATTTCACATCCAGGGCCCGTTGGTACCATGTCTATTTGTTCTGCTGACAAGCCACAGAGTCTAAACTTTTTAAGGAATTGAGTTATGTTTAACAACATTTAAGTAAATTTCCTACCTTTTGAGAAGGTCTACAGTTTTAAGAAGCAGTAATGAGCTGTCATGGAAGGAACTATGTTTTCCCATTATGAGATGCTCAGTGGATGGAATACACAGTTTATCTGCAAGACCATCAGCAGTCAGGCTGTGGGCTTGATAAAATCTATAGTATTTACTATGTCAAGCAAAGAAGTCCTTTGTTTCTTTGTAGAAAAATGTGCAGGAAGGCAGATTCTTTCAGCACTCATTGTTAATTGTGCCAGATAAGAATAAAAAGGCAGGATAGTCCACTGGCAGCTTCTGGACAGGTAAAGAAACTCTAACAAGTTGGTGGTTATGAGATCTGAGCAAGAAGTCACAGAGAAACAAGCCAAGTGATGAAAAACCAGGGAGAAATATAAGAACTAGGTATGTTAGAGTTTAAGAGGGAGAAGGTTGAAAAGACATCCAATCTTGTAGGGGAGGAAATAATGCCTATGGAACAATGAGTTCTGTTAACTGAGGAAGTAAGTTAGAGTTTTAGCAAGAAGGATTTAAAGTAAGTGTTGAAAAGAAACTGGTCCCAAATAAGAGGAGACAAAGAATCTGTGATTCCAAGTACAACTTAGCTTTTCCATGGGTAGATATGTCCACATCCCTCTGAAATCCTTGGATGAGCAACTATTTCAAAAACTGCACTTTGTTTTCCTACTTTCAAACTTTGAGTCACAATTACCAAGAAGAGAGGGGTTAAGCCTGAGGCCGTGATTCTCTACCTTTCAACAGTTTCCAAAATAAAAATAAGGAGACCGGACACTAGGTAAAATCCAGACTTCTCAGAACAACACACACACACTTCTATATTTTACTAGCAGTCTCAAATTAACTTTGTTAAATTCAATACCTCTTTATAGTGAGCCATTTCAAACTCAGTTTTATGTTGGTGATTTTGCTACATTAATTCTGCACTAAAGCATCACAGCCCATCAGAGGAAATAACTATCTATGTAATAACTATAACACAAAGTGATGAGTGAAAGATATATGGCAAAACTTTGAGGACAGATCAAAGAGAGAATTTTTCCTCCTGATTTTGCTAGGTATGGATTTTCCTTCTGGGAAAAAATAAGAAAGAAAATAACATTGGAAAACAATAGAAGGTAATTATTATTTTGCTAGTTGGAAATGAATGGAGAAATGCACAGTAGATTCTACTTGGGAAAGAAAAGTAAGATTTTGTTGATACTAGGAAAATAGTGAGACATTAGCTGTTTTAACTGATTAAATATACCAGACTTGTTGCCAAGAGATGGCAGAAGTGGGAAGACAAAGAGAGAAAGAGACAAGAGAAGAGAGGGAGGGAGGAGAAAAAGGAAAAGGGAGAGAGGGAGGGAAGAAACTAAGAAGAGATATATGAAAAGATGAAAGATTTAACTTGGACATTTTAGGAATACAGAACAATCAGGGAAAACTATTAGATTCTGTTTTATAGACACAATGAAGTCTTTAAAAACTTTGAATGTAGAAATGACAGGTCCTGGAATAATTTTACAAATATGACTGAAACAGAATGAGAAAAGTGAGAAACAGGGCAGGAAGGACACAATTAAAGTGATTACAACCATCCAGCAAGATAATGACAGCCAGGTCTGCTCAACAGGACCATGGCGACAATGAGGTGGGAGCTAGAAAGCAAGGTAAGCAAATGTCTATGCCACAAACTATCAAGCAGGGAAGAATCAATACCAACATTTTGCATATTTAAATCGATGTACATTAAATCATTTCCTATATCTGCGTGTCTACCTCACTCAGTGTAATTATGGGTGTTGAGTTGAAAGAATTACAATTTTCCTTTCCTGTAAATCGGATACCATTAAATATCAGGAATTTGATATAGTTCAGCCTAATATAATTTGACGTTAGCTGGCACATGACAGCATGGAAATGAACTAGAGGAGATGAAAGGCTCTGAGAACTTTAAATATGGACGTTTCTATTGTGAAAGTCCCCAAGTCTGTGTAGCTTGTAAAGGGGATGCAGGCAGCACAGGGTTATGTGAGTCCATGGACTTCTTACCCCATGCTGAAAGCACCCAGGAGGCAAACTGGCAGGAGCTCACTAGTGTAGCTACCCAACTTGCCTCAGGCCAGAATCTGCTGAAATTCAGCTCTTCAAGTGTTCTCACCCACCCCCACTCCCACAGTGGTAGAACATCCATTTATTAGTTATTCCTGATTTATTTTTTCTTGAAATTGTTTAGGCTATTTCTTGTCATTTCTATTAAATCAATGTTTTTATTTCCCTTACTCATTAAATCAGCTGTTTAGGTAGACAGCTGGTTAGCTATATCTATCTCACCGTCGAGCTGCTCTGGACTGAACTTTGTCCCCCAAAAATTAATGTCCAAGTTCTAACCCCCAATGTGACTGTAACTGGAGAGAGAGCTTTTAGGAGGTAATTACAGTTAAATGAGCTTGTAAAGGAAGAGTCCTCATCTGACAGGACAGGTGGGCTTATAATATGGGGAAGAAAGAGAACTGTCCCTGTACATATACTCCCTGAGGAGAGGCCTATGAGCACATAGCAGGGTGACCATCCATAGCCCAGAAAAGCCTTACAGCAGAACCTGCCCATATGGCACCCCAGTCCTGGACATTCAGCCTCATCACTAAAAAAACAAACCTGGGCCTCCCTGGTGGCACAGTGGGTAAGCAATGCACTATGAAGCAAACAGCAGCCGCTGCAGCAGGAGTTTGATCCCTGCCGCTGGCCAGGGAGGGGACCCACATGGCGCAGCAGACCTCTCCTGCTGTGCCCGCTGCTCCCCTCAGCAGTGTACTTCTGTTGATCTGCCTGTTCTGCTCCCCGCAATCTGTGGTGAACCTCTCACCCCCCCACACCTCTGGCCTGTACCCCAGTGCTTGTGTGCATAAATAAATCTTTAAAAAAAAAAAAAGAACCTGTGCTGTTATAGACACCCAGCCTATAAAATTTTGTTCTGACACTCTCAGCAGACTGAGAGATTAGCTATACACCTCTCACATGAAACAAGAAGAGGAACATGTAATTGCCTTTATTTCAGAAGGTGAGGGAGGGAAGGGGGCCAAAAATCTGAGAATATGGTAAGGGCCGGGGTGACAGATTCTTCTCACCAGGCTAGATGGTGCCTCTAAAGCCTTTCTTCTCATGCTTATTTTCTCTTTCTGGAGTGTGCACTTACCTGTGTATGGAAAGAATAGCTACTTCTATTACAACGCTTAGCTTAAAAGCTACCTGCTATAGCAGTCCTCCCTGACCAGCCAAACACACTTTCCCATGTTCTCCTTCTAAAGATTTTTCAGCATTTCAGAGAGTAAATAATAACAATTAATGGAGTGGTATAGTAAATATATTCAGAATGCCCAGAAAATGTGTTTCTCCAAATACTTAATCCAATGGAAAGTTTCTGGCAATATGAACTCAAAATAAGAGTACTCAGAACCTAATGATATTTCAACAAAACCAAAAAAGTAGTGATTAGAAAATAAGGGAAAACATGGTAAGTTGAAAAGCATACTTAAAGAACTTATATATCTTGACTATTCAGCTGACTATACCAACCCTTGCATTGAAAATATAGAAACTCGTCAAATAAACATACTTCTTTAGCCCATCTGTGACACAGCAGGAAGAAAAAAATAGCTTGATAGTAAACTAACAAGAATGGAAAAATTGCCTTTATGAGAGAATATTCTTTCTATACGAGCAAAAATTAAATTTGTTTCTGATATTTTGGACCACAGTCCAGTCCTAAGGCAGTTTTGTAGTCTGACACAAAGTACTTGGATAACCCAAAGAGCCACAAGCTGCAAATTTAGTTTGAAATGATAACTTTTGGATCTATAGTGATTACAGGAGTGTGTAAAAGAGAATTTTTTTCTGGAGGAATTTTCATCTGAATTCAAATTATTTCTGTACATTGACATAAATGAGCAATTCACTTTAAAATAAGAAACACACAATATATTATCATTAGTAAGTACAAAAAGTAACAATAAACCCCCACCATCATTATATAACCATATGAGTAAAAATAAATAGTTTAACATTTAAAGTGTTTAATATTTAATATTTCAAGTATGTTAATAGGTTTGAAGAAATAAACAAAGTTATACATGTTTCAACATGGAAGATACCAAATTCTGTCAAGTAGAAATCTAGGAAGTGAAATTGTAGTAATTAAATAGAATCTTTCAACATCTCATAAGAGAAACAGATAACTAGACAGAAGAGGTAGCTATGAACACTAGCTATGACCACGTGATCAGTTACAGACACACATTCTGTGATGATCATGAGTATTTCTGTATGGTTTCATTATGAATATATTTGTTTGTAAGAAATCTTTGTTTTTGTCTTTCTCTTATCTCTTTATCATGTACTATAGTTGGCTTTACCTCACAGTTTAATTCTATACTTCAATCTCGTTTTCTAGCTTCAGGAACAGAGAGAAAATAAATTCATGTTGTTTAACCCCCACAGTCTGTGTTGCTATGGCAGTTCTAGCAAACTACAACTGCCGTTGAGTCTCACTAATTTTAACACTTATTTCTGAAATTTATCATGATTAATAATACAGTAATGGTCTTTTTAGTGTATAATACACTAAATAATTCCATGCTATAATTCCATGGTGCAAATTGCTTCATATGGGTGATCTCCTAAAATTCTTAAAGTAACTATACAAGTCATGAATTATTATTATTTTATATACCTAACTTTCAGATTAAGGGACAGATCATGTATTATAAAATATAGTTGCAGAATATGATTCTATTAAGTCTTTGCTCCCTTTGACCACTTTATATCTCTGTAATTTGTGGGAAAGTAGGGGAAATTGGTAGTGTTGATGTTAATAATAAATAAATAGCAAGACTGCTGAGAATGATAATATCCTTCCAGATGAATACTATTATGCTTCACTCAAAAGAAGTTCAATAAAATGTTTCATAAATGGACCAGTGTCTGAATGAAACAGACAGTGTTCTAATTAGAATTGGTGCCTTTACATGCAGACATTTATCAGCTAAACTTAATATGGAATACTTGGAGGAAGACTAAGCACTTGATTAATTTTAGAGAACTCCTTGTATCTGTGGGAAAGTGTTCAGATATCAAAAATAAATCTAACTCTGTTGAATTAGAACTAAATCCCACATAAAAGTGTCCTCCATTTAGAGTACTGTCTCTGACATAGTTGATAGTTACCAAATCACTGATGTTAGCCCTTTTTTCATGGAATGAGTCTCAACTTCTTTGTCAGTCTAGTAATAAAAGCTATTCTTCTTTTAATTTTACTTGTAACATGTGAAAACCACAAAAGACTACAATGCTCTGGTTGCTATTTACACTTGTGAACAGAGCAAAATACTGTTTTTCTTCACCCAGACTGTTTATTCATACAATGGACTTAGGATGATATCAAATATTTGTTTATATTATATATACAATAAAATTGTATACATAATAATACATTATTATATATTATAAATAATTGTTCCATGATACCAATAGATTATCTCCAGTAATCCACAACTTGGTATGTTTCACATGACTTACTTGTAACCATATTTCCTCCAACTATGCTTTACTAAGTCTCATCAAAACAGAAAAAATATTGTCTCATATGAATTTCACCTCCTGAAATCACATTGCTCATTTTAAGTCAGCTTTGTGTTTAAGCACTATGATAACCTCCCATTCAATAATTTATGATTTGCCTTTACATCACTCTGAAGCTAAGAAGCTGAGAGGTTTACAAGGTGTCCTATACCTATATTTTCTTAAAAGGCATAGCATTTTCTCATTTTCATTCTCATAGTTTCCCCTTTATTCATTATTAAAGAATCTTCATCTTTGAGTCAGTATCAAAACTATTTTTATCTGTCTCTATTGATAACATCTGAGACAGACCAATGGGATTTTTTTAAACAATATCTACTCTTTGATGATAGATTTTTCTTTGCTGAGTATGTAACTTACATCACTTGATACATCATTCCAGGCCTGAACTAAAAAACTTCACCAAGAACCGTATGAAAGATAAAAATTGTGAACATGAAATAAACCAATTTATGGGATTTTTTTTTAGGTCCAAATGAATGGAAAATGTCAGAATTACTCTTGTATACATTAGCTCCCTAGGGTTTCCATTTTTAACCTTTCAGAAAAAAACACTTGTACCATTTTCGAGCATTCCTCAAAGGTTTTTGAGGACAAAGGAAATTCAATAGAGATCAATAGATACAAGTTAGATATTTAAGTAATTGGGCACAGACTGACAGAAAAGAATAGATATAATTCCTAAGTCACGTTCTTTGAATTGCCCATAAAGATAAAAAAGCTTAGAGTAGAGGTTGTGATGGGAATTGCCCTATTTTCTGCAAGCAGCTGGCCATTTGTTCTGACATGTAATATGGCAAATCAATTCACAAGGAGTTTGTGTTAGAGAGGAGTACACTCAAAATACTTCTATGGACACAGAAGATATGAATCACAATGAATTTTAAAACCTTGCATTTTTTTCTTAGAAAAATTTGGAGAAATTATTCTATATATAGGAAATAAGTCAGTATTTTAGAAGATATACTAGTTGAGTAATCATCATAAAAATGAATAGCCAATAGTACATTGGTCACTTATAATGTCCCTAATATTCTATTCTATTTATACTATTCTCTCAAAAATTTAAGCATACTGTGATCCATGTTCTTAGTTCTTATGCATATAAAATTCTCCACCTTTCTCTTTAAATGACAAGACATCACATTCAGGTTTCTATCCTTTTCATCATCATGTACATTATTAAATTCAGTAGGAGATCCAACAGTTCATTCTCTGGTTTGTGTTGCTTTGCTTGTGGGATAGAGTATGACCTAGTTCAGAATGACAATACATGACTATACACTGAACAAATGAATAGAGCAATAAAACAAATGGGATAAAATCACATATACATGTTAGGTACTCTTCCAAGGATTTAATATCATGTCCTATATAATGTTCTGGTAAGTTAAAGCTAAAACCTTATAAAGGGAAACTTTTTTACCTACAAACCTTTTTTCTTAGACCCTATGCGATGCCACTATACAAGGAACAAAACTTTAGCCTGTTGACATTATTTATCATTGTTCACAAAGCCAGACCTACTGCTAGACTTCCTATTGTATTACAGAATATCATTGTTAAAAATGCCAATTCAAAACCTGTGTTACTTAAAACCTAATGTGTCCTAATGAGACCTCAAATTGACCATCCAGAATGCAGATGTGCTGCTGCAGACTTGGCTAAAGACCCCCCTTTCTGTTCCATGCCTGTTTATATTGATATTAAATGAGTTAAATAATAATGATGTGGGCATGCCAAGCGGCATCTGCATGTCATCATTTCAAGGTGGGATTTTAGGTGACTAGCTAAAGAATCCATAATTCTAAGATGGACAAAATCATTTCACTAGTCCAGTATCACACAAAAAAGACATCTGAATATTGCTAGCCAATGAGCTTATTTCCTAACATGGACCATATTGTCCTTGCTTTTTAAAGATCAACTTCATTTTTAACCCCCTTTATTTAATGCTTGCTAGTAGAGGTCCATCCACATCAGGAAGGGCAATCTGGGTCAGTCAGCCTATGGATTTACATGCTAACACTCTCATAGACACAACCAAAATAATGTTTCACCAATGTCTAAGTATCTTAGAGTTCAGTCAAACTGACAAAAAATTAAATGTAGCAGAGTCCAATAAGCCAATTTAAGAATTCCAAAATGCCCCACCTCTAGTGACTGAATTAGCATTTTCACTGTTCTTTCTACATAATTAAAGCTAATATTGATTTATATTCTAGGTCAGACTGGCAAATATCTAAGTCATACATTAAAAACTGCTTCTTCCTTCAATTGTGCCCCTTAGGTCAGCAAGTTTTTGATACTACAAAGAGCATAGTAAAGAATGTCTCTCATAACCCTATGATTCCTATGGCCTCAAATTTTTAAAAATTTCAGGCACACAATTAAAAGAACATGGCTTCGTAACTACTTAATTTATTAGATCAAAACTGTGGATGCAAATGTTCTTACAATTGGTTGATGTCTAGAAATTCCAAAAGAATAGGTTGCATAAACCAAATTATATGCAACAATTTATAGCCCAGTGTTTAAGTACCCACTTACTTCCACAAACTAAACATTAGATCAGTTACCCTCTAGTCTGTGCCAAGGAGTCAATTGACCTGGGCAAAGTATATGGAACTGTCGTCCTAGAAATTCAGATTATTCCACATAAATTCCTGCTTGAATTATACTGCAGTGTGCTCTGAAACATAAAGCAACCTCAGGAGGAAGACCTATTATTGAGTCTTTATTAGAACAAGGACTTATTGTGTCATGCATCAGCCCTTGCTGTACTCCCATAATGCCAGTTAAGGAGCTTAAATGGAAAAGGCTACTTATCTGCACAAACCCTCAGGGCAATCAATACCACTGTGATCCCCAGATCCAAGGGAGTCCTGTCCAGTAAATAAACACTGTCAGGTGGCAGATTTATGAGCTGCCTTCTCCAAATACCAGTAGGCAAGGGGATTTAGGGTATGCTTGCTTCTTTGGTGAGAACACCAGCAACAGACCCGGATGGTATTTATTAAAGACCTTCATATTTCTTCAATGTCTAAATGATCATCTTAAATACTTGACTTTTGTTTGAGGATCTATCCTGAAATCATATGTAGATGATTGGGTCTCCCTGAAGTAATCCACAGGAGGAGTCCAGGGTTGTTTTAAAAAGATTATGAGAAGATCCGTATAAAGGAGCTAGGGAA
Organism: Galemys pyrenaicus; assembly: GCA_019455555.1. NCBI lineage: Eukaryota > Metazoa > Chordata > Mammalia > Eulipotyphla > Talpidae > Galemys > Galemys pyrenaicus. The sequence continues at coordinate 17,216,724 of JAGFMF010011380.1, forward strand.
AATTTGTAAATCTGTACAGAAATTGGGAAATACTTGGGTGAAAACCCAAAAGATGGATGTTTTCTGAACAGTGTGAAAATTAAGGATCTCTAGTTACAGTTTGCCCCAAACTAAAACACAACTAAGGACTTGTTGGCTTGTTTTTGTTTATCTTTTTGTGTTCAGGATTGACTGGGTTTTGTAAATCATAATTCTTCCATGAGCTGGCCAATGCTCTATCTCCTTTGGGCCAAAACTGAAAAGCCTTCTCATTACAGACTGCCTGCCTCCTCCTCTTCCTTAGGTTCCTAATTATGGTAAATCCACCTGTCTTGTCCATGAAGGACAGCTGAACATTTTTCACCAGTGACAGGGCATTAGGGATGTTTACAGATATTAATGATGTAAGATATAACTGAAATCAAGAGTAGATTGCTAATGAGGCAAACCTGTAGCTTAGGACCCAGGTTAAAAGGTTCTTTATCTGTATCCATCTGCTACTAGGAAAAAGTATGTGTATAAAATAAATAAATAAAATAAAAAGAAAGATAAAGTATGTGTGTGTGAAAGAGAGAGAGAGAAAGAAAAGGAAAGAGGAGGGGGAAAATTAAGAAGAGACAGAAAGGGCCCATAGAAAAAAGTCAGCACCAGCAGCCTCTCCGTCTACTCCAGTTTTAAATAGTGACTCAACAATAAAATTAGTCTAACATAAAGTCTTCCTAAATTGAAGATTTAAGATTATTTCAGTAGTGGCAGCACTAAAGCTTTGTGTGGAGTTGGAGCTGGTAATGGCCATTTAAATCTGATGGACAGCAGTCCCACCTCCCCTTCCAGATGATGGCCATCTTCCCATCTTCAACCCTCTCTGAACTCCACAGTCAATTCCTTCTGCCCCAGGAGTACCATCTAGAGCTTCACACCTTTCACATCAGCTGACAGAATGTCGACACCACCATGAAATAACACAGGTGTCATTTGCAAAGAAGTTGCCATCTGTTTACTTGTGAGAAAGTGTGGTTTTTACCGCCTGAGAGACAACATCTCATCGACTCTTGTGTATGATGTGGCGTTAGGAGAAGGGGGAGAGAAAAAAGCATTCCCTCAGTTAAAGCAGTTCAACAGAAAATTAAAATGTTATGCAAAGTTTTTATCACTGAACAAGAAGGACAATTGGGAGAATTTCTTTGGAGCCAAATGGACAATGGACAATCTCTAATGTGGGGCCTTGAGTGGAAGAAGGTTTGTACTGACCTCATTCAATTTGAAAGTTCTTTTTCAAAGTTTTATGACCAATAATGTACTTTAAAGTTGTGGCCTGTGCTTAATTTGTTAAAGAGTAATGTTGCCTTCTTTTAGGCTGGTCTGTTATTTCTGTGCGTAAACGCCAGGTTGTGAACTGGCTGAGGAAAAGGACATCAATGGCTTTTAAAGCCTGGAACAATGATTTGTGTTACATAGCAGAAGGGGTTAGTGGGGTAGAGCATGGGGAGAAAAAAGGAGTGTTTTGAAACCTCTATAGTTTTGATCTTTAATATTCCAGAGTCTTCAGAAACTGCTTAAATAACAGGGTTTAGTTTTTTAAATTGCTTTTGAAAGAGCTGATACAATTCTTTTTTCTTTCATGCTTTTGTTGACATAACAAGATTATCTCTCATTTTCAGTATATAGTTGTGACATTCAAAGACTGTTATCAGTGAACTTTAATGCAAAACATTTATTTTTGATTCTGTTTTCTTGACCACCTAGCTTAGTTTATTTGGGATGCTATAATAAAAGCACCATAGATGGAACAGCTCACACAAACATGGTTTCTTACAGACCTGGAGGCTGGGAAGTACCAACATCAAGTGCTGGGAGATTCTGTTTCTTGTGAGGACCTACTTCCTGCTGCAAATGGACATTTTCTCACCATGACCTCACATGGATGAAGGGACCAGGAGTTCCTTTAAAGGTTGTTACACCAACTCACAAGGGCTTAACATGATTTAATTACCCCCACAGAGACCTCACTTCCAATTACCATTACACTGGGAAGTAGGTTTCAAGCTATTAATTGGGATGAGAACAATCAGTCTCTAGTATCACCTACACAGAATGATGAAGGTGGAGGTAGGGTGGTGAGGGTACTCATGTGTGAAGGGTGAGACTATTGTTTAAAATCAAGCCTGTAATTAATGTGAAAGAGGACAGGAAAATCAAGGTATTATCCAGTGCTGAAACTTCAAAAAGAAGACAATTTTTTAAAAAGGCTAATAATGCAATGCCACTTGATTTCTAGGTAAAATTTGACCTAATATTGAAGTCTTAAAAATGTATAATGGACTTATATCAATACATTTTGATAAAAATCTAGTCATGCTTATTTAAATGTAAATAAATAAAAGACTTTTACAAAAGTGTTTTAATAGTCTGATGCTAGAGCCTTTCCTTCGGGATATCAATAAAAATATATTTGGAACAAAATCATGGAAAGCATCCTTATAACTAAAATGAAAACCCATGAATCAGTGAATACCCAAGAGTTACAGTTTATTCTAACTAGTTTTCAGTGATTTTCATTTTTTTATTATAACTAGTTTTCAATGAGCTATATATTTTGTTCTAATAATATACACATTTGGTACTGGATTTATAGTGAAACATACAGTAAGCTGGAAAATGTCTGAGTGAAATGCTCATTTCTATTCCATTCTATTCAATTAATATTCACCAGAAATTAAATACTGTTTTAGATTGTATCAACATGAAACTTAAATAACCACCATCATTATTCTGAAGTAACTTTCAATGTGTGTGTTTGCCTGTGTGTATATACAAATGTAATATAGACATAAAGCTACATTTTAATAGATATTTACATATAATCATACTACTTAGCATTATATAGGTCACTAAAATCATACCGTATATCTGTAGTTTCTAATCACTTGTTCATACAACCTCTATTTGTCAATCACAAATTTAGGTACTGAAGAAACAATTACATACAAGATAAATACTTACTCATAGAACTAACATTTAATAAAGAAGAACAAAAATAAACAGAAATGTTTATGTCAAATCAGATACTGAGAAAAATCTTCTCATATTGACTTGAAAGAATTTCCCAACAGTTAGAAAGACTTTATTATACCTTTCCTTCAGCACACAAATTATTTCTCATAGCCATTTATTATCTTGAAAATTTACAATGACCTTGAACAATAAACTATTCTTTAAAAATAAAAAAGCATGCATGAAGCCAACATTTTCAAAATTGAAAAAAGAAAAAGATTAAAGTGTAAAGAAATGAGGTCCTCTTTGTTCCAAAGCTCTTCAGTGGTCAGAAATGCATTACTCCCTGAATTTGTAGGAAAGAATTAGAGACAGACAGGGTTTATTACTTCCTATGTTGATAGATTTCATTCTGGTTATAATTAACAAATAAGACAAGAATAGAATCTGTGGGTCACCTTCCCATTCCAATTGAATTTTAACATGACAAATATTTAATTAGTGCTACACCCTATGACTCAGTCTTTAGTCTACTAGCTCTAGTGGTTTACAAGTGAGCATTGTCTTATAAACAAGTTAGGGGACATTTAGTGCTAAGTTCAAATTAAAGTGTCCACAATGAAGAAATGTAAGGTATAAGGAAAAGAGAGCCTTTTCATAGGCAATATTTAAAAAAAAATGCTATTTAGACAGCTCTTTTCTTATCTTAAATCTGTTTATAATGACACAAAGAAAACTGCATGCTAGAGGAAAGGGGAGCATATATTAAAAACAGCAGTAACAGTAACCACCAAATGTTATAGGTATGAAATAGACAGTGCTCAGATCCACAGCATCTGATGGAGGAGACTGGATTACAAGTAATGGTGACCCTAATTCACATTTGACATGTGAAACAACTTAAGTGTCAGCCCCACAGTCACTGTTGACTAGGTGTGAAAATTTGCATGAATTATTCACTTATTCTCTCTTAGTCTAAGTAACTGGTAATATTCCAGACATGGGATGATATGATGGAGTTGTTAAGGTTTACATAGAGGCTCCTGCAGAAGCCCTGTTACACAGCCCTATAGTGCCATGCCCTCCACCGTCAATGTGGCTCTGAGAGCAGATATTTTCATGATTTACCTGTAACACTGCAAAGAAAATCAACTAATTAGCTAAGAAAACATCCTCTGATACAGCTTTTAAAATGCATAAGTGGAGCTCCTACCACCACTGTGACAAGAGTTTGATCCCACCCAGGAAGCTGACCCACTTGGCACAGCAGACCTCTCCTGTCTTGCCCCCCTCAACAGTGTATTTCAATAGATCTGCCTGTTCTGCCTCCACTCTGTCCTTGGTGAATCCTTTATGGCCTACACCCCAATTCTTACATGTATAATAAAAATATTTAAAATAAATAAATAAAATGCAGCGATGTTAGCGTTTTTACTAAGAAATTACAGGAAAATAAAATGCCTGTTTCCAAGTGTTGCTCTGACCGTCCTTTCATAGGGATTTTTCACTGAGTTCCTGACTATGGGATGCTCAGTTTCCTTGGCTTCTGTCCTCCACTTTTCCACTCTTCCCTCACCTTACTTTTTACACTCCCATTCAGGGAATAACAAAATGTTCCTCCTTACTAATCTATCTTTCTCCAATCTCTATTTTTAATTGAAGCTCCAGGACCACTTTGCAGATAAAAGTACAGAGAACGGGCGCAGTGGCCCCTGATGGCACAGTGGGTTAAACAACGCACTCTATGAAGCAAACCACAGCTACTGCAGCATGAGTTCAATGCCTGCTGACGGCTGGGAGGTGACCCACATGGCGCAGCAAACCTCTCCTGCCTTGCCCGCTGCTTTCCTCAGCAGTGTATTTCAGTCAATCTGCCTATCTGTTCCCCACTCTGTCTGGTGGATTCTCTCACCCCCGCAACTCTGGCCTGTACCCCAGTGCTTGTATGCATCAATAAATAAATCTTAAAAAAAAAAAAGTGCAGAGGACTCAGTTAAACAAAACAAGGTACCCCATGTCTCTGTAGTTGCTAACACCATATATATGTTTATAAGTATACACTAGTTTACAACATACATGCAATTCATAAATAAATAATCCCACCCTTTCATGTGGCTATTATAAGCACCAACCAACAAGTTAGGTGACCATAACCCCCCACTGTAGTCCCCTTTTTCCTCTTCCTACTTCTTTCTCCACCCAGCCCCTCGCTCTCTGGTGGCCTCAATTTACAGCCAGGTGTCTAGGATTTGTTTTTATTTTGGTGCTGTGCCACTGTTTTGTTTCTCTATATTCCACATATGAACAAAGTCACCCAGTATTTGCCTTCTTCTGAATTGTTTCACATAGCCAAACTGTTTCCATTCATAATGTTGAAAATGAACAAGTTCATCTTTTTTTTTACTAGCTGAGTAATTGTATATATAGACCACATCTTCTTATTCTGCCTACTTAGACTGTTCCCACAACTTGCAAATCAGTTGTGCTCATGCAAAACAATGAACTCGAAGAGAAAGAATCAAGAAAATAACCCCCTTTATTTTCAGTAATATCACACTTATTTAAAAATAGTTGCCATCCTTAAAATGTAACTATATATCCTAAATTATAAAAGCAGGGTATCAAAGATAAGGAAGAAAAGAAAGCATCTATTTTTAAGCAGTCCTAGTGATAGGAGGACCCACAAAGTAGCCCAGACTCTAGGTTTCTTCCCAGAGTCATGGGATATATATTTATATATATAATATAATATATATTATATATAATATATAATTCATATACTATATATTATGTATATACATACACATTTATAACAGTGACTAAAAAATAATGCTTTCTAAGTGTGTTCAGTTGTTATTAATGGTGATTCAGTACAAATAAGACTCCTGTTTTCTGGGAGTTGATACACTATGGAGAAAAAAGCAGAAAGCAGTAAATAAATAAAATAGCAAATGCCCATAACAATAAAGAGTATGGTAAGAACTAAAGGATAGCTATGTGATGGTAAGGGAATAGTCTTGTACATTTGAGTTAATAGAACAGGCTTGTTTGGGAGGGTGACATGCAAGCTAAAATCTATAACAATAAGTCAGTATAAATGGAAATTTCCAGAAGAATAAAATATGATACAAGTAAATGAAGAGTAAGAAAGAAACATTATTGGGATCTAAATAAACCAGAATTATCTACAACTATTTTATTTTTATCTATTCAATTAAATATGTTAAATATCAGAAATCTGTCAGTTATATAGCCTATGTAAATGTGTTGATTAAATTACATAAATATGTAAAGCAAATCCTGAGAGAGTAAAAAAAGAATATTTCAAAATCTGTATCAAAACTGTACTGATGAAAAAGTGACAAAAACTGTAAGATAATCATTAAAATAACGAGATCCCAGGAATTCTTCCTCCAGTGTTTCCCAAAAGTTATATGGTATGATATCGAAAACAGAAATTTCATAATAGAATAATGTACAATTATGGTTATATCTACTTTAGTAATACATGTAGATTGATGGTGTCACCGCAGCGATCAAGACATAGAAACAATTTCACCACAAAAAACTGCTAAATGTATTTTCTGAATATACTCTGGAAAGACTGCTTTAGCTACATCTCCAACTTTTGATAATTTGTATTTAAATTTGCATTAAGTTTACTGCATATTTTAAGATGTTTTTCCTTGAGTCTTCTTCTCAGACCCATAAGTTATTTAGAAGTTGGCTGTTTATTTCTAAGTGTTTAGAGATTTTTGATATAATTTTTTATTTATTGATTTCTGGATGAATTCCATTGTGCTTACATAATACTTTTGAATAATTTCAATTCTTTAAATTTTTGAAGAATTTATAACATAGCAAGTTGCCTGTTTTGGTACATATTCAGAGGGTATTCATCTGTATTCTAATATTTTATGCAGTTACAATAAAAAAAAAACTTGACTTATATTAGGGCCCTCTTAACTCTCTCTCAGCAACCTATACTACTAGGCAGAAAGTACTGCAGTTCCCAAGATCACATTACAAAAGTGATCTAAACAAAACAAAAAGAAAAAAAAATAGACACTTTCCCATTCTATTTGTCTTTAAGTTTCTAGTTTTCCTAATCCCACTGCCTTTTTTTAATTAAAAATTCAAAGCCATGGTCAACCCATTGGAAATTTGCTCGACTTATTTCTATGAAATGTTTTCTTCTCCTTCTCTGAATTCTGTTTTAGTTTCACTGTTATCAGTCAACAATGATACACAAGCAACTCTGAATTCCCCCTTTACTCTTACTCAACTGGGAAAACCAACATTTAGAGTTGCAAACCAGAAAGTGCTAAATTGATGCAGCATATTTGCATACATTTTACCTGAAAAAATTAAAACAACATAAGACAAGACAGGTGTGGCATCCTGGGAAGTGATGAGAGAACAATTATTCTGTTTAAAATGTTTTGCATATATATATATATAGTATGTGCACCATCACTCACAGCAAGTCTGCTCTGAATGTGATTTCTGACATCCTGTTGTTTGCTGTGCCACTTAATTACAGTGAGTTAGGAAGAGATTTTAAAGTCACACTGTCACAGTCAATAGGGTAAATAATTAAACTAATAGTAGAGTTGGTTTTCCTTCTGCACAAATCCTTTGGTTTTCTAATACCATTGTTTGAATTTTCCCATGTCACTTCACTTCCTCAGAATTTGCCACTGAATTATTTCAGAAGTTTGACTTTATCGCTGTGTTCAGCACAAGTATAATGTGAAGAATTAACCTGTCTACATTCTTAGGAAATAACTGAATAAAGCAAATAATTAGACTTTACATCTCTCTTGACCCTTTCCTTGCCCATTCAATTGGGATTAGGGTAGGCAATTTGTCTGGAGCATCATACAGTTGATAATTCATAATTAGACAATTGTGAATTACTAGATATTTTTTCAGTTCCACAGAGGTGAAAGAGATTTATGCTGGGGATAAGACACAAGCAAAAATTATCCTCATAATCATGTGTAACAGTGGAGAACAAAAGTATAAAGACCAAAAAGTAACCAGCATGCAGGGATGAGGACAAGCAAGCACTGTTAAGATCAGCAAAGGTTCATGGGAAAGAGCAATGGTGTATAGTCCCAAAGGTAGCTTGGGGACAGACTGAGAAGTCCTTAATGCTGAGGCAAAAATGTGCAAATTATCCACTTGAGAACTCAGAACCACAAAAGTTTGAACACTAATGTGATATCATGCAAGTAATTTTAGAAAAGATTAAAGAAGATAATATCTAAACTGTATACTTGGTACCTTAGGATATATACTAGTTCATTTCACAGATTGTAGTGACTAGAATTTTTCACATTTAACATAAAATGTTATTGTTTGGAAAGTAGATTGAGATAATAGAAACTCTAGAGGATCAAAATCAAAAGAACAAAGATTATATGATCTTACTGCATTGTCTCCCCAACCTTTGAAACATGCCTGTCCTATCTTTCTAATAGGGAAACAGGTAAGAGCAAATGAGATGCTGACTGCTCATCCCATGAAGGAAGTCAAGATAACCTGTAGCTCAAGCAAACCAAGGGTCTTGCTGTCTGCAGAAAGAGAGGCAACTAGCTGGACAGGGTCTAATCTAAGTACCCTCTTGCACAAGGTGGTACAAAGTGGGATGTATATAAAGTATCAATGGTCTAATTTGAGACCTAGGGGCCTGATAAGAACTGGGTAATATCTGTTTTTTAATAGTCTAGAATTAGCACACACAGTAAGTCATTTTGGCAAATGAATTCTGTGTAGTAATAAATGTGATAAACTCAGTTTAATGATCTATTTTTCTGAGAAGAAAATTCTAAGACAATATACAAAGTTACTTCCAACCTCATTTTCCTGAGATTCCTTAAAACTAAAATCATAGTCATGCAAAAAATTACTAAAATCATTCTAATTTCCTTTTCTTTACTTACTATAGGGGCAATCTTTCTTCTCAGTCTTACAACACTTTGTGGCTTAAGGATTAAGTGGCTTAAGAGTAAGTCACACTAAGAAAGGTAAATCAAAAGAAATCATGGGCCTCCCTGGAGGCACAGTGGGTTGCGCTCCACACTGTGAAGCTTCCTTGGCACAGCTTCAGGAGTTCAATCCCTGGCCAGGGAGAGGACCCACATGGCACAGCAGACCTCTCCTGCCTTGCCCACTGCTCCCCTCAGCAGTGTATTTCATTAGATCTGCCTGTTCTGCTCCCCACTCTGTCTCTGGTGAATCCTTTCAACTCCCATGTCTCTGGCCTGTACCTCAGATCTTGTATGCATAAATAAACAAATCTTTAAAAAAAAGAGAGAAATCAAGAACTATTTCTAAATTAATACATGCTGTATACAGTAGTTACAAATTCATGAAACATTACACCATAAAATGACTGATTTTTATTATGTATAAATAGTGCCTATTAGGTATGGATGAAAACTTGATTTTCAGTACTCCTCAAATTTATATTACCTTCCTTTTTTTTAACCAAATTTCCAATCTAAGACATTCTGATTCCATATTCTAATAACTCAGGGCTTTATGAAACAAATATTTCAAAAAAAAAAGTTCTACATAAAAATATCCAATATGTCACATTTCTCCCATGCAAATTATTCTTTATTTTCAAAACACCCACTTTCTTAACGTTCTGTCTTTGCTCACATTTTCCAACAGCCTGAAAATACCTCCTACATCTCTACTTAGACACATCTTCAGTAGCCAATTTAAATATGATCTTTTCTGAAAATTTTTTCCATATCCCCATTAAAATATGTTCATACCATGCTTAGGGCACTTATTTTACTTTGGATTGCAGATTTATACTTAAAAATATACTGAATAATTAAAACCAGGACCAAATCTGTTTCATTTCTTCAGTCTTCTGTTATTTAAATGAAACTTGCATATCTAAGGTGTTTAGTACACATTTAAGAAGTGGATGATTGTTTGCAAGATGAATGTCACAATTAAATTACCTCCATTTAACTTTATAAAGATATTTTCAGAGGTCGGGGCATGCGAGGACAACTTGATGTTGTTCTAAAACTGCCTATTGATGGCCCTGAGTAACCAGAGAAAAGATTTCAAAGGGAGAATGCAGTGTAGGAAAAAAAAAAGGCGGGGTGGGGGGTGTGGGGGTCCTGTCTTGTATGACAGAGAAAGAAAATTTAAATTTTATTCCCTGGTCATCTAGTAATACACTGTAAAATCGTTTAACACCCACTCTGGTGATATATTCGCTTTTGAAGCTCACACTTGAGTCTCAACTTGGACCTCTACATCATTATGCTTTCTATTTATGAAACTATATTTCTGTTACATAAAAGTGTGCATTGTCTCATCATCTTTCCTCTTTCCACACCTCAATTCTCCACAATTTCCAGGACAAATAAACAACACCACTGCCCCTGACTTTCCTCTAGTGATGGCATTTAATTAATCACCCTAGACCCAAGAGCCTCAATTCTGTTTGTGGTGTCATTTTATCACTGCCCCATTACTTTATGCAATTTTGCATTTCAAACACTGTGGTGTACTTGTTATAACACCTATTAGGTTCCTATCTGAAGCTTTGAACTCATTCAGGATTCATAATGGATTATCTTATTATCTCAGACTCTCAGATCAAGTCTAGAAGGATTGTGATTTGCATGAAGGATATCTTTCAGGGTTAGAAGGGCCAGCTTGACAAGATGAAGCATCAGGTTTTCAACTTAATTAGTTCCAACACAATGTTTGGTATGCTTTACTTCCTAGTTTCAGCAATAATTATACTGACAGTAAGTGACAGGGGTAATATTTTACATGTAAATTAAGGGCTTATTTAATAAACCATGTCACCTCATTGCCTACCTGTTTTAAAGTCTATGACATAGGTCTAGAATGATAAATAAAAAATAAATTCTGCTTCTGTACTTTCTTTTAAAACATCATTAAATCATGTTAATATTAAAAATTTTGAAAGTGAGAAAGCTAAAAAGAAATGAATAGACTCATATGGTTTCTATGATCCCAAATAAGCACCATATGTGGCTAACTGTTAAAATAAACCTATGGTATATTTCTGCATTCTAGTTTCTATTGAAAATTTTTGAAGAGAACAAAGTCCATTTCAACTTTGGCCCTGGTATATGAAGAAGGCAATTTTAGGATGAAGATGAGAAATTTTCATCAGGACAATTCAAATTTGTGTTTCCTTTTTTGACCTTGCAACTAGCATGCTTGTCAGTCCTTATTCTGAAATACAGATCAAACTGTATCTGATTTTCCCTTGGCTTTACCAGATGCTGCGTACTACATGAACAAGCATATAAAATCTACAAAAGTCTTATAAAAAGTACTTTTGTTTGTTTTTAGAAAAGCAACTGTGGACAGTGTTTGAGAGAAAGGTCAGAGAGAGAGATGTGTATTATTCCTTCTACCAAACCATTACTTTCTCTCATCCATGTTTTCTAAGATAACTACTCAGCTCTGGACTGTCTGTTAAATGTTACTTCTTTCAAAAAACTTTCCTGAAACCTGAATGAAAGTAATTGTCCCTAGTGGATTCTCAGAGAACCCTAAGTAATTCCAGTACGGAATTTCATTATATTCTAATACCAATGTAGTTGCTTGGGCCCTCAAATATACTGTAATGTCTTGAAAACCATATGATAAAACACTGACCATTATATTTCAAATTAATATTTTGTACTATAGCCTAGTCAGTGGCTTATTATAATTTTATGATTTTAAAAACTGAACAGGGCCCCATGGTCAGAGTTCAACTCTTAGCTTAATGTTCATCTATCCCTAGCTTGGAATTCTCAATAATTTTATCTTTGAGGGGGCCTCCCTCATGGCACAAGGGGTTAAGTTCAGCACTATGAAGCATCCCCAGCCAGGGAGGTGACCCATATGGCACAGGAGACCTCTCCTGCCTTGCCCTATGTTCCCCTCAGCAGTGTACTTCAGTGGATCCACCTGTTCTGCTCCCCACTCTGTCTCTGGTGAACCCTCTCACCCTCCTGAACCTCTGGCCTAAACCCAGCTCTTGTATGCATAAATGAAAAAATCTTCAGAAAAGATAATTTTATCTTTGAACTTGTATTTTATATGTGAAGTCAATGGGGCAACAGAGCATGTAGGTGAACAGAAAAAATATGCACCACACAGGTGTCAGCCACCCCTCCTTGCCAACTCATCTGTACAGTGTTCATGATGCCCCCTGGACTCTGGACGCCAATGAACCCATGGGGCAAGAAAGTCCAATGACCCTCAACATGAGTACAGGGGACTTGTGTACAGATGGCACAGAGAGTGCCGAGAGGACTCCTCCCCCAAAAGCAGGTCATATTCTTTCTTACTATGCTACTTGACTACCAGTTACTTAAACTAAAAATAGCAACATAAAAGGAGAAATAGATATCAAATTTTTTTTCTTTGAGTCCTTTTTTAGTCATCAAGAATATTGGTAGCAGGTCTTAGACAAATTTGAAAACAATTGTCAGTTTATTCATCAGCCAACTTGGTAAATAACCCATAACTTTTAAGTTTTCTATATGTTATAGGTGAAACTAACTTGTAATGTATCTATGATGATATAATACTAATATACTGAGAAATGGTAGGTATTTTTCTATCCTTTGTTTAAGGAGATTATTTTCACTTTTCTTGTCTCAACAGTGTGAATCAAAGATGTGATACCATTATGCTGGAATGCTTGTCTTAAACTGGACAGTAGTTAAGACTAGACACTCAAAATTGTGAGACATCTGTGCAGGGCTGGCGAAACTGGAAGATAATTCAAAGAAGGTAGAAAAAAAGGAAGCTCAGTGAATATAAGTGATATATTATAATTCTAATCATCTTCTTATTAAAAGCGAAATCTAGTATCTATCTGGAAATCTTCTCAAGGGTGCTTTTGGTCTTAAGTATCAACAAAGACAAATAAATACCTGTACTTTAGTAATTATGAATATGTGAGGCATTTTAGAATTTTCTACTGCATTCCTAAGTACCTGAAAAAGTGTCCCAATTCAGAGGAGTTTCTAGACTTGCTTGTTAAAGAAATTAAGTGGATGATAACAATGATTCGATTTATATCATTTCATTCAGCATGCCAGTATTTGCAAGAACTACAATCATAACTTGGGCCCCTTTGCCATTTGGGGGAACATTACTGATGATCTGTTTCTATCCAAAAGAAAGGAACTACTGGAAACTTTCAGAGAAACATATTGCTGCCCAGAATCCATGAGCTCTGGCACAGCCCAAATGTTAGAATCTGAGCAAGGCACTACACTAACTCATTAAAATATGTGAACCAGTCATAAATCGTAGAGTAAGGCCTTCTGGCCTGCTGAGTTGGTAGATTATGACAGACCCTTCTGTACAGAGTATATGTAGGCTAAATCTCAGCTGCTGTTGATGAACAAGTAGGTTCAAATGAGTGACAGATGTCAGTCTCCACATGAGTGGGAGCCACAGAAGAAAAAGGTGTCTAACCAACAGGAGACTGTGTGGTCACTTCAATTATTTTTCAGATTTTTTAATCAGGCATGGGTGGATTGAGAGATTGTTTTATAACCACAGTGCCTGTAGTTTGAGCCTCCAGGTTGCCTCCTCCCCTCCGATTTGGCTTGTTGCAAGAACAAACCAGCTCAGGTAGCACTAGTCTAGTGTCCTCTGTTCATTCCCACTGTCTTTGGGATAAAACCAAGTCCTAAAATGATCTGCAAGGCAATCATGGTTGCTTTCATCTTTTCTAGGCAGCTTCACACAGTTTTCTGCACCTTGCACATTTTACTCCAGTAAATCAAAACATTTTGCAGTTGCTGCGAACACTTCCAGGAGTTCATGCTTCAGTTCCTTCATTCATTCAGTTCCCTTCATCTGAATCTTGTTTTCACATGGGTAAGATTAATCATCTCTCAGAATTTAACTGAGTATTCCTCTGTAGGAATTCTTCCCCAAAGTGCTTATTTGGTGAAGCAATCTTCCCTGGAATTTCCTTGTTGTGCGTAAATTTATTATACTTATTTACTATAGGACATTTTCTCATTACATCTTTGTCTCCCCTAGTAGATTTGTGTAGCATCCAGGGAAATGTCCATTCCAAATGCATCTTTGAATCTCCTGGGTTTGGTGAGTATTCAAAATGTGCTTAATAATATTTATTAAAATTAATGCAACAAGGTGCTAAGAAATTTTATTTTAGATGAATACCACCTGGTGGGCTGCGGAAGTGTTTCCCAGAATGAAAAAAGTAATGAACAAAACCACTATTAAATGTTTAATATAAAGAGGACAGCCAATGATCTTTCCAGAAAACAAATTAATTAATTTATGTTGTGGTGTAAAATGTTATATTCAAGACTAACCAATTATGAATAACCACAAGATATCTATTCAGGTGTCATGTAAGAATCCTGATTTACTTTTCTATGGTGAATGTGTGCCTGTGTTTTTATTTATATTTTATTGATTATTTATTTATTTTGGAAACACTATTATACACTCTACAATACTCAAGACATTATTTCTTTTTAAACTGAACTTCTTTAATTCCAGATACATATATTGGCTGTAATTCAGAATTAAATGTGTCATTATAGCCTAACAGCACTTATAAATGTTCATAGATGTTAAATTATAAGCCATTCAGACACTTAAAAGAATGCATGCACATGTACCTCGGCCAGCACATAATGAGAAAATGTATCTTTATGTTTGGCTGCACAATCTATTTTCATTCCCTAGACTATTGCAATTCATCATTTAAAACTGATTCTAAATCTCCTACTGAAAAATATTTATAATGGGGCCAATCTGGGTTGGCAAATAGAGGTACATAGGTGCTTATCTGTCTGGGTAAGTATGTGATTAAAATACTGCAAGCACCTCTTAATATTTTAACCTTGTCCAAAGGTATCTAGGTTAAGCAATGCTATTTAAAACAGTGGCTAGTATTATTAATATATTGTCTATGGAATTTCCCCAAGTCATCCCATACCCCACCTCCAAATTATGTTAATTGAACAGACTGTTTTTTACATTGCTGTTTTTGTTCTTCTTTGGTTGCATAAATTATGTAATGCATTGAATCAGAAAGTAAATTCATCTAGTTAGTGCAAATAGTAAATTTTAAATCAATTGAGTAATGCAGTTCCTCAATAGAATGTTTTGCTGATTCTCTGCAGTGACTTTGAATAAACTTTCATTTTTATTGAAATACCATTATCTTACACCCTTGTTAATTTTTTGACAATATAGGGTTTCTTCCCTCAGTTGTGGTTACCATACCTCTCCCACCACCAAAGTACCCTGTTAGTCCTCCACCTTTGTTCATTATGAATAAGCAAATTCTTAATTCATATACTTTCTGAAATATAGGTTGGTCAAAATTCATCACATGACAGTGGAAGAGGACTAATTCATGTAAATGTCTCCACACTATTGTTCATTATTATAAAAAAAATGCAAGTACATTGACATCTATTAATAGAGTAGCTAAGTAAATTATAATCAAATTATAGTTTAGATAACGGTAATTCATTTTTCTATTCCTAAAGAAGAGAAAGCATGCAAGATCCAAAAAGGCAAATTCAATAGGGGCATGATCACTCTGCTGGGGTGAAGAATGTGGAATCCAGCAGTGCTGGTTCTTGCTTGCACATATGCACATTTTGGGATTATAAAGAACAACTTAGTATGAAGGTACTAGATGAGTTGAGTCCAAATATTAACCAACCGAAGGAAATTTTGTGGAGGTTTCTTTTTTAATTTCTACATTCATGTTTATACACCCCAGGCTCTGAATACAAAGAAAAGTCTGGGAAACAAAAGACTTCAGGCATAATGTTATTTCCCATTAAAATTTCCACTGTCTTAATAGCCTTCATTCATATCTTTTACGTTTTTATGTTTGAGACATTAATGCTTTTGATAAGTAATCATGGTGTGAGCACCATGACACGGTTAATTTACTAGTTACTCTGACCACTCATTTGAGAAATAAACTGACTATGACCTACTGTATTATTCTTCCTGGATGTCTGACAAATCAATTTCATGAATTTTGCCTTCACTATTTTATAAGTTGTGTACATATGTCTCTGTATGTGCATTCCTATATTTTTATTTCAACCTTCACACATTACCCAATTTAAAAATTGAGAAGTCTTCCTGAAATTCAAATACCACTTTTTTCCTCTGAGATTTAGAGTTTGCCACTATAATCACTCCTTACACTTTTATCTTCCTTTCTAATTTATACCACTTCAATTCAACTCTTCATTACCTCCTACCCATGCAAAAATTACATTATCTAAACTATAATTTGATTCTAATTTACTTAGCTACTCTATTAATAGATGTCAATGTACTTGCATTTTTTATAATAATGAACAATAGTGTGAGACATTTACATTTAATATCACTTCTTCCTGAAATCACAGTAGGTTTTATATAACTCTATGTTATTGAATTAATTTATGTTTTTACAGAGTGAAAAAATATTATTTCAAACATAAATGGCTATGTATCAATTGGTTTTGGACCATCAAACAAGTCAAATCAGTTACTATAGTAATAGTGAAAAAATCCCGAATACAAATCAGACACTTGAAAGTATGACCACAAGTTCTAATAAACTTGAGATGATATATTTACTGTCAGCATATTTTTGATTAATTGGTATAATTTAACTAAACATTGAATTGTCTATTTCAACTTCATCTATTTCATCTATTTTATTGTTCTTGTTATTATTAGCCCAGAAAGAGTAATTAGAATGTAATAAACTAGAGAAGTAGGGAAAATCTGTAAGGTTATTTGAAAGTTCCAATAACTGGATGTATGATCATAATATCAATCACAGAAACGTGCAGTGTCTCAATGTATTTATTTAAAGTAGAAGATTATAAGACAGAATTTTAGAAGATGATGAAGTATTTGTTTGGATCCCATCTGATTAAAAAAAATATCCAGACCCCTAAGACTAAAAACAACAAAAAAGGAAGAGACAATATTTTAAATCCTCCATTTACATAAACAATAGGGAAATACAAGATTAAAAAATCTACAATTTTTTTCTTACATCACGCATGCTGTTATCATTGCCTTTAGATATTTTACACAATGGAATACTACTCAGCAATCAAAAAGATAAACATGCCAATGGGGCATTATGGGTGGAGCTGTAAGGAATTATGCTAAGTGAAATAAGCCAGAAGGATAAAGATCAATACTGGATGTAGTGGAATATAGAGAAACAAAACAAAGGGTCAAACCAAGACAAACTATAAACCAGTCCTTGAAAATTGATCATAGATCTGAGGATCCAGGAGGAGGGGAAAAGGGAGCTGGGGAAGGATGAGAGGTGGGGAGAGCGCAACCTACTATGGCAGTGTACTACAGGTGCCTTGGTGGTGGGAGAGCTAGGATGACCACACCTAAGGGGAGAAATCCTATATTATCAAAATATTAACAAAGATGTAAAACAATGGTACTTCATTAATAATTAAAAAAATCCCTTTATATAAGTTTACGACACTGAATTTCAATTTGTCTTTAAGATTCTGAAATTTTGGCTGCTTTATCTTGAATTATAAAATTGCCCCTTTAACTGCTCTCATTTTTTTAATTTAACATTAAATTGATTTATTATTTTCTGATGCTATAAAGCACTTAGTTTAAAAAGTTTTTCTGGGAGTGATCTGAAGGGGAAAACTAAAAATCCACTGAAGATTCTGCCTAGGAATCAATCACTGATCCACCCAGAATGATTCACTTAGCACAGAGCATATTTGTCCACCTGGTCTTCAAAGTTAACCTGCTGTGGCATGTCCCCTTCTTCAGCCAGGCATATTCACCAATGGGTCGGTATTTACCTAGAATATTAGAGATTTTTTTTTAATGTTTATTTGATCAGGGAAGATGATTTTCTGCATGGGCTCCCTACATGTACCTCGATCATTTTTGTCATTTAACAATACAGTATTTTTAAGTTCACTAAAGCATGGTGATTGCATTATATTATGACATGGTTTTTTCAGTAACTGCACTGTCCTTGCAATAAGAATTTTTTTTAATGTATTATGGAATGATTTGAGAAGAGAGGTGGGTGTTTGTTTAAAAATAAAATTGAAGTTACTTTTTTTTCTGGGATCAAATGAGGAGATATTTCTTCAACCTGTGCATAAAAATAATATGAGATGAGCCTAAAGGAAAGTTTGAGATCATTTCAAAGATAAGTTGGAGAGAATAAATCCTTCCATAGTAAAGTTGTGCTCAACAATAGTGAAAAAGAAAAATCCCTTGGGTGATAATTTCTCAAGATTAAACATGTAGTTTAAACCCCAATGTAAATAGTCCTATGACCATTAAAGAAATTGAATTTGTAACTAAAATGTTTCCACAAACGAAGTTCCCAATCTCAAATGCTTTCAATAAATAAATTTATCAAACTTTAAAAGAATAATAAAAACTGTTACCCAATCTCTTTCTGAAAGTAGATAATAAGAAAACATTTCCACTCACTTTATGGACCAGTATTATATTTATCCTCAAATCAGATAAGGTAATAAAAGTAATAGCAAACAAACAGAGAGAGAGAGAAAGAGAGAAATCTATAGACCCATATCTCTTATAATCTCAGAGGCAAAATTTTCTATGAAATAATTGCAAATTGAGTGCAACAATGTGAGAGCAACATGGATACAACACAAGCAAATGAGATTTAGTCCAGATTTATGGGTCTGATTTAACATTCAAAACACAATGTAATTTACTCTATCAATTGGTTAAAGAAGAAAAATCAAGTAGACACAGAAAAATATAAAACATCAATCATTCATGACAAATACACTCAGTAAACTACCAATGTAAGGGAAATTCATCAAACTGATAGAGCATCTACAAAAGTCAAGAGTAACATCATACCTTAATGGTGTAAAAAATTATTGCTTTGCCCCTACACTCAGGATTAAGGCTATAAAGCCTACTGCTTTTACCCATTATGTTGTTCTTTCTTCTAAGAAGTTACACATTCTCTTTCCAAATAAAATGCATACCTTACTTTTGAAGTACTTCTGTTAGCCACTCTATTCTGCTACTAGTGACAATTTTAGCTTCTCTTTGTCTGTAAATATCTTAATGTCTACTCATTCTTGGTGGACACTTTCTTACCAATTACAGTAGAACATCTAAATGATGTTGGTTGTAGTGATGACTTTTAAAATACACAACAAAGGTACATCCATAACAGAAATAATAAACTGCATTTCATTATAATTTTAAACGTCTACTAAACAAAACTATCCCATTCACAATATCATTAAAAACAATAAAACATCTAGGAATAAATTTGACTGTATAAAGAAATATCTACATCACAAAAAATTATAGACCTTGTTGAAAAAAATTGAAGAAAACAAACAACTGGAAAGTCATCTTATGTTAATTGAGTGGAAGAATTAAGATTGTTGAAATGCATTTATTACCCAAAGCCTTCTATAGATGCAATACAACCCTATTAAAATATTAGCAGCATTATTCACATATGTAGAAAAGAATCCTTAAAATTTTATGGGAACACAATGGACCCCGAGGTGACTAGCTCACTGCACTAGTAAAGTTATTTACAAAACTGTTTTGCAGCTAATTGTTACCAAATACTTGCTACCTGAAAATAGCCAGAAAAAGTTATGTACCTTTCATTAGATCTTATACAAACTTATTGGGGAAAATTTAAACTTTTTATTAGGTACACAGAAAAAAATAAAATAATTGAGTATAATGTTTGTTCTTATCACCTCCATTTGGCCTTCTTTCTTAATCTTGGGATAAAAACTCTTAGAAATAAAACAGCAAAGGGGCCTCCCTGGTGGCGCAGTGGGTTAAACAACACACTATGAAGCAAACAGCAGCCACTGCAGCACAAGTTCGATCCCTGCTGCCAGCCAGAGAGGGGACCCACATGGCGCAGCAGACCTCTCCTGCTGTGCCCACTGCTCCCCTCAGCAGTGTACTTCTGTTGATATGCCTGTTCTGCTCCCAGCTCTCTATGGTGAATCCTCTCACCCCCCACACCTCTGGCACTTTACCCCAGTGCTTGTATGCATAAAAAAAAAAAAGTAAATCTTTAAAAAAAAAATAAAACAGCAAAACAAACTAGGTATATTTTATATCACTGTAGGATGGGCAGTAAGTTCCAAAATGTCCAGATTCTTAGTGATGCCAAGTTCTAAATGATTCATTTAACATAATAATGAACTGAAAAGTATAATTAGGTAAATAAACAAATAATCAAAGAACACTGAATTCAGTTGTGCCCATTCAGGAGTCAGAAAGATGCCCTGACCAGATACCTTGATTCAAAGTTTTCATCCTGGAGCTTCAAATAATACCACCTTTTAGCAGATCTGTTTATATTTACAGAGGGTAGATATTTTCTTTCTTCTAATACTATATTTCTAAAAAGTACAGGTTATACTCAGAAAAAAATGTGTTCTCCAACAATATTAAAAATTAATTTAAACTGAAAAAAAAACTGGTTTTACAAAGACCCATAATATGTTCTCAACTGTCTTTTCTTTTTATTCAGAGATGAATAACTACGAAGAATTGAAGTCATTCTAAGAAGTATGATTAAAGATTTATATTCACCACTTAAAGACACCACACCAGTAGGCAGCCAGATCAGTAAATCTTGTCCAATTCTTAACAGTAGGTAGACAAGTCTTTGGAAGGAGAGAAAAATATTGTTCCATGGGTGAATCCAATAAATTGAAGTGTGGAAAGAATTAGAACTCTGTCAGCAAGCTCAAAAGCTATTCCAAACTTCTGGTCTTCTGAAGACTTTATGCTACTGTTATGAAAATGTATTTCCAGTTTATGGAGACACTGCATAAAACTCCATGACACTTAGGTTTCTAATTCATTTGTTTTGCTTTATTTTGTGCCTTCCAAACTGTTTTAGGGAATTAATGAATGATTTAAGACAAGTCATGTTCTATATTATTCATCTAATCTTCCAATTAATTTGCAAATCATCCTCTAAAAGAAGCAGAGGAGAGGCAAGATGAGAAAATATTATTTATCAAAAATTCTCTTTCATGCATTTCAATACTGCAATATACAGACAGTGCTCTTCAAATTCAAAGATGAAACTATTCAAAGATGACATGATTCCTGAAAATACATACTAATAGTTCTATTCAGAACTATACTAAATAGTTGTCCTCAATTATCCTTGCAAAATATGCATGGAGACTTGCAGACAAACTGATTTGATACCAAAGAAGTTTTTTAAAAAGAGGCTGGCTACCTAATTACTAAATGATCGTTAACTTCATAAAACTTAACTCCTTTTACCATAAAAGGAAATTTTCAGTTTCCTGAAAATTTATGAAAAATGAAGTGTTTACAGGTTCACCCTAAACATGGACTTTCATAAAAATTTCTGGAGTCCTACATACTACCTATAATTCTTCACCCCTTATTCCATCTTCTACCATTATTTCTATAGTTTGGTGAAAAATAATAAATAATAGGGATGCTGTAATCCTGAGCAGTTTAAAATTCAGGGTGACTTATAAAGTAAGTCAGATTGGTGGAAATCATTACTGTTATAAAAATGCTAAAATCAGTATACTATGTATAAATTGATTTCAAAGGTTGTCTCAACAACTTTCAGAGGCTCACATATGTAAAGTCCTTAGTATAGTCCTTCCTCACAATAAGCACCAAATGCATGCTAGGTCATGTAATTAGTTCATCAGGTAACAGACATGTGACTACAGTGACATTTTTTACCATCTCAGATGGGTGCTACAAAGGAGTCTTTTCTCTGGGGTGATAAAACAAAAAGGGAGAGGATTTAGAACTGATTAAGAAAAAAAGTAAAATATGAATTATCTGCTTCCTAAAACTGACAACTTTCTTTTCACATACCTGAAACTTTGCCAAGATTTAAATTGAACTCTTGAATTTGATTTTGTTTAAAAGAGTTGCTATTTGCTATCCCAGCTTCATTTTTTAGAAGTTTCAGGCCAATTCATCAAAATAATGTTTGGCGCTTTGTATGCTACGAAGGTTCGAAGACCCATTCGTTAGAAATACCTCAAATTCTCAGCATATTCGTAGCCTGAATATCACTGGGATGAGCTGTTTGGCTATCCTCTGAGGAGTATAAATTCAAGTTCAAAGACCCCTTGGAATCTCTTCATTCTTTCGATTTAAGGCAGATGGTTATGGCAGCAAGAATACAGCCCAGGGACAAAGACTCGATGGATGGGCACTGACCTCCCACTCCTAGTAGTTAAATTACCCATGAAATAAGTAAAAAGGACTACTCTTTCCTAGGGGGGTGTCACTGTTAAACAACACAATGAATTACATGGATTTCAAACTGCAATGAAAGTGAGAGCCTTTCAGCACACAAATATTTGTCAAGTAGGTCCTACAAGGGAGACCCTGGGGAAATGCACATTTCAGATATATTTTGCGATGTCATCTAGTTTGTACCCTAGTGTAGTAGGTAACAGTCAATAATAAATTAGTATTTAGAAAAGGATGTAACCTGGAGATAAATTATGACATATAACCCTATTTAACAAGCAAAGTTAGATCATTTTCACAAACTGACTTTATATTATCGAGAAGCACATTTTTAAAATTATATTTTAAAAATTACAACCAACCGAACATTCCCAAAAAAATGAACAGAACAAAACCAAAATACTAATGGTTAATGTCTTTACAGAAGAATTTATGTATTTTTCTTCTCCACTCTTCTTTTTTAGCTCTATAATAATAATCCTCTCCTCTTTCTTAGGTATGTGTCTTAGGAGACACACAGATAAATAGCCCACTGAGTTCAGAGAAGGTTTACAGTTTTCAGCTTCAAAGAACCAGGGGAGGCTTAATGGCATTTATGCTGGTGTTTGAAGGAAGGGTGAGATTTGCATATGAATAGATGTTGATAGTTTGAGCAAATTTCTATGGGGATTAACAATGAGTCTCTATATAAGACCCTAAATCAGTGCTCTACAAAACCCCATTAAGGAAACCTGCCCCAGGACTGATTCAAACTTGGTAGGGAAGGTTCTTTCTTCTTACATTTGTTTTCTCTTTGATATTTAAATTATGTTAAGGCCTCCAAATGGTCCCTTTACTTATCTTCCACTCTTCACAGAGAGCAGAAAAACACAACTGTGTGAAACACTAACTAGAATACTTTTAAGAAGAGATAATGAATATATTTTCCAGGACACTTATGGAAAATTATTCTCTTTAGAAAATACATTTACTTACCAATATTTAGTAATGTACCTCCATTAACTGAGCAGTGGGATACCACAGAACTTAAAGACAAACCACTTAGAGTTCGATTCATTACAAGTTTAAATACATTTTCATCTTTCCCCCAGCTCTCCCGTTATGTAATATGATGCACTTTACTTGACAGATGTGAAAGCTCAGGCTAAGTTCTCTCTAAGTGAGGTTGGGGCTGAAACTGGCTGGGGGAGTGAAATAAACACTCAGGCATCACTCCCTGCTCCACATAACTGGGTGGCAAGGCAAGTGCCCTCAAAGAGCATGGTCAGTGGGCATCTGTTTTCAAGGCATGTGGACTGAACTCCAGGGAGTAGAAAGCAAGTTTTTTTTTTTTTTTTTTTTTAGTCAACAAAAACTGGGTATTGCTAGTTTTGAGGATTTCAACTTTTGAAGCTTTAAGTTCTTTATTATTATCATTAATGCCTGTTTATATTATTTTTTAACACCTGAAAGTGTGTGGCACCACTACACTAAAAGCAGAGTTGTGCGGAGTCCATGGAGGTCTGTAATCCACATAATGCACAGATGGAGCGTGACATTAACATGTAAATAAGGCCACTATGCCAAGAAGAATGCCCAGGCTGGGTACATCAGCACACACAAGAACCAGTGGGCCTTGACTCTCCCACCGCCCCCCATACTCAGGGGGAAAGTGAGGGGTGGTTCTCCAGGACTTGTGAGCCAGAGTTTAGGGCTGCAGGTGGCAGTGGACACACTATCTAATCTATTCTCGTTCACATTCTTCTGTCCCTTAGTAAATGCTGTTTGTCATCTAAACAACTCATTGCTTTTGTTTGAGGTCAACAAAATTCAGAAACTGGTAGATATTATTAATGACCTGGCCACCCCTCAGACAGATTTTATCCTTTTTTCTCAACGACCTGTGATGCTGAAGCTCCAGGATGCCAACTTTACCAAATCTATGTAAAAGAGTACAGAATTTGTACCAAATAGAATGTAAAAACATTTTAATAAAAATTTTAAGACAATTTCACAAAATGTTGTATGCTAACTCTGGGTAAAGTCTGAAGGCATTACACCAACACTCACTAAATTAATCTACAGAAAAATAGGTTTCAATTCTGCAGCTAAAGTGAAAAAAATATATATTATTACCTATTCTTCATCAGATAGAATACTGCCAAACTGCCTTTAAAACATTATGAAGAAAGGGAAGTGATATTAATTCAATACAGTTATATCACACATGAGGTGTGATATAGATAAGATGGATAATATATAATGTAAATGTATATATATGCAATTTATATATATATATAATCTCCATAGTCCCAAATTTCCAAACAATAAATGTCATTTCCATTCACAAAATATCTCCGGGTGAGACTGCCATAATTGTAATGGTATATTGGAAATTTATTCTTTATTTCTTTTTCAAGGGGTACCCTTTTTCTTCCTACGATTTATCTGAAGCAGTGTTTGCAAACTTTAAATAGTATCAAAATCACCTGGAGAGCTTGTTAACAAAGCACAAAGTACTTGGCCTTCTGCAGAGTTTCTAATTCAAGAAGTTGAGGTAGGGCCTATGGATCTGCATTTCTAACCAGTTCCCTGTGGTAATCAGGCTTCTTCTCCTAAGAATACACTTTGAGAAGCAGTCAGCCCCAGTGAAGCGCAAACTCACTTTTCCCACCAAGAATTTTGAATTCATGCCTGGTCCTCCTAAAGCCTCCTCAATGTCTCTGTGATCGCCAATCAGGTACATCCCAACACAAGCACAGCAAAAAGAAACACAAGGTGGAACATAAGGTGGTAAGTAAACATTTGTTTGGACTTACCTGGAAGGAGCTGTGTCAAGGCCAAGTTCCTTCTTTCTCATTAAGATTTCTTCTGAATTTCTATGTTGTCTTATCACTTGAAACATATTCCTCCATGTCTGCATTTTGCTTGGGTTTGTTACCGCTTTGTGCAAGGGAAGAAAGCGCCTCTGGCCTGGAAGGGCACCTCAAGTAGGACATGAAGCTCACCATGCTTCCAAGAGTGAGCTCTGGTTGTCTCACAGTGTCAAGATCCAAACAGTCCATTTTATTTTTCAAAAGTTCAGGGTGTGCGAAGATCTGCCAGTGTTGGAAAGGGGAGGTGTGGTGCCAGGAAGGGCACAGAGCAAGTTCTCAATGATTCCGAGCAGACCGGTAAAGGAGGAGTCTCAGAGCCCTCGGTGGCTTTTTCAGGCTTTTATTACATCATTATATCAAAGGCGACCAGGTACACGGCAGGCAGGAGGGCAGGGGTGCCAGGAGGCTGGCAGGCCTCTCATGTCTCTTTCTGCTCTCTCTTCTCTCTGCTTATGCTCTCCTCTTCTCCTCTCTTGCGGCTCCATAATGCCGCCATTATACTCCCCGCCCCGCGTCTCAACCCAGGTGCACGCACTTGCGCATGCTCACTTAGGCATGCGTGCAGGATCTCAGATGTCCATCATCACGCCAATGGCAGGCGGGCGGAAAAGCCTGATAACTTTTCCATTTACCCTACAGGAGGGTTTCATCCAGCAGCTAGATTGGGAGACTAAAAGAAGGTGGTCGTGGTAAAGGTTGTAAGGGAGACCACCTTGGTGGTGGGTAGTGTCCGCTGGGGAGCACCAAGATGGTGCACCTATCTCTACGAGTACAGGAAGCAGGAAGTCCTCACTTAACATTGGCGGGGCCTCCGCAAGTTAAACAAAGAAAAATCAGTTTGACCCCAGGTGAATTGATTTAAACAAGAATTAAGTTCCTGCATCAAGAGTTCTGGTCACAAAAGTATAAGTCAGCTTCTGAAGGCCCACAGCACTTCTAATAGTAAGCAGTCATCTGTAGCCATTCATTCATTTCTAAATCACTTACTTGTACTCAGGGATGCTAGGCAGCCAGAACCCTTCCTGGCAGCTGAGAGCACCAGGCAGGAACCACCAGCCCTAGACAGGACATTCTCGCATACATCACAGCCACAATGAACCTCAGTGCACATCTTTGGGACTTGGGAGAAAACCAGAGTCCTGAGGAGAACCTGGTGGGCATGTGGAGACTGTGCCAAGTCCACAGGGTCTGTGACCCTGCCCAGGTTTGATGGCCTCCTTTCATCTGTTATGAGGAAACAATGCACAGTGAAAGGGGACCAGCAATGTCCCCCACAGGTCCCTGATGTAAATGCTTTGAGATAAGCAAATGAGCTTCTTCTGTAGACTGTCTGGAGGGATCTGCTGCCTCTGTGCAGGGCCCCAAAGCCATCAAGTCCCTGTGTGGGCCCTCCCATTTTTTAGTTCTAACAGCCTCCTGCATCTCCTGCACACTGACACAACAGCATGTCAAAGCTGTTTGGGGGGGCTACCAGTTGCAGGTCTTCAAAGATGGGTGCCTGTGTCTTTGATGTGAAGGTGTCACATTGTTACATATGTAGGTATAAGAAACCTGACAGAAAGTGAGTTTGGGATCTTGCTGACTCACTTAACCAGTTACTTCCTTTCTTTGTGTCAGTTCCTTCATATATGAAATGGGTAAAAGGAATTGAAACCCATGGTTATTTAGCACCTCCTGTTTTCTAAGATTCTCCTTTCATTAATTCTGTATGTAGTTGTTAGGGGGAAAGATGTCCTGAATGAACTCTACAAATAGGTTTCATGGACTCCCCCACTCCAGACCAATGATATCCAAGACAGCAAGAAATACAAATAACACAATGTCATCATCACTGAAGGGAGGATTGTTTGGACCTGAGGGTGGGGTTAAGCAGCCAGGTTTGACATAAAACCAGAAATGTGGGCCTTGGGGTTCTTTTGGTTCTTCCCAGCAATCAGCATGGTGTTGGGCTCCAGCTCAGCAGAACTGGTAGGACACATTCACGGATTTAGCTCCTCTTCTCCCTGAGTTATTCATTTCTTCATTTCTCCTTCTTTTGTAAATAAACCCTTTATTAACTTTTTTGTGTGTGCCTATAGTTGATTCTTATCATAAGTGCCTTTTAAGCTCATGGTTAGGACCTACAGTCAGGCAACCCATTTTATATCAGGGTTGCCCCATAACATTGCCAATATAGTACCCATTATTTCAACCTGAAGAGAAACAGAAGCTCAGGATTTGTGTAAATTACTTATAATACTCTAGTAAGTCCAATGCAGAACTGCTCATTTATCAAATTTTAACTCTTCTCACATCTTCCCCCTAATTAGAATAAGGAGCAAAACTGGTGATAGCAAATCACCAACTTAAATTTTGTGGTTTTGTTACAAGGCAGAGAGAGGGGCACCCCAAAACCATAAAATCTGCCTGCTCTAAAAAGTTTCTGTCATCTGTGGCATCAAGATAAAATATACAAGGCCTTTAATGGAAAAGAACTTTAATACAATTAGTGTGCAATACAGAAAATACAGTTTTTAAATTAAGTAACTAAAGATATCCATCCCCTTGTGGGTGAAATGTCCAGCCAAATGGGATTGGCCCATATCAAGGCCAGAAAGCCTGTTGAAAGTCTAAATAAAGCACCTTCCAGTGGGGATCCACAGAAAAGGATTAGAAGCAGTCAAACAAGTCTGGGAGGAAAAGAGCAAAATCAAAACCAAGATAAAAGCTGCCATTGTTAACCTCCCCATGGGTCTCTCACGCATATCTGTTTCAACCAGTCCAAGACCAAGAAGCAAGTGCAGTTTTTTCATGTCTCTCTGCAAAATGTGCCCGCTCCAGGCCTCCTTCTTCCTCTCCATCCTTCTTCCTTCCTTCTTCACTCTCTTCTCCAGTTTCTTTTTCTCCCTGCTCAGCTCCACCCTCCCTTGAATGGGGCAGGGAACTTGGAACCTCCCCTTTTCCTAGGGACCAACCCTTTTACAGTTTAAATTATTTTATTTATTTTTTATTCTCTATTTTTTTAAACTTTAATTACAATTTTAATTTTACATTTAAACATTTTATTTTTTAAATATCCTTGTCCATATTTTTATAGTATGGGTTTCTCCTCTTAGGTTTGGTCACCAGTTAGGTAGTCTCATCTTTCAAAGTTGAAGATATGTTGCTTAAAGCAAATATATAATAATTTACTCTCTGCCAGTTATTTAATGTCACTTGATTTTAACCTGCACAGACAGTTTTCCTGGTGGACCCTAATGAAAGTTGCTTTTTTTCTAGTTTCATTATTTTTTTATTGTCATATTTTATTTACCAGTTTTCACTTGTCACTAGCATAAGTTAATACTGGCATATTTTGTGTCTCTCTGCCTTGGAATGAAACCAAGGGTCTTGAATTGTTTTCCTTTTTAATCTCAAACAGCATAGATCGTATCTTAAAAATACATCAATTAGGGGCCTCTATGGTGGCAAAAGGGGTAAAGCACCACACTATGAAGGTTTTGCAGCCACTGCAGGGGGAGTTTAATCCCTGGCAAGGGAGGTAACTTACATGGTCAGCAGATCTCTCCTGCCTCACCTGCTGCTCCCCTCAGCAGTGTATTTCAGTAGATCTGCCTATTCTGTTCCACACTCTGTCTCTGGTGAATCCTTTTGTTAGGGGGAAAAGGTCTTCCTGAATGGCTTACATAAATAGGTTATAGACTTCAACCCCCATTCCAGACCTACAATATCCAAAACTACAAATCCCATAAGGTCATTATCGAAGAGCAGATCACTGGGACCTGAGGGTGGAGTTAAGCAGCCAGGCTAAGTATAAAAGTAGACATGTGGGTCGTGGGGGTCCCTTTTTCCTTTGGAGCCAGGCTCCCACTATAATGTTTTAGGCAGTTTTTGAAATCAGTATCTTTGTTAACTGTCCATCTTCCATCAATAGGGATATAGAGAACATGGTTTGGTGTCTGGAAACTCAGTTATCCTCTTTACAAACTTTGAGGGGCAGTGGCAAAATGAGGGTTTAGACTACTGAATCCCACCTCTGTCACACTCTGCACAGTTTTGCATTTAAAGTCTATGTGCACTGCTATTTTAACCTATAAAATTCTACTAGAAATATGCATCTCATTATATATTCCAAGAACTGGTTGAGAATGCCAATAGTTTTAATACAATATGTACTTAGTTTATCAGTTTTACCTATAAATTTTCATTTTATTAGAATAAAGCACCTTTATCTTTACTATTCTCCACCTCACCCACATCAATTTTTAAAATAACAATAAGTATGAGGAAGAGGAAGAAAAGATGGAAAAGTAGAAGAAGTTGATAAATAATTTGATAGGTTTGGGGAGGTAAAAGATTTTTTAAATCCAAGATTCAAATTCAGGTTTTAATCTAATCCTCTCCACCAACATAAATGCTGCCTTCATGTCATTCCTCATGGTCCTCTGGTTAGTGCACCTGTTCTTTGTAAACACATTCTATTTCATCAGATATTTGAGTTTGTGAGCTGAAAAAACCTGATGAAGCTCCCAAAGGCTCTTGATTTTACCTCACATTCCTTAATTATAACAATCCCATGGAATAGTATTAGTTACCATCATTCCTCCTGGGTTGCGGTTAGCTTAATCTGAAGTATACTCAGTCTTTAGTGGGCTTTTGATCTGAAAGTATTTTGTTCAGGCCATCTAAATACTCAATGATCTGACAGTTAGCTGTCAATATTTATAATGGAAGTCATTATTTTCTATTAAGTTTAACCACAGTGGGGCCTCCCTGCTGGTGCAAGGTGTTAAGGCGCAGCACTCTGGAGCATCTGCAGCCACTGCAGCACAGGTTTGCTCCCTAGCCAGGGAGATGACCCACATGGCACAGCAGGCCTCTCCTGTCTTCCCCATTGCTCCCTTCAGCAGTGTATTTCAGTCAATCTGCCTGTTCTGTTCCCCACTCTTTCTCTGGTGAATCCTCTCACCCTCATACCTCTGGCTTGTACCCCAGTTCTTGTATGCATAAATAAATAAATCTTTTTTTAAAAAGTTTAATTACATTATAGCTTTTGATAAAATGAACAAGTGGATGTATCTGGAAAAAAATACCTTCACAAAGCACAAAGTGTTATTTGGAGAAACTGTGTTTTCAAATAATAAATACCCTGGATGGAATATTAACTTTTGGTCTTCTTTGTGCTGTCCTTTTAAAGATTTATTTATTTATGCATACAAGCACTGGGGCACAGACCAGAGGTGTGGGGGGTGAGAGGATTCACCACAGAGAGCGGGGAGCAGAACAGG
>JAGFMF010011380.1:17247200-17261365 GCA_019455555.1 Galemys pyrenaicus
CTGCTGAGGGGAGCAGCGGGCACAGCAGGAGAGGTCTGCCGCACCATGTGGGTCCCCCCCCTGGCCGGCAGCAGGGATCGAACTTGTGCTGCAGTGGCTACGATTTGCTTCGTAGTGCGTTGCTTAACCCACTGCGCCACCAGGGGAGGCCCTGTGCTGTCCTTTTAATGCAAGAATTACCATCGTAGAGAAAGTGAATGTAGTCCAACTTTTTATTTACTCTGGGGAGGTGAGGCTTTCCGGTAGAGCCAGGAAATATTTGTTGGTCATATGCCAAGTATTGTGATAGATTTAGGGCAGACTTTATCAACCTCAGAAGTACTGTAATTTTGAGCAAGATAATTTTCCGTTATGGGTGGTTGTGCTGTGCAGAGTAGGATAGATGAAACAACACTTCCAGATCATTCAGGCAGGGTCTCTGCCTAGTACATACCACTTTCATTTCACCCTTTAGTTGTGAAAATTATAAATGTATTTGGACACTACCATATGCCCCACATGGAGATGTGGAGAAGCACTGACTTAAAATGTATAGGAGCTAATCCAGCACCTCTTATCCTACATATATGTATCCATTTTTCTAGGAACACATGTTATTTCAAATACTATAATAAAAATTCTCCATGCACATAAATGTATGAGAATACATTATTTATACTAACAAAAAGAAAAAAAATAAAACCTCAACTTTCCAAAAGAAGGGAAGAAAGCTATTCATAGCTCTAGTGTTTACTCTCTGTTAGGCAACCCCCTAGATTTTGTAACATATATTAGCATACTGAGTTTTCATCTACATCTCTGATTTATGAGTGTTTTCTCCCTTTTATAACCAAGAATGCATGAATTTGCCTTGCTCGTAGTGTGTCCAAGGAAACCTGACATACTAATGACATACTGGAGCTTGACCTTGAAGTCCAATCAGATCTGTCTTAATTGAAACATCCTGCCTTATACACAAAAATCACAGAAGCTTTTAAGAAACAACTTCAAAGCACTAGATTAAAATATAAATCATTTGGGAAAATTGAGAGGAATAATTTCTTAGTTAAAACAACAAAATATGCAAAGTATGTTCATTATGGGCTGCATCAAATAAATTGATGTCTTCATGGATACAAAGTCTTCAATGAAAAGAAATACATGTCTTTAATGTTCATGCAAACAAAATTAGTCATTTATAATGGGTGGTGATATGAGATGACATTATGATAATTTATTAAATGTGTTGTTATGAATGATTAATATAAAATATATGAGGCTAAACAGTTGCATGGGGGGGGTTCTAAGAGTAGACTTAAAAGTCAGATTTCTTCTACTTTGACGGAAAACACATGTTGCATTTTAATTGGTCTTTTTCTCTGGGAATGCAAGTGTCTTGCTGCCTTCTGAGAATACAAAGCATTTCTATTACTAACAGAAAAGCCAAGAGCAAATAGGCAAATTGCCATCACCCTGTGGGCATGCATCAATGGGGCACGTGTACTGCCACACAGGTAAGTGTAAATGTCAATACGTGGCTGATAACTTTGAAGAAGAGCTGCTTCTGGCCACATGTGTGTGGGATCACGGTACCCGGATGAGGATTTCACTAAGTTTGCAGTTACTTTTTGACTTTATTTTATTATTTTTATGTTTTAAAGATGTATTTATTTATGCATACAAGAGCTGGGGTACAGGCCAGAGTCGCATGAGTGAGAAGATTCACCAGACACAGCAGGAAGCAGAACAGGCAGATTGACTGAAATACACTGCTGAAGGGAGCAGCGGGCAAGGCAGGAGAGGTCTGCTGTGCCATGTGGCTACCCTCCCAGGCTAGGGATCAAACTCACACTGCTGTGCTGCGGATGATTCACAGTGCTGTGCTCAACCTGCTGCACCACCAGGGAGACCCTACTTTTTGACTTTAAATGCCAGTTTTTTTTCTAAATAAAATATTTACCTATTTGCTACTGGATTGAATTAAATAACTATGCAGCAGAGCTGTAAGTATCATTATACCTTACACCAGTTCAATATTTCATTAGAGACAAGGACATGGATACCAAGTTGGAGAAATATGGTGTGAAAATTTATTAAAAAGTTTATGAGAAGGTAGCATATACAAATCAACATCAAATGTCTTTTTGTGAGAAATATGATGCAGTGCCTGTCCATTCAGTTTTCCTGATGCAGTACCTGTCCATTCAATTTTACTCTTTCATCTCTGTGTTCTGTTTAATCCCAATATAAATATTTATCATCCATTCTATGTCATCTTCATAAACTTCTAGGGAAATAAAAATAAACATATAGATATAAAGCTCACTATCCCTGGTGGTTTAGGAATAACAGCTACCATAAAGTAAGAAGGCAGCTCTAGGAAGTCTTGAGGATTGATAATAGGGAAGTCTTCCTGGAGGTGATGGCACATAATCTAAATGTTTATCTATTAAAAGAGTTTATAAGCCAGACTACAGATAATAAATTCTCCAGGCAGAAAGATCAGTTCTGGAGGAATCAATGTCCAGAGACACTATATCAGATGGGAGAAGGGATGTGCCTAAGAGGCTTCAAAGATCTAGCCAAGCAGAATGTGTTTCAGGATGAGTATTAGGCAACAGACCCTGAGTTAAGAACGTCTCATAAATTATTTCTAGTCACAGTAACCTTCCAGCTTAAGATTTCGGCCTCCATTTAATAAGGAAGTGTTACAGGGCAGATCTGATTGGACTTCAAGGTCAAGCTCCAGTATGTCATTAGTATGTCAGGTTTCCTTGGACACACTACGAGCAAGGCAAATTCATGCATTCTTGGTTATAAAAGGGAGAAAACACTCATAAATCAGATAATTAAAATGCTGAAACTTGAGTTATACTCAAACCTAGACAGTCCAATATGATTTCTAAGTGGTTTCAGTTTTCCAGACTGGGCAAGGCTGTCTCTTACCCTATCTAGTGATCATTTAACTGCTTTACCTTAGCCTTAATTTTGTTCGATTGCAGTTCATAAGTGCTCCAGAGCTAACTAAGGGGCATATCCAGAGAAGAAAACAGCAGTGTGAATACCAGTGACCTGAAAGACCTGGGAGAAAAGAAGGCTTTGGAATCTACCCAGGGTTGGAATCTATTACACCCTTCATGTCTGAGGGTTTACATCCTCAGATCCAACCACCCATGGATTGAAAAAGACCTCTGACCAAGGACTTAAAGAGAACAAATAAAAGGAAGGACTGAGAAGTCTCATTGATACCCATCATAAGTAGCTTACTTTATATGCATGTGCAGGTTTAATTGACTTAACTTCAACATGAGGTTTCAATCATTGTCAACACATTTCTCATTATCAGAAAATACTGGGTCTAAGGTTCCCATAGTTGTTAATGCTAAATTAATGTGACACTGATGAAGGATAAGGATAGAAAAACTGGAAAGGAGGCACCACAAGATCAGAAACCTGGCTCACCCAACACCTAGAGTGAGGTGGGGTTAGAAGGATTAACATAACCATTAACCCAGTTTTAGGGACTAGGATCCTTAAACTCCAATGCCTAGATAAACCACAAGATCCTAGAAGATAGCAGATGCTGTAGGGCATGTCAGGAATGCAGACCTGAAGGTGAAGATATAGAGATTGAGGGCCATTGTAGAAATCTGGTCCCTTTCAAATTCTACATAGTTTTTCAAAGTCACTCACAAACAAACCACTCTGTGAAGGAGTGAGTGCCTCCCAAAGAGATTTTATCAGTGCAGTCTCTGCACTGGCGCTAGGTAGCAGTCCTGCTGCCCACTTGTGCCTATGCAAGTTTTCCTTTTCACCAACTCTGTCCTTCCACAGGGCAGCAGCCTTCCTGCCTGCCTGGGACCTGTACCAAGCTGGGGCTTCTCTTCAGTGACCTCCCTCAGCAGAGACAGCTCTCCTCAAGGCACCCGTCTGTGACCATGCAGGCCTCTCTCAGCAAACCTGTCCCTTTTGGGTCAGCCTTTTCTGTCCATTTGTGTCTATGCAAGTGTCCTTTTCTTCTTTCTCTTTTATACCTGCCCTTTTGGCTATAACTAACACCTCTGTCTCATGGAGAAACTCACCTAGGCAACTCACTGGGAAAGGTCTGGTGGAACCATTCCCAGAGTGAACCCAAGGACCCCACTCTCTGAACCCAACAACTCCAAAAATGACATCAGTGCCACCTAATTATATGAACCAGGACTCATTCTGTTCATCAGTGTTCCAAAACTTTCTATATCCATATCTCTCTCTATATATATATCTATATATACCAGAAATACCAGTATTAGTATAACAGGATTGTCCCCAGGACAGGGGAAGTTCCAGGATCCCTGCCTCACCCTAAGTAGGGTGGAGCTGAGCAGGGATAAAAGAAGCCAGAAAGGAGACTGAAGGAAGAAAAGGAAGAAGGCAACAGGATGGAGAGCAGCAAGGAGACCTGGAGGAGCACATGGAGCAGAGAGACAAGTGAAGAAACTATACTTGCTTTTTGGTCCTGGAATGGTTGAAACAGCTGTGGGTGAGAGACCCATGGGGAGCTTAACAATAGCAGCTTTTATCTTGATTTTAATTTTGCTCATTTCCTCCAAGATTTGTCTGACCCCTTTTGACCATTTTCCATGGGTCCCCACGGAAAGATATCTTAGACTTGTGGGGGTTTTTGGGCCAATCCTATTTAGCTGGACTTTCACCCTCAAGAGGATGGGTAACTTTGGATGCTTGATTTGGTAACTATATTCTTTGTCTTTTCTGTATCGTTTACTAATGGTATTAAAGTTCCTTTCCATTAAAGATCTTATATGTTTGTCTTGATGAGGCAGATGGCCGAACCCACTTATAGTGGACAGGTTTGGGGGTTCTGAGGTGCCCCTCTCCCTGCCCTATAACATTAGTAATAATATTAATAATAATAATTTCGTTACTACTATTATAATTCTGTATTTTTGAGTTGGTGGTGGTATTACATGTCCCATAAGCAAATTATCACATATAGATATTTGTATTCATATTTTAAACTATTTATTTATGCATATAAGAAATGGGGTGTAGGCCAGAAGTGTAGTGGGAGGGTGGGTGAGAGGATTTACCAGAGACAGAATAGGGAGCAGAACAGGCAGATCTACTGAAATACACTGCTGAAGGGAGCAGCAGGTGAGATAGGAGGGGTCTGCTGCGCCATGTGGGTCACCTCCCTGGCCTGGGATATAATGTTGAGTCTTACCCCTTGCTCTACCAGGGAGGCCCCATGTATAGATATTTTTAAATCAAACATTGCACTGAACAAATTTAAGCAGCTAAGGGATACTTTATACAAGGCTATTGCAATATGGGAGAGATAAAAGAACTCAGTTTGAACTCAAATCCAATGAAACAAATGGTGGAGATGTTTAAGAGCTGGAGTGGGGAACCATCAGTCATGTGTGCTTGCTAATTGGTATTTCTCAAAGGACAGGTGAACTTAATGTCTTCACAAGGGCTTGTTTTCTAACTGAAGGCTGATGCCCATGGAAGTTGGGCTCCTAACGTTCCACAGAAACAGAAAGAAAAGGACCTTCCTTTCCTTGACAATTATGTTTCAAAGGGGTGGATTCCAGTTCCTCTGAGAAGGGCAGTTTTGTCTTCCCAGAGGGGCAGAGAAAGACATTGCAATTCCAAGTTTTCTAAAGTAAATGTTCTAAGGAAACAGTGTCTAAACCTTTGTCAACTCGAGGGATACATTAAGACCATCTTGGTCAGTATCTAGAACAAGGAACATCTTCAGCAGACTTTAGACTTATGATTAACATAATGACCATTATTTATGCTCCAAGCTTTCACATTTAGAATGTGACTTTGTACACCTGCTCAAAGGGAAGTTGCTTACTGTTTAAACATATTTTTTTCCTTAGGCTTCTAAAAAATGTCTCTGCTCTCATGAGATCAATGATTCATTATGGTTCTTTCCTTTCTTACTCAAAAAAGGAACACTTTTCACTGTACTTTACTGTTGAAAAGAATTCAGCAGTAAAGTTTGAAAGTTCCCCTCACATCAGTCTTATTTGCTCTAATTAAAACAAGATTAGCTGACATTCACAAGTCATTTATAAAATGTATAACTGCATTCTGAGATCCTATCTAATTATAAAGCCGACATGGTGAATTGCAAGGAGTCTTTGAAACTTACCCTAATATTTTCTTTACACCATTGTCTTCAAAGCTTCATTAATGAATGGTTATTAACACATTCTCTATGAATTAGAATCTTGGTCTCTTTTTCATTTTATCTTTTTAACTTCACTACAGAGTTTTCTAGAAAGACATACACAATTACAATGGAAGCACTGGGAGAGATTTGGCAAGATTGACAAGATTTTGTGCCAGATGCTTTTAAGTGCATGGTTTTGTTAAATTCATGTGGCAATACAGTTGACTAGCATATTATTCTCATTTTATAGATGAGCAAATTGTAGCTCAGTGATGTTAAATAATCTAACTAGTCACATTAATCTAGTAAATGAACAACGAAATAACCAAATCCCTGACCCTCATCTATGGTTGGTAACTCTCAAAAGAGGTGGGTGAAGAAAAGGACTTTGTTAATATTTTGGGGAAAACATATTCAATGTTAAAATGGATACTTCTATTTGGAATAATAAAAATATAATTAAAATGCTAATGGTAGCATATAAAATTCCAAGGGAAACATTCAAGATAAAAATCTACTTTGACAGACAAGGAAGAATTGGGGAAACTAGCAATTGCAGAAATTAAAATAATCTTGGTTTGTGAGGAATAAGAGATAGTTACTTTTCTGAAAAAAGAAACAGAAAAATACAACTATAAAAGAAATGGAGAGAGACTTTTCCCTGTAATATAGGATTGTTTGCCTTTCCATTTTGGTAGAAGTAGAACAATTGTTAAAAACAAATATAAAGATCATTATGAAATGACCCAACAAGTGCAGTACTGGATTAAAGAGTAACTTGGGACTCAGATTCTGGAAAAATGGAGAAAGAATAGATTCAGTAGTAAGTACTTGTATCTTCCTGCTGTAAATCTCAGGCCCCTGTGCTGTTAGAACAACATGGAATGAGGGGGGAGAATGTGGGGTTCCTGCCCTTTCCTAGGACATATAGAGCTTAAAGAAATTTAACCCATTTCCTTTAAGATTGTGTTCCTTTTACTTCTGTGTTGTTTATTTACTTTGCCATTTAAATAACTGCTCTATAAGCCATTATTTTATAAACAACATACTATCCTTCTTTAAAAATTCTTTCACAAAACAAGGGGATTTAAAAGATGAAATTCAAAGTTAATATCTATCCATTTCATGAAATGAAAACAAAAGCAAGTTGGTGAATTAAGGAGGGAGATGTCATTGATGGGATTCCAAAAGCATAAGTCACACAACTGCCATTTTCTCCAAGTTGTTTTTGATAAACCTGTGTCATTCAGTGCCTCATTCTTTCAGTTCCATTTATTTTCATTTCCTTTGGTCATGTCTCACTGTCCCCAGCCATGTTCATATTTAAACCCTGCAAGACATGAATATCTATGTCACATGGAAAAAGGAACCAGATGTGATGAAGTTCTGGATCTTTAAGTAAGATAGTCCTGAATTATGTGGGAGCCCCTCATTTAATCATATGAACCCTGTCAAGCACAGTGTTTTCTCCTACTGAGGGGTGAAAGATGCTGTGGAAGAGAAAGCTACTAGAAGTATGATGCTGAAGGAGAGTCAGGGAGGGGCCACTGCCTGAGATTTAGCCTATGTGAAGGATCAGAGATACCAGCATCCAGGGGTTCAGAGAGAGCAGAAGACAAGCAGTCTTTAGGGGCCAAAGTGAATCCCTGACAACCTGCAAGAAAATGGGAGCAGTCCTACAATACCATCAGCCTGAATGCTTTTGGAAGTGGATAATGCCCCAGAGCCTCCAACAAGACAGCTGCTCTGCCAGGCCAATAGCTTGCTATTAATCTGATCAATTTTATGTTTGAATTAAACCTACAGAGCTTTCAAATAGCAGTCCTGTATTGTTTTGGCACTAAATTATAGAGATGTGTTTGGAGTAATAGAAGACTTACACACCATAGGCACATGAGTTCATCTGTGTATTAATTCACCAATTTCTTCATTGTTTTTTTTTATACTCCCCAAATTGATTATTCTTATTCTACTAGGCAATGCTTCCTTTTTATTTATTTTCTTAATCTCCCCTTCTCATTTAAATTGTAACCTGGTAAGAGATGGAGACCTAGACTGATTTACTATCATTGGTAGATGAGATAAATCAGTTAAGACTTTCTCCAACCCAATTCCATCATTCTTGAATTATTCAAGATAATGACTATCAGTCTACCTGGGTTCCTGCTTTCACTGACTATACATACACAGGTGTCAAACGAAGATGGGCTGATTGCAGAGTGACTTAATGAGCATCAGTGCCTGGTATATTGTATGGCCTGAGGTCACATCCTGAGAAGGATGAGAACTAGAAACCCTGCAAACAAGGCAGGTTCACCATGGCTTTGGTAAGTGACACATTTGAAAGCAGCCACCATAATAATTTCTCACATCATCTAATTTTTTAAAGGGATTGTTTAAACAGGCTTTACTTCCTCTCCCTCCACATCCTGACACTAACAAATCGTTTCCTACATAATTGAAAAGTGATTCTTCACTGAATTAGCCATTAACCATGCAATTTTCTTTAGGCTGATCACAAAATAAATAAAGCCAGAGTTTGAGAGAGTGATAATAAATTCTGTCACTCTGCTAGGCTCTAGGTGATGGATTCCTGTTAGATTTTACTGCAAATTCAAGGCACTAAATGTCTAGCGCTTTGTATTTGACCTTGTGTTAATACAGACCCAAAGCAAGCAATATCAAAATGTCTATTCTCCCAAATAAAAGGAGAGATATAAATGAGAAGATAATTGAGTTGAAAATCAGAACTGGATAACCCTGTGAAATAAATGTAGATCTCAGTCAAGATTTTATGGAAAGGAAATCTGAGAGAAGATCTATTTTCTGCTGTGTTATATATAAGTGTTTAGAATATACAAAAAGAGACAGATTGCCTTAAGCAGACTTGGAACAATAATTGTGTGCACACATAATTACCAAGCAAAAGAGAAAATTTTAACTAAAGCATGAAATTTCAAAGATAAATAATTTTCTGCACTACTAAGACTATCTTCAATAATTCTCCAAACTCAGTCAGCTCAGCAAATGTATTTAATGATGTCAGTATTACTACTATACTTCCCCCAAATAGGCATGCTTAACTCCAGAATAAACTGATGACTTGTTTTATATCAAATCAGTTACCACACATACCTTTTTCACCTCTATACATCAATTTTTCAGGGTGTTCATTATGTTTTCTTTCTACTCCTTATAAAGTTATAAGGGGAAATCTAATATTTAGTGGTTACTCCTGAAATTACATACATGTACATATAAAATGCACGTGTACAATACCTGAACCTAAAAATGAATGTAAATAAAAATATCTAAATTGATCAATATTATGACTCTCTCAGATTCAAGGAGCTTAAGCATCATAACTAAAATTTCAAGTATCCATATCTTAACTGAGTTCTGAGGTCTTTCTTTATTTCAATTACACTAAATGCTATTTAAATACAAATATTTATATAGTATTAGATTTTTAGATTTGATTTACCTTATTCAGATAAAGATGTATGGATTTTTATGGGTTATCTTTCTATCTTAAAATATTAATGAAACATAGATAGGAACTTGAAAACTGTGCAGGCCAACACATATCTTCTGGCTAGAATAAATCCTCAGATTATAAATTTGTCTATGATCTATGAGTGTCTTTAACAAGGCTTCTGAGATAATAAAATATCATTGTGAAGAGCTACATACTTTTTAGTAAACGGTTAATTGGAACAAATTTTCCAGAGATGGCTTTTACTAGTACAGCTATGATTAAAATTAAGTTCTAGTGTAATTAGCTATTATTCAAAATGAAGTACTATGCAAATCCCCTAATCGGGTAAGGTTAAGGAGAACATTTCTGTTATGGTCAGTGTAATTTCTCTGAGCTAATACTGAATGATGATAGACAGCTGGACTTTAACTAAAGTGGCATTAAAAAAAATCCTTCATTTATAATTTCACTACCACTTTGGCAGCAAAAAAATAATTCATTTAAATATCATGTCTATTTTAGTCCTTAGATACAAAAATTATTTCAAAGCACAGTTAAAATTAAACTGCTTTTTATTTAAAATTGTAATTTTCTCACTTCTTTTAGATAATAAGCAAGAGTGTGCATATTCGAATAACTATTCATTAACCTCTTATGGCATGTTAGTAGATAAAGTATTCTGCCTAGACTGTGCACATGTCTATGAAATCACCTAAATTCACTAATCCACATAAAGTTCAGAAAATGACACCCTTTTCTTAAGAGCTAGCTCTAGATAGTAAACAATATAATCCCTATAGTAGACCTAAGAGTATTGCCTGGCCCATAAAAATCATTAAAGGATGCTAGCACATACAGTTATTTGCAGTATTTCATACCAACAGTTACATTTTCTTTGATAAAGTGTTTTCTCATTTCTAATAAGATAAACTGAATAATAAGGAAACACATATTTGCAATGATAGATAAAAATCCTCAAAGAAAAATCAT
Organism: Galemys pyrenaicus; assembly: GCA_019455555.1. NCBI lineage: Eukaryota > Metazoa > Chordata > Mammalia > Eulipotyphla > Talpidae > Galemys > Galemys pyrenaicus. The sequence goes on from JAGFMF010011380.1 coordinate 17,257,835, forward strand.
GGATTTTAAATCTCCAATAAAATTCTCACTTTCTATTGCCCTTGTTTTCAAAATTTCAAGATAAATTATTATAACTTTTTAAATTTTTTTAAATTTTTTTATCTATTCATATAAGAGCTGGGGTACAGGCCAGAGACATGGGGGGTGAGAATATTTACCAGAGACATAGTGAGAAGCAGAAGAGGCAGATAGACTGAAATACACTGCTGAGGGAAGCAGCAAGTGAGGCAGGAGAGGTCTGTGGCGCCATGTGGGTCCCCTCACTGGCCAGGAAAGGAACTTGCACTGTAGTAGCTGAGGAAGCCCCACAGTGCAGTGTTCAACTCCTTGTACCACCAAGGAGGCAGAATTATTGTAATTTTTTATATCACTTGATGAATGTGTTATCAGTATCATTTTCAATTTAATAATGTGAAATTGCATGAAAACATCTGTGACAGTTATGGAGAGTATGTTTTAAAACACATTTCAGTATACCTTTGATTTTTTTATTTATATTAGGAAAAATTTAGAATATATAGAGAAAAATAGACCAGAGTTTTATAGAAAAAATAGACCAAACACTCATATGCTTGTCATTTTTATTTAATAATCATTAACATATTTATATATGCTTTACCTATATTAAGTGTACTGAAATGTTTAAAAAGAGACAGTATATGATTCTATTCCTAATTAATAAATTAAATAATTTGAAAAACGAATCCTAAAGTTTCATTTTACCATGACGTGTGTATTCAGACTAGTCACACAGTAAGTATCTAGCTGGTAAACAAATATATAAAATTAGGGTGGCCTAGAGGTTAAGTCTCAGTGCCATAACTGCTACAGTCTGAGTTTGATTCCTGACCAGGGAGCTAATCCACAAGTGGCACAGCAGACCTCTCCTGTTTCACCCATTGCGCCCCTTAGCCTTGTATTTCATTAGATCTATGCATTTTGCTCCCCACTTTGTCTCTGGTGTATACTCTCACCCCCACACCTCCTGCCTATATCCCAGATCATCTAGCCAAAAACAAAAACCAAAAAATTACATAAAACCAGACTGCATCTATTGACAGTATAATATCCAACTACAAATGTATCAGGATAATTACATTCATGCAATTTCAGTAGATTGTGTAATTATTTTATGTAATGCCATGAGACTTTGATATTTCTATTGATATTTATCTCATATCTTTATTCATTGAAAGCAAACCTTGCTAAAAATGACCATAAACTATGATAAATATTTTCATTACAAGGAACTGATTTTTTCTCACCTCCTGTCCTCCATTTACCAATGTGGAGCTGTTAAAAGTACATCTACTTAAACTTGTTTACTGTATTTTTTTATTTTAATTTATTGCATTTAAGGAAATAATATTCTTAAAATTATAAAAAAGAATATGTAGCATGGAACTTTCTCTACCCTAACTAATACATTCATTTTCCAAAATTGATGAAATACCAGACTTATAATAAAAAGGCTAATTCTATTTTAAAGGATAGAAATTATACAAAATATAATTTCTAACTTTAGTAAAATTGAGCTAAAGTCAGTAAGAGATAACTAAAAAATATCGTACTATTTAGAAATAAAACAACAAATTCCAGAATAACCCAGTGGTTCAAAGAATAAAATAAGAAGTATATTAAAAAATGCTTTGAACTGAATGCTAATGAAAATATGGCACTTGAAAACATGTGAAGTTTGTACTCACCCTGCTTCTGTTTTGAGAACTAGCTAATGTTCTCAATGAGAACACAGTCTCATTAATAAGAAGAAATATTCTTTGGTAAAATTATCTAGCAATGTCTCAAATTTTACGTTGGATGTAATGACTAGAGAAGGAAATAAAAGCTAAAGTTATTGTTCAAACACTTAGGTAGATAAGTATACATAGAAATGGCAATTCATCGTGTGGGGTAACCACTCCTACCCTTCCTTCTCCCAACCACCTGTCACCTGTGAAGTCAGAATCTGACCTACTGGGATTCTAACTTATAAAAGAAATTTGATTAGTACTTGATGGAAAAATTCAGGGTTATCAAACTGGGCCCATTTTCCCCCTTAGTACCCATTTTTACAGTTTATGCCTGTCTTTACATCTTGTGCTCCCTGACCTTTAAAAATGCCTCTTCCTTCAAAACCCTCATCTCAAGTGTTGGTCCTGGATCTTTCTATAGCAGAATAGAACTATAAAGAGTAATAAAGTACAAAATCTTATTGTCATCATTTGCTGATTATTCAACCCATGTTTTCACTAGGAAAACTGGCATTGAAAAAAGGTCAGGTTTCATGCCCTTCTCAAAATTCCTATTTATCTGCACCATTAGTATTATATTATTAAATTATAATTATTTTATATTCTTTAGCAATCAAAGAGAGGGAGGTTTCAGTGTCTTTCAGACAATGGAATGTATTACATATGCCATGTGTGACTTTTCTTAAATCAGACAAAAATACCCCTGGGAGCCAATACTTTGTCATCATAACAAGAATATCAGTTTGTAAATATCAGTTTGCAAAACTAAATTCTGGGACCAAATCTTACCTAGGAATCAAACTGAATCTGATTCAGCTACATATCTTAAACACTGTCATAAGGCAGACACTATCCTTGCGGTTGCTATACTACTATCTGATTTACTCCATAAAACAGCTATGGATAAGGATTATGGTTTTTATTTGTAGATCAATAATCATCTGGAATGAGATGAACTGACTTGCCATGGTCTTTGAGTAGAAATTCAATGTTGAAGTACACGAAGCTAAGTTCTGTAACTGTACTTTCATTTCTCCTAAATGGGACCCAATAAATAAAGAGGAAAAAGCCAAAGAATAAAACTTCCTGCCTTGACAGTAACTATGAACAATAAAAACCTGAAAGTTATATTTTGGTTTAGTTTATCCAATTTTTCTTTCCCTATGGGAACAGCTATCAAATTATTTCCTATGCCTGGTGTCTTCTTTCAAGGGAGAATCCAGACATGTCTTAGTACATTATGAAATGAAAACAAGTAGTAAGCACTGAGCATTCATTGATAATACAGCCACTAAAAAGAGAGCCAAATGACTTGTGATATTCTCAGCCCTGTTGACATAAATAGGAAGAGTTTCTTAAATAGACCTTATCTATAAATAAGTATAAGGTTAAAGAGAATTAGTCCAGACCTTCATAATGTATTTTTTCTTTTTAGTATCCATTTGTAAATAATAACCTCCATGCATTTTTTGACAATGAAGTTAAAAAATAAAAACTTGGAAATCTCAAAATGTGTTGTTTTGTTTGCACTATACTTACATTTGCTAACCTTGTTATTCAAATACCTCACTATAGTGCTGGTCTGGAGGAAGTTTAGTGCCTATAAACAATACAAACGGGATACAGAACCAGTACCATTGTGCATTTCTTTTTTTTTTTTTTTTTAAGTGTTATAAACTAGTTTATTTTTTTATTTTTTTTTCATTTTTTTATTAAAATATTTTAAAATTTACATATACTTGCCATTAATTGTAATCCCCATGTATTCCCCATCACCATC
>JAGFMF010011380.1:17262553-17335053 GCA_019455555.1 Galemys pyrenaicus
GCTGAGGGGAGCAGCGGGCACAGCAGGAGAGGTCTGCCGCACCATGTGGGTCCCCTCCCTGGCCGGCAGCAGGGATCGAACTTGTGCTGAAGTGGCTGCTGTTTGCTTCATAGTGCGTTGCTTAACCCTCTGCACCACCAGGGAGGCCCCCATTCTGTGATTTCTAAGATACGTTAAGAACATCTGACTTACAGCAAACAAGGAACTTTTGAAAATAGTAATGCTGAACTTTTCCAATCTCAAGGTCCAGTGGAGATTGAACCTGATCTCATTTTTCATGTTTCTGTGAGGAACTCAGAGTCCTATAAAGCTTGATTTTAGAAAGTCCTTCATATACATCTAGCTTCAAGTACAAGTAGAGTTATTTTAAAAACATGCTTGAAAAATGTTTTACTCAGTAAACCTTACAACTGATTTGGATCATGACTCAGGTCAATTAGGTTGCATTTCTTCATTTCTGGGTATGAGTAGGGAGTGCATGAGTATGAGTGAGACTGGTGGAGTTGTCCATAGGACAGGCCCTGGATATGGAGGCAGCCTGGAGCTGTAGGCCTGCAAGATGGGGGACTACTCCTCTCGCAGGCCCTTGGTGCTAGACTTCCACACGTTCTAGGAGCTATATGAACTACGCAGCCCATCAGTGCATCAGCTGTGTCTTCTCTGCTGGCTTTGACAAAACTCGAATTCTGACCATCTGGCCAACAAAAAGGACTTAATGGCCCCGGAGCAGTTGTCACCTAGCAAGTAAAAGGAGCAACTGTGACTAAGATGCAAGAAATCCAGTGGCTGCCCATCAGCCACATTGTTTTCTAATCTAGAATACATAGACTATAGCTCATTCTCAGATTCTGATAATAGCACCCTGCAATGGGAATTCATGTAGCATTTTTAGTTTTAAGTGTTTAAATGTCAAAGTTCTGATACAGATGCATTAACTACAATATAATGATGGCTGTACTTTGTCTGCTGGGACCTTATCCACCTTAAGACCACAAAGAAATACCCCAGCAAAGCTCTTTATTAGCACAGTAGTATAGACATATTTTCCTTGTCCTGGGATAAGAATATGGGAATTTTACTTTATCTCTAATCAAGTACCAAGCACAATCAATATTTTATCCACAGCCTTTCTTGCCTATCTTAATACTTGGTTAATTCTTTCAGACAAGACTGAATTAATCACTTACTCTTTAAATTAGTTTTGTCTTCAATATTGCTGTTGGTTCTGACCACAGCTATAAATAAATGTTCATACTGTGAAATACAAAGTGGATCTCAAAATAAATTGTTTCCATTCTATTCTGGGTAAGATAAACTGACTCATCACTGAGTAGCACTCCCATCTCAAGCTACTACAAGCAGCTCTGATCAACTGCTGATGGCCTCAGAGAGCTTGGAGAGGAAAATGAGCAGAGAGGGGCAGGGTGAGTTAAGGGGAGAATGGTGGCGAGGTTACCCAAGTTTTGGCAGTGGACTTTGGAAGAGGGCATCTTTGATTCTGGGTGCAGGTCTGGAAGCTGCATCTCTGAGCTTTGCGCCAGCAGAGGTGGACAGCAATATGGACAATACAGAGCCCTGAAAGACAGGATGAGAATTAGCAGAGTGACAAAGCTGGAGAGCCTGGAAAGAAATGCCTGGAGGGCTGAGGGATGGTTGAAGGAGTAGTCCCCATCAAGATGTTTGTACCTAAATTCTGAGCCTTCAGAGATTGGGAAAAATACAATCCCAAGAAAACAAACAGTAACTGGAAGATTAGATTTTAGTTATCATTGAAGATAAGCAACTGGATGAGGGTTGAGGGTGCTTTGCATGTTGCTAGTAGGGTTCTCTGTCTTGATCTGGGGTAGTTTTAACAAAATGTATTCCCTTTGTGAAAATTCATCAAGACATATGCTTAAAGTTTTTGCAAATCTCTAAAGTATGATTCATCTATCAATCAATTCATCATTCATACACATAGAAACATATGTACATAATGTAATTTTCAGTGTTCTTAGATATATTTGCATGTATAAGCATGAAGTCTGTTTCATAACGACTAAACACTCATCTGTACACACACGTGTTTTAGATACATATCTGTATACATGTGTCTGTATATGTATATAATATACACATATTTAAAATATAGATGGTGTCTGATATTATTTTTCATGTGGGTAAAATGTATCATCTTAATGTTTAAATTTGTTAAAATAATATGGACTGTTCAGGACTTTTAGAGTCTGAGAAATAAGAAAGAATGATATCCACCTTCCATCTCAGCTCAGTACGAATTATCTCAATATTAACAAAAGCCCCTGCCACCAACAGCTCAAAGTCACACATTGTCCATATGTTAAAATTTGTTACAGGGTTATAGAACATATCATTAACAATTAATATGAATCAGAGGATTATGATAAAATAAAATGTGTCACTACCATCCTGTCACTCAAGTGTCGCTCCTTTGGCACTGTCAACAGAAATGTGATTTTTGGAAGAAGTTGTAGAGAAGCCCAGCTATTAACAGAAGGTTGGATGAAGACATCTCAAACCTAAAGCTCTGAAGAAAATGCCCCTACACAGTCCAGTGTATTGTTATTTCTGAAGGAAAAGGGGCCACAGAAACATCTTTTTATTTGCAGTGACAATTGTTGAGAGGCCATCCCTAATATTAATCAGATCATGATAGTGCTCATCCTTAGGTGAAATACTACTGCATTAGCTAGAGATTTGCAGTCAATTAAAACCTCAAAATTATGATGACTAAGGGTCCTACTTTGTGACATTCAGATACTCAAATAATAATATATTGTATTATCATTACTACTTCCCATATCTGTTTTAGTTTTGCGCATACTATACCAATTTGAAAAAAAAATATGGACATCTACAACATGTATCATATGTAAGTGACTGATATCAAGGAACTGAACAATATTCTTACTCAAAATAATTCTGTATTATACATTTTCTGCAAATTTATCTCTGATGTATAGTGCTAGGAATTATTTTATGTGCATCAATTTATTAGAGCCTCACTAAATAGTTTTGTGGTATAGCTACTCATTTAATCTTATTTAAATAATAGCAGAAGTCAAATCATAAGAACTTGATGAAACTAGTTAATAGGATTTGTGAAATAGGTAATAAGTGGAAACAATGGATTTGGGGAAAACATTTTGTTTCTGAGTCTAATTGTGGGTTTCATGCTGCCCCATAAAATTAAACAAATGCAACTCAGATGACAATGAAGACAAAATGAATTTCAATGCTGCAGCCTTCCAGCTGTACTATTCTCATACTTTGACTTGGGACCTGCTCAGATTATTTCAGCCTTCATTTGAGGAAGTATTTCTCAGAGCTCGAAAGACAGATTTTTTTTTTTTTTTTTTGCCTAAATCCCATCTTCTGGTCTTGGGCTTCATAATGCCATTCATCCACAGGGATCTTCTCACTCCAAAACAAGAACAGAAATCCTAATTGCTTTTTGCTACAAAATTGGAACAGTGACCATAAGCTTCTACAGAATAAACGTAGTAAAACTTGGAAACGAAAGGGCATTTCCATCCTGTGATCTTTCTTCCCTAGAGCAGATCAGACTTTCTACTCAATTCAGCATTGTGACTGGAGTATGGCTCTTACACTAACCTGAGAGGTGCACATTGTTAAGCAAAACAAATCAAAATAATTCCTGTATTGTGTTGCTTCTTATGGAGATAATGTCACTTTACAATATTGATTACAATGATTCAGAGGTATAGGATCTCACCTCTTCAGTTGTGTGTTGCGACCTAACACCCACCACTGAAGCACCCAAATCAAAGAACCCTCCACCATATTCTATTGCTCCCCTTCCCGCCACACCCCCACTGTTCACCCTCCCCCTCTGGTGCCTCAATACTGCAGTTAGATTTCTAGGGTTTGTTTTGCTTAGTTTGTTTCTTTGTTTTCCTGTGTTCCACATATATGTGAACTCATCTGGTATTTGCCTTTCTCTTTCTGATTTGTTTCACTTAGTATAATCCCCTCCAGTTCCATCCATGTTGTTGCAAATGGTAAGAGTTCATCTTTTTTAAACAGCTTAGCAGTATTCCATTGTGTATATATCAAACATCTTCTTAATCCACTCATCTGTTTTTGGGTACTTAAGTTGTTTATATAACTTAGCTCTTGTAAGGAGTGCTACAATGAACATAGTAGGGTATATAATTTTTTTGAATTAGTGTTTTCATATTCTTCAAATAAATACCTAGAAATGGAATTACTGGGTTGTAATGTAGTCTTTTTAAATTTTTGTTAAATTCTATTCTGTCTTCCAAGGTGGCTACACCAATTTGCATTCTCACCAGCAATATACAATGGTTCCTTGTTCTCTATACCCTCGCCAAAACTTTTTGTTTCTTATATCTTTGATATGAGCCATTCTCACTAGTGTAAAATGATACCCTATTGATTTTTAATAGAGGAGTTATAGAATATGCATTATAGTGTATTTATACAATAAGTTACTATGCATTAACTGTAAAGAATGAAAATAAAATTACATTGTTATATTGTAGTAACTTTGAGAAATCACAAAAATTAATTGTTAAAGGTTCGAACAGTAAGTATGTTTCACCAATGAAAACAGTCAGCAATAGATTTAATATATAAAATGTGACCAAGATGTGCTGCTTTCAAATTGTCTGTGATGAAAAAATAGGTTTTATTGTTAATTTCAAACTTTTGGTATACCTATCCTTTCATAAACTACAATAACAATAAATAACCAAACATTTCTTTGGTTTTCATGAAAAGTCACACTATTTGGCACACACATCATTACATCCTGAAGCTAGCCTTGAGGTCCACCCATAGGGCCACCCATAGAACTGGGTTGTCACCACAAACTGCTGAAAACCATTGTATTTCTGATTAGTTGAGAAAATGGGTAGCTACATTAAGGAAGATGATTAAAACTGGGATGAACATACTTTGAATTTATTTTTTATATATAAAGACATTCAAAAGAGAGAGGTGCACATAAATTCCACAATTTATGATGATGGCAATCTAGTTTGAGGTGCTTCAGTTCTTATATATGATTACTTTACTCATGCAATTATTATTTTTTGTTAAAAGATTTATTTTGTATTTATTTATGCATATAAGAACTGGTGTGTAGGCCAGAAGTGGGGAGTGGTAGTGAGAAGATTCACCACAGCGTGAGGATCAGGTCAAGCAACTCTACTGAAATACACTGCTGAGAGAAATAGAGGGCGAGAGAGGAGAGGTCTACTCCCTGGCCCTGGATGTAATTCATACAGCAGTGGCTGGTGACAGTTTGATAGTGCTGAGACTTCATCTCCTCTGTCACCAGGGAGGTCCCCATGCAATTATTTTTCATTCATTAGTTTTACAGATATTTTTCACTCCTACATATATTTCCTATACTAGGTCATTTTCTTGGGCATACAATCAGAACTCTTCAAAGTCTCCCTCTTGCAGACCTGTATTTTTTTAGCATATAGATTTAAGTCTAGGACAATTAACACAAACATCTCCATATTCTATATGTGTCCTGTACCATAAAGTCAATGAAAAATGGCTTTCTGAATTTTAAAATTGACAAGCAGGGTTTCTTTTGGTGGTATTACATCCCTGCTGAAATGTGCATTGTTGAATAATGCCCTAACATACTTGTCTTCCAGACCAGGTGCGAGGAGGCAAGAACACTTTCCAGCAATCGCCACACTGTCTGCCACCTAGCCAGTGCTGTTTCCTCTTCCAATAAATTTAACAGCTATATTGTATTGGACTCATGATAAATAGCTGTATTTTCAGCTAAAACCCAAAAGTTTTCAGATTTTCTCATATCTTATCACTTGCATTTGGCATTCACTGTCCCTCGCATTTAATTTTCCCTTATTCAATTATGGTTAAACATCATTCTTCCTTAATTATTCAGTTTAGATATTAGGGTACCTAATTAGGATTATCTGATTACTGAAGTTTTTATTCTAACTTTTTCTATATCCCTTTTATACCATAAGTACTTTAGCCTCATGCTGGCACAGGCCACAATTAAAAAATAGTAACTATTATTATTTTGTATCCAATGCCTAAACCTATCATTATATTAACAAATATAAAATTATAAACTGTGGCTCTAGAAAAAAGTGCAATAGAGTCATTGTAATTGAAGAGTAGAAAAATATTTACAGGACAAATAAGAATGAATTGAAATTTAAAAATTACAATTATAAAATTGGACTTTATAAAATTTGTAAAGATTGCTTAAACTTCACAGTTAAAATGAAAATGAAAGCTAGAGACTTGTAGAAAATGTTTGCAACACATATATAAAAGAGTTTCTATCATCAATATATAAATACATCTTACAGCTCAATAGTAAGGTGACTAAAATTCCAATTTACAAAATAGGTAAAATATTTTAAAATCTTTTTGAAAAGAAGAGATATGAAATTCCATTAAGCACATGGCAATCCACATCATTAGCCATATGGGGGCTACCCTCTAGAATGACAAAAATTATCTTAAATTTTTTTTACTAGTTTTATTGGGAAGCAGTTTTGCTGAACTCATTGAGGAACTTGTTGTGTAATTAAGTCTGAACTCAATCCTTTATAGGTATTTTTATAATTCTTAACAGGATTAGTTGACTTTATTTTTAACAATAATAGTTTATAAATAATCTTAATAATAAATAATCTTCACGGATTTAAGGGTGTTTTCAGTTATCTTACTGAGAAACTACATTGGTTTCTTTTCCATGCCCGATATATTTACATCAAATAAACAATATCATTCATCTATTAGAAATTTAGCTGTTTCTTTTCATTTTTCATTTTCTATTTTGAGATGTACAAGTGAGGACTTCAAATTTTTGGTTTTAAAAAATGAAAGGCAAATATACAGTCTATTCTATGGATGTTCCTCCTCCCACTCTCCCCAAAAACTGCTGTCTGGGTTACAAAGTCAATTCGTTCTGGGTCCATATTCACCAGGATAATAGCTAACATTAACTTACCGTTCTTTCCAATTCATTTTGAGAACATGATGGAATGTCCATTAATTGTTGTGCACAGAACCTATCATTGGCAGTAGTTTCATTTCAGAGATTTGTATATGAAAAACTTTTTATACGCCTACTGCTATCTACTACTGCTTATGCTGACAGAAAGTAAATTGGCTGTCATTCATTTCTTGATTCTATTTTGGACATCAGAAATGAAGATGGGGCTTGAATATGTGTGTGTGTGAAAAATACATTATTTGGAAAAGACGTAAATATAAAGAGTACACAACGGTTCCATTTAAAAAAAAATTAGTTCTCATGAAATCCAAAGTATGATAACCACTGCCTGAGTGGATGCAGTGATGGGATCTATTCTTATAATTAAAAGTAACTTAATTATCAAATGCATAAGATCCAGTCTTCAGAAATGACTGATACTATTTGTTGAGCACATATAATTTGCCAAGCAAGATACTAACAAAAGACTAGTTAGTTTATGTTGTGTATTTACCTTAACTTGCACAAATATGTGAGGCATTTTTTGCAAATGATCTGAGGTAATGAGTGGTTTAAAAACTTGTCTGAATTTGCACAAATCCATAATTGAAATGTGAAGTACAGAAACTAACAGCAGTAGCAAATATGTTGAAAGAATGTGTTTCACTTAATGAAATAATTTTGTTACATATTGAGTAACCTGCAATTCCCATTTGATTACTGATGATGATGATATAAGCCTGTGTGTTTTTTGTATAATTTTATATACAAAATGTGTAAGTACTTAGAGGTGTTTGCATTTAGGTATATACACATATGTGGCAATACTGCATAAATATAATTATAGATACTTTGATATTAGTCATGGATAGATGGGCAGAAATCAAATGTGGAAAGTACAAGTAAGATCTCCAGGAATAAAGAAACAGAGTCAGTTTTTGGATCTACTTATTAAAGAACTGATAGTATTAATTCCCTACTGAAATGAATTAGCTATATAATTTCTAAGTCTGATAGTGAATATGAAAACTAAAAAATGGCAACTCTGGATCAAACTTATTCTGGATTTAGAAAATCTACCTTTCTACCCATGATTGATTTCATTATATTTTATTCATTCCTTAATTGACATTAACATTGCATTACAACATTATGCAAGTTCCAGGTATGACATATTTTATAATCCCTTACCTTTCTAATCATTTTAAAAATAAACCAATAAATATGCTGTCTAAAGTACAATATAAGGCATGGCAAGACCAGGAGAATTTGTTTCACCCAAGTTCAATGCTCAAATGATAAAATTATTCTTGACTTTAAAGCATTTTCTACCATCCTTGCATAGAGTAGCCTCTTTGTTTCATTTGCATACAATTCTTAAGGAAAACAGATACTTATATAGCAACTTATCCAGATGATGAGCATGTCTTCCAGTACCTTTGAAGAATATTACAATACTCAGCATCCCCCCTCAAATCCTGAGAAAAGTAAATTCCATGAATAAGCAATCATTGAATCATTGACTATATATATCAATAAATATTACTAAATATTTATTATAAAGGAATATATAAATATAATTATTATAAATATAATATTTATTAATAAAGGAAAATATATATAAAGGGCATTACTATAGGTTAGTGACCAGACAATGCCCTTTATATATTCCTTTATTCTTAATAACTTCATATATTAGAAAAAATGTGTTTTTCATTTTCCTAGTTGGAGAACTGACATTCAAGGAGGAAATCTATTCCCCAGAATAATATACTTAAGTGATAGCAAAGCTAGAATTTAAACTTAAATTTGATTAATTTCAGCACTTGTTTTCATAACCTCTGTACTTGACATTTGTCATGATGGGGAGGGGGCTTGTATATCTGGACCCCTTCAGACAGGTGAAGAATTTTTTGTATTCTGTGTTTTGGTGAAGCAGAGACACTCTCCCTCAGTAAGAATGAAACCTCTTACTCTTGCTTGTTCAGTATCCCCCTTCAGTAAATAACAGGCATGTTGCCCAGACATGTGATTCAGACTCCCTGGCTTATATTTGGAATTGTAAGACAATGATCCAAGAAGCAGGGGTTAGAAGTAATTAACTTAGTGTTTGTGGAAGTACAGGGTTCATTGTGGTATACACATACACTATTCATATCTTCTGTAAAGGTATATTCTCTATTTGGTCAGACACCAAATATTCTCCTACAAAGCAGGAATTCTAATCCCCCATGATCCACTGAGGTCTGGGAAGAACAGTTGTTACCAGGAGGTCAAGAGGGGCTGATGCATGGACAGGACAGCTCCCTTTTCCAGATATCTACCTCCAAGGGAAAACTTAGATCTCCCCTTCCCATAAGCAATGCTTCTTTTATCAAAAAGACCAAAAATACCAACAGCAGCATCTTCTTTCATCAACTTGTGCTTCCTTCTGTAACAGCTCTGTCTTTCTGATCTTGGTTGAGTGGGAACTGCAAGCATACATACACCCCAAAAACTCTTGCCGGTTATCAATTCACCGGATTGTCTTGAACTTTCATATAATTTCATATTTTTAAAACTTCCTGTCATCATTTTTGAAATGTAGGCAAATAACAGCTGGGCTGTTATTTTCATGTACATTGCAGCACACATAATTCATTTTTATGAAACAAAATGCCCTGAAACTGACATTCTGGCTTGTTACCTCTTCTGCTTATATTCTTAAAACCATAGCAGGCTATTGGAAGGAAACCTGGCAGTTAGATTGTCAAAGCAGTTTTGTCATCACATTTCAATTGTGGGGAAAAAGTTTAGTTTAGTTATCATCAAAAGTTTATAATAGAATGGCCAACAGAAGCAGTTTTTGGATTAATTTCTGTAACTCTCATTAGTTGCAACAGGGGCTAGCTATGGAAATCTTTCATGTACACAGGAAGCTTGAATGAAGATAATCCAGATATTTGATATGAGCATTGTTACCAAATGTTTTGGTATACAGTTACCAAAAAATATAACCATGCAAGTTTGAATTTTGGGATCTATTTCAAAATATATATTTTATATTTCTAAGCAAAAATAAATAAATAAAAGAAGGATATCTTGAGGGTAGCTTTATTTCTATTGGTATATAATATATTCTAAATGCTTTCACATAAAATTATTTGGAAAACACTGATTATTAATAATTTTGAATATTTTTAGGGATTCAGGCACTTTCTGGGCTATCTACTTATAAGACGTACTCTCTGCATTCAAGGATGCAAAATCAAAGAGCTCCATAAGTAGCCATTTACTAAGTTCCATACAGGATTTAAGATACATATCTTTAACCATCTGTAAAATAGAGGTAATAAATTTAGAGCGTAATAAATCCCATGCTGCTATGGAATGACAAATCAGGTGTCAGGTAGATCATTGGTCACAGCAAGAGAATGTGTCATCACTCATTTAACAAATAAGGACGTTAAAAAGAGGCAAGAATCACTGGAGTGTTTAAAACTATATGGCTTTGTCTTTCAGGGAAGGCTGTGCATGAATGGTCAGAAATGCTTTTGTCTGGTGCTGGCATTTACGGAGCTGAAATCACAGACCCATCAGGTGCTAGAAATTGAATAGTGGACAGACACTATGTTAGCTTGTCCTTTTCCAATTAGCGATGAAATTTCAGGGTGTTGACATAGAGAGCCACATATTTCCTCCAGACAAAACAAAGTCATAATACTAATGTTAGGTATAATTTGAAGATTTTAAACTAAAGTTTTACTTGTTCACATTTTTACTTCACTTTCCACAGTTTCTGACCTATTAAAACAGTACATTTCTTGCCCCTGAAAAAATGATGATCCAATCTGATAAAGGAATTATTTCTCAGTTTTGAATTTCAATGTATATATTTAAGCCCTTGGCAGACATGTCAATGATATTGAGATATGCTTTGTATTTGTTGTTTCTTTTAAATTCAAAGAGCTTCTTTGTAATTCATCCCAATGACATATTTGGATGAAAGGAAGCAGGCTTCAGACAATATGGTTCTCAAATTACAAAGTTGTGAAGAATTCCTAATAACATTAAATAGCATTTTCTCAACCAAAGGAGGCTAGGTATGTGTTGAGGAATAAGACTCAGAGGGGGTTTTTATTAGAATTTAGATACAGTGAGGTTCTCCTACCATGACAATTTCCTGTTTTGATTCATTCAGTCAAATCCAAAGAAAGATGGGCAAGGGTATAAATGGAAATGCATAAGTTTAAGAGTGATATAGTTTGTACCAGTTCACAATGTAAGAACTAGAGAGAAAGCAAACTTGGTTAACTTAGGGTGGAATAATCACCTTATCTGGGTGAAATGCTTAATGAAAAGATGCCATGTGACACAATAGTTCTGAAGATGTCAAGGGAAGTCATCTACAGCTTTTCTGTATCTGCCATAAGACTGCAGAAAGAATGATGATGCAGATATGATGATGATGATGATGATGGTGATGATGGTGTCGGCATCAACAGGGATGTCCAAATTTCTTATATCTATGTTATCTACATTTTCAATCCCTCTTCTCTATAGAATATTAACTTTCAATTATTTACAGATGGAGGAACTGTCATGGGGATGCTTAGGAGAAAACCTTGAAACAGTAGAATCTTTGAATTTAGTATAAGATTCACTTTGAAAATATTTCTAGGAACTGATCAAGACAGAGATGAGGTTCATCAGTAACAGATGAAGAAGAACAGACTAGCAAAGGTGGTCAAAATTGCAGCAGGAACTTCAGAATCCAACAATATCAAGGAACAGAATCCTCCTGGATGACTCAAAATGGGTAGCAGGGAAACCAAACACTGTTGACTAAGTTGCTTACTGGTCAGCCTATGCTATTCTTCACTGAAATAACCAGCAATCTTATGACTTAATAGTTGATATTTGATAAATACATTTATATGACTATACAAAAGGTTAGACAAAACTAGTTGCAATAATTTAAGAACATCAGTTGTTTCAATGCTGACACTTGTTATGCTAGAGAGAAAATTAATAATATAGATCAGTGATCTCACATTGCATTTAAACACTGACCTATAATTTGCATATATAATTAATACGACCATAGTGGTATGTTGTTAATGTACCTATTGATTTACAAAGTAAACATATGTGCCTATCTAGTCACAATAAATTTGAACTGATGAAATTCTATCACAGCTCCAGAAAATAGAAAGTTGGAAATATTTGGTAAACCGCTCTACATTTTTGATTGCTACATATATATATATTACTTTCTTTTCTGAATAAGCACTCAGAATTTATTACTCCAGCAGGGTGAGAAATCAATTTCCTAGCCTGTCACAATGTCAAGCACAAAATCCTGTTTCCTTGTGAGATTTCTTATTTATCATTATTTTATCATTATTCTCTTTGGTCATGTTTAAAGTGGCTACTAGAGAAATGGATTTTCTCAGTATCAGAGTAACTTTCTCATCCTTCTCACTCCTATGGAATGTTAGGGGGTTAAAAATCATTTCAAACCTCATTTAGACACAAAATTAGAAATCATTCAACTTTAAGAATGATTCATTTTTTTCTTTGTTGTTTTAGCCTTTAATGTTGGATAACTAAATTCTCTCCAGTTGATTGTGAATGCTTTATTTTGGAGATTTAGATTATGTTATATTTCTCTGAAGAGTATTGATTTTGCTTGCTTATTCATTTAGGAAAGCAATTAACTTGTATAGTATCCAACTGTAAACACTGTTTCTTGGAAGAGGTTCAAATTTGACTGTAGTTATTGCCAATTTGTACCAGGCAAGGGTCACCCAGAGATGGAGACTATATTTTCACAGAACTTAGAATTTCCTTCCCTGGGTCTCTCCTTGACTAGCTTTCCATTTACTGTGGAAACTTGAACTCTGTACTATCTCCTCATGCCAGAAAAAGTGTGTGTTTTTCCTTTCAAATTCTAATCACTTCATAGGGTGCTTAAGGCATTTGTTCTACAAAAAACACCCAGTGCTCTTTTAGTCTTACAAATATTTATTTCCTTCCAGGTTTGGCTTGTTTTCTACATTTGCCCCTGAAGTTTATAGTGCTTCTCTTTGGTAGACATGATCCACTGGGAGCTTACTTGGCCATCTTGGAAGTAGAAATTCTAAATTTAGTTTTTGACAATATTGCTAATATCTCTTTCAAACATGGGGAAATATAATCACAATTTATAGTTTATTTTTTTTCCATTTTTCTGCTTAAGGAAAAAAGCTGAGTGCATTGCAATTCCAGGTTAGGGAGCAAATTACCTCACAAATATTTGGCAATATATCAAATGGGGGAAATTAGCAGTTTGGTTTAAGGCATGCTTTTTGATGTAAGGACATGATTAACATTGGGTTCAAATTATGACACAATAGCCAGGATTGTTGGAATCACTAAAATGAGAATTTTGAGACAAGGGTTCAACAATACCCAGAGCCTGGCAAGCTGCAGATGTTTTTCATTGAAGAGTTGGTGGGTTTGGGGCAACTTTCCCTTAATGAACAAGTAAACCATTTTTATAGGCATGAGGCTGGTGGAAAAATAGTCAAGTCAGTGAAGACAGAGAAATAGAAAAGTAATGTAGGTCACAAATGGGATTTCAGTTGTCACAGTTCAGAAAAAAAAGTGAGAGTTGATGACTTGGTTCTCATAACATCATTTATTTTCAAAAGCTCAAAAATGATCATCATTCACCCAGAGCTACCTATCACATGAAATGGAAGAGGGAAAAAACACAACATAATCAAATTAACAAATAGAATCACATATTGTTCTTATTCTTTCAGCCTCAATAACCAATGTAGCCATCCATCCAACATTCCTCATGTCAACACATAGTCTTGATCCAAGTCACTCTGGATATTTAGCAATATATCCTGGTAAAATCAGTATATACTTTGATTCTAGTGTGATTTAACCAGGTATTGAATTCATTCAAATATAAATAAAATGAGGCTATATCTAAAATGTGATTGTTTGAAAATAACCTGTGTCTTCTCTCCTGCAAAATGGCTTGTCCTCCTGCTGTTAATTTTGACACTCGATCTGTGACTGTCTAGTTGCTTTTTACTCTAGTTGCTATTTGAATTAATCTGTTGCTAAGCAGTCACCTTCAAGTACGTAGGTGTATTGGGGGTAATTTGCTGGGAGAGAGATGTTCAGCATGGATGAGAATGTTTTTCTTGGATGGAACACTTAGTTTGATCAGAAAAGCCCCATTTTATGCCTGTTTGCCTGAAGGCAATTATTACCACTGTCTTCTTTCCCCACTGCAACTTTATAGGGTTACAATGCTGTTATTACCGACTGATAATGACTAAGCAGAGTGCTCCATTATTAGGTGTTTTTTTTTGTTTTTTTCAGTGCACTGTGTGACAGTGTCATAGGTTCTCCAGAGCTAAGATGAAAAGATGAACTTTAATGACATTATATAACATTCCATTCAAATTATCCCTTTGAACAGCAACAACAATAATTTTAAAAACAACAACAAAAAATTGTGTTTTCTCATTCTCTTTGCTCTTAGAATGACTTAATTGTACATTTAATACCCTTGTCAAGAAGACTATGACTGACTATTTTATGAAAACTGCCTGATTTTCTGGTAATTTTGGGTTGCCTGATATTGAATACAGACTACCAAGCTAAACTAGTCAACCTCATTTCTTACAGGAAGCTCATTGGTTTATGATAATAACATAAACCTGATTGATTTAGAAAAGGATAGCTCCTCAGTACACCTGCCTGAGTACATAGTCTATGTCAATGTGACATATGAAGTGTTGGATTTAATATATATATATATATATATATGTGTGTGTGTGTACAGAAAAAAACATTAGCTGAATTTGTCATTTAATTAGGACATAGAAAGTGCTATTCCCTAGTAAGCTGTCAAAAACTCAACCAATTTTAAAAGGAAAATAAAGTGTTTTAAGATAAGATGTGTTTTAAGGTAACAGCATGTGGTTCAACTAACATACATATATTGCATGGATATGATTAAGCAATTCCTTAGGGGAAATTCCAGCTCTCTAGTTTCCAAAGATCTGCAAACACGGTTTAGAGGTCAGAGGAAAGAAAAACTTAACATTCAGAAAGTCGTCATAGTTGTCTTAGCAGCTGGAAATATGTGAACAAGTGCAGTGACATTTACAAATCCTTTGATTGCCAGGGATGATTAGGTGACCTTGTTAGTCTGAGAAACTTGTAGTGTTTTTTCTCAGCAACTGAAAGCAACGACCCTGGGCTTTACATCCTCTAGAGAAAGACAAAGTGAAACAGAGGTAGGATGTGTGTGGACCCACGCACACAGCTTTATATACCTCAGGAGAGGTATTTAAGTGGGGAAAAAAATGATTTGTTAAATCACCCACAATTTCTTTTAAAATGTCACAGCCAATGTAGAAAATACTATGAAATAACATCC
This sequence comes from Galemys pyrenaicus, assembly GCA_019455555.1. Lineage (NCBI taxonomy): Eukaryota > Metazoa > Chordata > Mammalia > Eulipotyphla > Talpidae > Galemys > Galemys pyrenaicus. The sequence continues at coordinate 17,277,985 of JAGFMF010011380.1, forward strand.
TGTGAAATTTTGGTTTTTGAAGAAGTACAAAATACAGATTTTTGTAGGTTTAAACACTAAATGTACAACAGAAATGAAGACGAACTCAGAATTAAGAAAGTATTTCTTATACAATGACCTTGAAAGTGAAGCATGAGACAGATAACCCTGGCATTTCTTCCTACTTGTGTCCTATCAGAAGAGATAACTGAACACAAGAAAGAACATCTTACTCTTGTGTTTTCTTTCTCAGGAATTCATTGGTTGGCAATACATGTGGTCCTTCCCTTTTTTCTCCCACAATTTACTATCAGTACCAATACATATAACCTATCTAAATGTGTATTCAAGAAAAATATATAACAGTCATTTAATTCTTGTTGTGAGTATAAAATTTTATCATTCCCAAGCTGAAATATTATGAATACATTTATTCCTATGAATTTCAGCAACCATGTATATATATGCTAAACTATATTCACACTCATTGTGCAGTATAATCACCAGCACAATAAGACCATCTAGAAGAAAATCAGCATTTGTGCACTGTTGGAGGGAGAGGTAGGCATTCACTATTTCAAATCCCTTCCTAATTGCAGTAATTGTCCACTTTTACTTTCAGGGCACACTTTTGTGGTTTATAAAGTGACCCTGGACTTATCCAAGCCAATAAGTAAAATCTTCTTTTTGCCGAACTGATATGTTTAGGCATAGGTAATAACCAGTCTTTTACCACTCAGCATGTAGGATTTTTATGTCTATATCTATTGGTTCAAGTTAGACCAATTAATGCATGGTTCAATATTTGGATAAAAACAAGAATCTACACAGCTCCACTTACTAATGGTAGCTGTGTCATAGCCTCATCATGACAAAGAGAAGTCACAAAACACACACAGAATGCTAGAGAACAGGAATTAATTCCTTTAGTAAACCATGCTCCAAGGCACTGCTTCCTCCAGGTTTTCCATTTGTGATGACCTAATAAATTCACTCACTCCTTAAGCTAGTTTGTTCCTGGTTTCCTGACACTTCAATTGAAAGAATCCTTCACCCAGTTCAAATTTAACCACCTTTCCTCAAAATGTATTCTGAAACTACTTTTGTAACTTTCATTCTTTTTTATATTATTTTATGGCTTTCTTCAAATTGAAGTCTAGACTTGTAAACTTGACTTTCAAGAGCATTTACAGCCTCACTCTGATTACTTTCCACCCTATGCTCTTTTATAGAACAACTTTGCCCCAGTTCAACTATTCTATCAATGTCTCCTACATACACCAGACACAGTCCTATTTTAATATTTTGCACATGATCTTCCCCTCATGCAAGACTATCTTCTTAAAAATGCTTTTTCTCTCGATTCCATCTCAAGTCCCCTTTTTTTCCCCCAATATTTTAGTCCACAGTGAATCTATTCCTTTTCCACATACCTGACCCTAATCATATGTGCCTGGTTTTTGTGAGGTACCTTTTCACATACACAATTAAAACTATTAAGGGCCATATATTTTGTCATTTTCTCACATTTCATCTAAATTGATTCCATACACACAAAAGACTACTTTGTGGAATAAATTATTTAATTTGCAGTCGGTGCTTCTCAGGATTGATTTGAAATGCAAATTGACTGTATAGTTAATACTGCTAATCAAATAATTTTTCAAAACTTACCATATTCCTACATTTTCAATCTATTTACATTTTGTTGTTTGTTCCCCTCATTCAGTAAATATTTACTAATAATTTAATTTGGTTCAAATGTACTGTTTATTGTTAGTGACACATTAAAGAATAATGGACAGAGAATCTACTATCATTGGTTAGGGAAGAAGGTACACAAAAATTTAATAATAGAAATCAAGAAAATAATGCAAACACTGACAAAATACACAGTGGGGCTGAAGGAATTCTCTGTGATAGGGGGACTACCTTCTTTGCTGAGGAAAGTTTCTGCATAGCTCTACTGTACTGGTGTGATGTCTTTGCTGTGAATTATTTCCAACTTTTAAATATAATATAAAATAGTATAATTAAAGTTGTAACAAAGTAAGTTAAGTTGGATTTGGAGAAGTTCCTTTACACTACGGTTTCTGTCATGCGACCCACTTCATTTAACTGACTTTTTAATTCTTTGTAACTCAGTTTAATCTGAAAAATAAACAATAATAATTCAACTCTCTTTTCATGAAATCTTTTTGCGTATGGAAGCTAACCTAAACCTTCCCTTCTAGCCAGAATACAGGTTTTCACGTTAAAAAAAAAAAAAAGACTGCAAAGAATACAGGAGGTTCTTGTGCATTTGTTCAAAGTAACATATTCACCTCAATTTCTTTAGGATGTAGTTTTTTTTCTTCACACTAACATATCAAAAAATCAGGGCCAATGTGTGTGTGTGTGTGTGTATAAGAATGTATGTGTGAGTGTGTATGTATGAGTGTGGGTGTGTGAATGTGTGTGTATATGTGAAGCAATGTATAGTCACTCAGTTTCATCTGAACTAGATTGCCAAGTTATTCTCTCTTCACAAAAAGCAGTTACAATTGGAGGACTCCTCATTTCAGGTGCCTCCTTGGCCAGCACCCTGTCTGTTTCATCTGACCCTTTCCATGTCTTCAGAAACATGGACTCTGGCTGCCTCTTGGGTCACTAGTCATTCCTCAAGGATCGAGGCCTCTGATGAAGTCTCTTGGTTTTCTTCCCAGCAACCTCTCTGTCCCTTGATTTGTAATCACAAGATTAACTGTCAGAAGAAGTATTTCTTTTAGTATTATACTCTTCTTCACCAGCTTCTTGAGAATTAAGACATGCTCCAGCCAACTGTGGACAGTCTAAATTCTTTCCAGGTTGACAATATTGTCAGCAACTGTAAATCCTTTCCACTTCAGGGAATACTCCCCCTTCCCACTTACTACTTGTTGGGCCAGTTTTTTTCTTCACCACAAATTCTTCGGGCTCTGCTTCTTTCACTTCTTATGCCTTCCATTCTGTTTCTTCCCCATTTTGGACAACGTAGTTTTATTGGAGGCCATTTTGTGTTACTGGCTGACTCGCCATCATTTGCCCCCTGAGCTGCTCTGGGTCAGGGGTCTGTGGCATCTCTCCCTGCATGTGATTTGAAAGAATCTTAAAACATCTCATTCTCTGATAATGTAAAATATTAGGTGTTACATTACCTGGTTTTCAAATCCTAAAAATTGTTTTATCATTACATAAAGCAAAGCAGGGCATCTTTATAAGAAGCAGATATAAAACAGTCACCAGATCTTGACAGATGGACTCATTGAACATTTGCATGATATGCCTCACACATGTCATGTACTGTCATAGTTTATGTGGGAAAGAGAATATGACAGTCTGTCTCCCCTAAAGTCTCCTGATCTCTTAAGCAACAAAAGCTCACACAATTTTAAAGTCATATGAGAAAGGATAATAACAGAAGGTTGAGGGACATAGAGGACAAAAGTCCATTCATAAAGAGAGATTAGCTCAAACTCTGGGAACAAAGATGACTCTGAGAACCATTCCCTGAGCTTGACATAACATGGGAGGCTTCTCTGGGCTTCGCCAGAGGCAGCCTGTCCAGGGGGGTCTTTCCAGACAGAAATCATATGAAGGAGACAAGCCTCTTATCACTTACCGCCACAGTGTAAGCAAGAGCTAGAAAGTGTTCCAGGTTCCCTACTCTGATAATTACAAAGTGAAAATAAGCATTCCTGGAAATGTCCTAAAATCACAAGTATGAATGTTTAGTGGGTTTTCACATATGTCTACTTAGGGGAAGAAACTTATAAAATCTGATCACAACTAGATGTGACCCTTCCCACTAAAAAAATTAAAATTCTGCTTCCTTATCACAGGAGAACTGAGGACTCAGTACGTAGAAAGAGAAAACTCAGAGCATGTTCAGAGGAGAGGAAGGGAGATAGACAGATGGGCAGAGATCAAGACCCACTGAGTTCAGAGGAAACTGGCAGGTTATGAAGAGAGACTGGCAGATAAACCTTCTTAACAGGGTAGTTTATTTTTAACAGATAAAACTTGAGAAAAGGCTAAAGTACAAACTGACATTTAATGGCAGGCAGCACAAACAACATCACCAAGTTGATTTTCTAGGGCAGAAATCCTGTCAGATACACAATTGGGTCAGTAAAATGCAGAACAAAGGAATGGATGAGGATGTCTCCTGTTCTTCATGGGACTCTGGGGTTTGTAGAGTGTCATGTTTCCATGCATTTTAGTGCAAACATTTAAGTGAATAAAAATTTATCTCTATCGAATATCCCTATATGGCATAAATTAGTTTTTTCTCACAAATCTTTTTATTCTTCATAAAATTTTGAACCAGTGTATTAAAATGAGACCTGGACTTCATGTGTCCCATCAGAGTTAAGAATCAGGTAAGCGAAAGAAGACAGGTAAGTGGAACTTAGAATAGTCTCGCTTAACAAGCATGTTTTCTTATCTAAATATGTAACATATTCTATTTTGCTAAACAAGTGACTTTTCTCATGTTCTATTACATATAATTCATTCAAAGAAATTCTCTGACTACTCTTGGTGACATCTCTATAACCTTACTTTTAGGTGGTTTATTTCATGCAAAGGTGCTCTAGTTCTAAATGTCTTAATCTGTGGTAGGAGGGCTAATACCTTCCTGTCCATGCAGAAAACATGGATGAAACTATGTGATTAGTTTATAAAACAAAATGACTGTGTCATAGGAGACTTGAATTGAGCATCTTAAGTTTATATTCAGGCCGTTAATGACAGCTATTCCCTGTATAAGGCAACATCTAGTTTGTTGTTCTGTCATTCTCAATGACCAGCCTTACTAGGGAAGATTCCTGAGGACTGAAGACCATTCATATCAATTTGAATGAGAGAATAATGAACGTGGAAATTTCCCAGTGCCAGCATGCTGCGTCAGGCCTGTGATTTAGCATCCTATCCTGACAGTCTGATTATAATTAAACCACAGACATATGGAAGGCAAGTAGCTGAATGCCATTTGAGGTGTCTATATAGGGAAGAGGAGGTATGAAGAGAAAGGCATGCATTAAAATCATCTCTAGATTCAGAAACTGACTTTTTGCAGCCATGTGAGGGCTGGATGCTGTTGAACTATTAGTCCAGAGAGAAAAATATGAGGCAGGAACAGATTCTCTCCAGCATTTCATCATTTTGCCATCCAATCCACCAGGGAATATCTTGAGAATAGTTTATCATGTATGGTCTTTATCAGACAGGCTGGATTAGTTAGATTCAAAGGACAAAAGGATGCTTCTGGAGTAGAATCTTGAAGATACAAAGAACTTGGATTTTAAGCTGAATGGAATCTTGAGATGAAACTTTGGAAATATCTTACTTAGGAGGAGGTGATGGCATTCCCCTCCTGAGAAGAGGGGATATTAAGTAGTAAAAGGACTAACAGTTGCAGATAACTTGTCACTAGAGTAAAATTCCAACCTTTAATTTTCTTTCAGAGGTAAGCATGGCTTACAAACACCAGGAGTTAATTTAAGGGTTTTCTCTATGTATCACGACATATACACACATATATGCACACACATGTGCATGTGTGCACACACACAACTACCGCCACTGGCAGATTGGCATCATCTCCTGTAATGAATTGGTCAGGATTTTTTGCACCCTGTGGCCTTCACAAACCATTCCTTTCCCAGAGTTCTTTTTGATCTGATTTTAAAGCAGAGACACCAATTCAAAGAGTCTGTGCAGATTTTTTGTTACAGATTTATTTATGTGGTCATTTCTTTAATACCAATCTTCCTTGTAGCCTATAATCTGCTATCTTCCAGTTCCCTGTCTTTAGCAATTATCATGGGACCTGATGCTTAGTAAACTATAATTACAAACAAAATAAGAGATCAGATAAAACAAATCATAAATCAATTTTCTTCAGATATAGGAAGTTATGATTTTGTGATACTGAGATACATTGCCAATGAAGAAGCGACATTATCAGATAAGTAGTCCTTGACTCTTAAGAATATTAATATTTCCTTTTTGACTTAATTTTTCCCTTCCTCTTTCAGTAAAGATGATGTTCTCCTCTCAAAGGGACCTCTAGATATGCCTCTTGGATTCCAAGCCTTCCATATTCTCAAGAATCTCATTCGCCCAGTTGTTGGGACAAAAATGTCACTTCTGAGTAAGAACATCAAGAAAGAATCAAATCTAAAATAATTTCTAAAAGGAAAGTTTAGTTCTATTTTTATCTGTTTACCTCATATGTACCTAAAAATGTTTGAGTAGGTAATCCTTATCCAAACTCAGACATTTAACACTTTTCCTATGTAGCTGAGTTTCTGTGATCACCATGATATAGACCTACATATGAATTTTCAGCTGGCTTGTGGGAAATACTACTTTGTCTTAATAAATGTTTATTAATAATAGTGATGAAATTATTTATTACAACCATGATCAATTAAATATTTATTGAGTTAACACTGGTTTATAACATTGTATGTGTTTAGTGTTATGTTTAGGATCACACATCTTTTTTTTTTTAAATTCTATTTTTTCCCTTTAATTTACATATATTTGACATCAATTGTAATCCCCATGTATTCATTACCATATCACCAATGCACCACCACATCAGTCCTCTGTGTTCCTGTCTGTCCTCAACCCTTCCTCTCCCCTCTCCTTCCCCCCTCCCCACCAAGTGCCCTCAATTTGTCCTTGTCTTTTCATTTTTGGTTTTTGTGTCTTTATTGTTATTATTATTATTGTTCTTATTCCTTTCCTTGATCCTTATTTGGTTCCCTTATATTCCTCCTAGGGGAGGAACCATCTGGTATTTTTCTTTTGCCTTCTGACTTATTTTGCTGAGCATAATCCCTTCCAGTTCAATCCATGTTCCTAGGAATGCGTCTAGTTTTTCTTTTTTGATTGCTGAATACATATCTTTCACTCTTCCAATGTATGTCACCACCCACACCCCTCACTCAGATATCCATAGTCCATCACAACCCAAAAAATACTGTTTGTCCCAGAATTAGTTATATTATCATATATGAAACCTTGAACTAAGCAGTATCATGCCATGATTTTGAATATTTGAACTAGAAGTCATGGTTTAATAACATATTAATGGTCACAGAACCCATGTAGACAGTCTGTGGTGCACATGCACACTTATGCTCTTGTGAAAAGGTGGGGGTAAAAGAAAGATTTCATGTGGAGCAGGTTTTAGACATTTTATCATTTATAAGAGTCAGGATGGCGTAGTGGGTGGGTAAAATAATACCTATAACTAATCTGTAATGGTTGTAGTCTTAACTCAGATTTCAGCTGTTTTATTATAAGAAGCCAACCAGGAAATACTATGGACATACCCTTTATGGGGCACGATCCATCTCAGAGAACTTCGATCCATAGGATTTATTTACTTGAGTTCACATAAAAAGCAATTATGAGGTACTTATTGTATTCTGGGTTGAGCTCTAAAATAGAGACAATTAAGAAGCAGTTCTTACCCTGAGCATCTAGACTAGAAATGGAGGTAGGCACACAATTGCTATTTCAACTTAGTGCATTAGGGAGGGATGCTCAAGTTCAGCCAAGAAGCAAATAAGAGAGCTATCAAATCCGCATGGGTAGTTCAGTAATGACTTCTTAGGCCAGAGTGGGAGAGGGCCCAGGTTTACTGATAAAGAAGACAGAAAAAGATGTTGGAGAAACTGAATATTACAGGTGGAGGAAAATTGTGCACACAGGCAGAGAGGTGTCAGAGAGCTGTGGATTTCGGCATTTATTCACACCCGTATTGATTTAAAAAAATAATTCCACTTAACTTTCCATCAAAGTAATGCATGCAGGAAATTTAAAGAGTCCATTAGTTCAACAAGACTGATTATGCAAACAACAGCAGATTCTAACTATTTACCTCTGTAGACTTATATACTTGTGAGTCCTTTAGCTGATCCTGAGAGTGTTTACTTCCCTATTGATGAAGAACCCGATTACATAATCATTGATTGATTTTTCAGTGTTAGTATTTATCTATTGACTTCCTAGCATAGAAGATGAGAATTTAGGTTTCTTTCATCCCCTTGACTACACATCTTCATTCTCAATCGTTGCCTCTCGCTCTCTCTCACATAAACGCACATACATGCCAGTTTCTAACAGTTATAATCTATGTCAAAATGTTAGCTATTAACAGTAGTCTTACAAGGGCCTCCCCGGTGGTGCAATGGGTTAAGCAATGCACTATGAAGCAAACTGCAGCCACTGCAGCAATAGTTCGATCCCTGCCGCCAGCCAGGGAGGGGACCCACATGGCGCCGCAGACCTCTCCTGCCTCACCCACCGCTCCCCTCAGCAGTGTATTTCAGTTAGTCTGCCTGTTCTGTTCCCCACTCTGTCTCTCACTGCCCGCACCTCTGGCTTGTATCCCAGTGCTTGTATGCATAATAAATAAATCTTTAAAAAAAAACAGTAGTTTTACATTACACATCATATTGTGTTTTTAATATTGTATTTTGTTTACTATTTTACTCAAAATATTAGTTCCCCTAAGAGTTTATGGTAACTGAACATACACATATGCACACACACTTACAAACAAAGATACAAATATACTCTGGTTTATGAATCAAAAGACTCTAGCAACAACATCCAGTTGTGTTTTGAACCCTTATTTTAAGGTACTTGTCAATTTCAATAGCTTTGTTATTATTGACACCTTTGCCTTATCTTTAGCACTTAAAAAATAGTTACTCTATATTTTTGTCCTATTGGGTAAGCCCCTTCTTTTTCATTCAAACCCATAATGTGTCCTATAAACATTGTCTTCTGACTGGAGACTTCTCACCAAATTCAGTGAGTCCTTTTTTTAAAAAAATATTTTATTCATTTATGCATACAAGAACTGAGGTATAGGGGGTGAGAGGATTCACCAGAGACAGAATGGGGAGCAAAACAGGCAGATCCACTGAAATACACTGCTGAGGGGAGCAGTGGGCAAGGCAGGAGTGGTCTGCTGGGCCTTGGAGGTCAGGTTGCAAAGGTTGGCAATATCTTGATAGTGCTGAAACTTTAACCCCTGCACTACCAGTGAGTAAGTTCTTAAGGATAAGTAGTTCTTAAGTTTTTTTCATGTGTTACGTATTCTTAATTTCCAATAATTCATTCCTATTTTCAGAGTGTATTTCCTAAAGCAACCCATCCTCATTAAGAGGATTTTAATAAATTTCATGGTTTATCTTATGCCATTCTTACCAGTTCCTGAGTACCTGGGGCCATTTCCTTACATGAAGAGGAACATCTGAAGCTTTGGGTATACAGCTGGGGATTTTTCTCTGAGTTCTTTCCTTTCCCATGATTTCTTTAAAGGTGTCCTCACAAACAGCGATGCCAGTGCCTGACCCTGAGGTAGCTTCTGGGGGATCTCAGATCCTCTAGACAGTGTACAAACTCCCATTGAATCATCTCATTTTTTAGAATGTAACCGTCTTTTTCTATGACATCTATTAAAATGTTGCTCAAAGAGCAGACATTCTGTCTTCTGTCACAATGAGGATATAAATGCTCATTTACACCATGTGGAGGGCAGGAATCTGGATCTCAGTCCAAATTAACAAACTTCCATTACCTGTTGAAATTTTAGTCCCACCTTGCTCTTAAATCCAGAAATAACTTACATCAAAATCTTGAGACTATGGGGCTCCTGTGATGTGTGTGGGGATGTGCTCCAGGTTCTCCAGTCACCACTGATCTATCATCCATCTACCTCCAGACTCCCTTACCCAGTCATCATGCTCCCTAAAATATTCAGTCATTTTTCATTTTGTAAGATTTTAGGAGAGTGCAAAGCCATATATTTAATATGCCCTTGTTACTAACAAGTCAAAACATGTTGAATATTTTATTTTAGCTTTTAATTTGTTTTCATACAGTGACTTCCTTATACATATAAGTTACTATAATAACAGATATAGCAATACTATATGTATAAACTAACATTTTTAATTATAATTGTTAGCTTATATAGACAATATTGCTATATATTGTCAGGGTAGGAATATAGACTGGCTCAGCCCCTCTGGAAAAGAGAATGGAGGTTTTTCAAAATATTAAACATAGGTCTACTATAGAGGTCTAGCAATTCCATCTTAGGTATCTATCAGGAGAATGCAACAAACACTAATTTGAAGGGGTATTCACAGTCATGCTTTCAGAAGCACTGTTTTCAATAGCTCAGTTATGGAAGCAACTTAAGTACTTAAGCAACTTAAGCTCAGTTATGGAAGCAACTTAACAACAGTGGATTAACAAAATATGGTACATACACACATACACACACAAACACACACACTGGAATACTACTCATCTTTAAAAAAGATGAAACCTTGCTATTTGCATCAACATAGATGGAACTAAGGAAAATAAGTCAGAAGAAGAAAGGCAACTACAGGATTATTTTACTCCTATGTAGAATATAAGATTAAAACAGAGGAACAGACATAACTAAATCAAATAGGCCCTAGAAATCTGACTGTGGAACTGAGACTACTAGAAGGTAAAAATAGGGGTAGAGTTATAAGGGAGGGGGGCCCAATGGACTATAGTGGAGAATTATGAGTTCCTTTGGTGAGATATGTGGGATGGTGACATACATCTGAACAGGAATGAACCTATGCCACAAATCATACACAGTTTTGTAAACCAATATTACCTCAATGAGAAACAAAATAGAATTTAAAAAAGTATAAGTAAAATGTATCTTCTCTGTCAGTTTTTGCCAGATTTCTGATTTTCTACCCTAAATGAGAGTTATTATATAGGGTGGTCGCTAGATATTGCAAAATAAAACTATCTACTGTAAATTATAACCACAGTTTTGATAAAAATATTGTAGGACCAAGAAGAAGGAAAATTATAATTAGAAAATAAGGGACAGTAAAGCATGACTGGAAAACACATGTCAACACACTTTCTCTTTTCTTTTATTAAAACTAATTTATGAGGTAGTAATGCACCTTTATGACAGGCTGCTATTGCTTCAGTTTAAGTGACAAAGCCTCATGGCTGTCACCTGCTAATATGTGCACATCCAGTTGGGCCACTAGGGATTAGTGACAAATTGACTGAGTCCTGTGTAGCTACAATCCAACTTCATCACCTCCTTTCTGGGTTTAAAAACAACAACAACAATATTTTGGAACAATTCTAAACTTACAGAAACGTTTCAAAGATAACTCAGCTGTTTCCCATAAACTAACCCAGTCTCCCCATCTTATTTATATCATCTTATATAACCAAGGTGCATTTGACAAAACTGAGAGCATTAGTAACATTCACACAATACTATACCAAAGCTCAGATTTAATTCAAACATCAAGCCTTTACACACTTTTTCCTGTTCTGGGTTCTATCTAGGACTACATCTTGCATTTCCTAATCAGGTCTGCTTAGTCTTCTGTGGGTTGTGGTCATTTATATGATTTTTTTTTTGGACTTATTTTTTCTTGACTTTTCCAGTTTTATGGATTAGTCATTATGTATTTTCTAGTATGGTCCTTAGTTTGAGTGTGTTAGGTGTTCATGTTTGGACTGGAGTTATAGGTTTTTAAATGCTTACCTCTGACCATTTACTTGAGACTCAGTTTTTGAGGTTGCCCGTGCTGGTTATAGACACCACGTGAAGAGGCAGGAAGGCCCAGCCAACATCTTTGTGTTCATCCTTCAGCAAACAGATGAGCTCGGTTCCACTCCCTGAGACCACCAGAAAAACTGCCAAATTAAACCACAGCAATCTTGAAAAATAATACTTTTTCTGCTTTTACACCCCTGAATTTTGAGCATTTCTTTTCATAGAAAAACATAACTGAATCGCTAATGAAGTAAATGTGTTGAAGATAAATATCAGATTGTTTTCCTCACATTTTGAAACTTATCCATTTCATTTATAAATTCGACATTCATTAGGATAAATATTGACAAAACCACAGAAAGTTATAAGATAGGAATTGTTGATATCAATAATTAACAATTCTCCAAAGAAATCATCTTTGAAAGTATAAATAGAACAGGGAGGGAGGCAATGGAATAGGCTGTTTTTCCCAAGATTATAGAGTTATTGCAGGATGGTGCATGCTACCAAGAATATTATAAGAAACAGGAGGGGGACTCCTTGGTGGTGCAGGGTAAAAGTATCAGCACTATTAAGCTATGGCCAGCCTGAGTTCGATACCCAGCACACATCTGGCCTATGCCCCAGTTATTGTACGCATAAATAAATTAAAAAAAAAATTTTAAAGAGAAAGAAACATGAGGTTGATAATACAAGAGAGAAAGAATTGTTAGAGGGACAACCTTAAGGGGAAGTAAAATGAGGATCGCCTGGAATGAAGTCCACAGCTGTATACTTATCCTTGGCCATGTGATTGGATAGTTCATTACTAGTTAATGTGGGCAACAGGACATAGGGGGGCAAATTCAGGTGAGTAGGAAGGTATGGCAGTGAGAAGTTTGGGAAGCAGAAATCTGCTAATTTTTTCTCCTAGAGTTTCATTTGTCTCACAAAACAGAGATTATGGTTATTAATAGAGTCCAGATGGGGGTGATATTTGGAAATTTGAAGATAAGAAATTGCCAGTGAAGGTTTTTTGTGTTCTGTTTTGACAATGGGGATGCACTGGGAAATGTACTGAACATGGCATGTTAATGTAGTACATCTTAGGTCCCTGGGAAAATTTTATGTGAATTCCGTATTTGGGTTCTGATTGTACCAAATTTGCATATCCTTGACTTGGGTATATATATATATATATTTACTAATATACTGTATACTATATATATAGTATATATAATATACTCTATATACTATAATTCCTAAGAGTTGTCATATCCAGAAGCTAAGCATGGCTTCTCATTATTTACCAATGACAGAAGGCAGATTTTTTTCAGATCCACTATTTTGGGACATAGCAGCACTTTTAAGACTATGGATTTAGGGCCCTCCCTGGTGGGGCAGTGGGTTAAGCAGCGCACTATGAAGCAAACCACAGCCACTGCAGCACGAGTTCAATCCCTGCCGCCAGCCAGGGAGGGGACCCACATGACTAGCAGATCTCTCCTGCCTCGCCTGCTGCTCCCCTCAGCAGTGTATCTCAGTCAGTCTGCCTGTTCTCCTCGCTCTGTCTCTGGTGAATCCTCTCACCGCCCACACCTCTGGCCTGTACCCCAATGCTTATATGAATAATAATAAAAAAAAAATCTTTAAAAAAAAAGACTACGGATTTAGAGACACTCCATCATGTATGTGATAGTAAAACCGTAATTACTGTACTAATTTCGACATGAATTCTAGCTACTATGCCATTGAGATTAGAAGGTATTTCATGGCCAATCCTCCCTCCTAGAAAAGCTATAGTATCTTCAAAGGATTACAATATCCTCTTTGTTTTTTGTCTTGAGGTTTCCCAAGCCCTACAGAAAAGTTACCTTAAAAAAAAAAAAGTGTTATATTTTATCTAGTATTCTGAGGTACATTTAGGAGAATTTGGGAGTCATTTTACCAATAATTTTTTCCAGAAAGAGAAATTGCATCTATGTGTGGTGTGATTTGGGGAAATTTAATATATATTTTGGGCCACTGTCTCTTAATCTATAATATGGAGAGAATTATATGAACCAGTTATACTTGTGGTAATTAAATAAGGTGATATAGAAAGAAAGAAAGAATTAGTTGTTCATTAAAGATCAATTCATTATTTTCCCAGAGATTTCATTCCTTATATTTATATTCAGTGGTTAGGAAGTAATGGCCAGTTGTGAGTTATATAAGTTACAAACCAATAAAGTATCCATATATTTCAGGCAGGTATGTTTTTTTTTTAATCTAAGATCTAATAGATTTATCTCGTCCTAATATGAATTATGAAATAAAATGAGCATTTTATATGTAATTTGATGGATAAATTGTTTTTCAAATTCATACTTGTAAAAATGTCATCTTAAATGATTATTCAGGTGCAAGGACAGAGAGAGAGAGAATACTGTCATTGAAAACCATGTCTAATAGCTGCTGTCTAATTGCCAAATTGGTTTCTAATTTAAGAATATAGGCTGCATCATGCATACTTAGGCTTTGAAGTTAATAAGATCTGACCATACTACCACTATGTTATCCAGAGCTTTATTTTAATTTTTTATGAAAATACAGTGAAGACTATAAATACAGTGATCTTTTTAATCTCATTTTTATGTTACATCTTCCCTATTACAGTTGCATAAAATTTAGAGTCAGATTCTTTTTTTTCTAGACACCAAATTTACCACCTCCAACCTGAAATCTGGAAATCAATAGTGCTCTCTTGGCACCTTCTAACCTCATTAGCAATTAAACACTTGAATATAAACTTAGCTTAAAATTGTGTTGACAAGTGACTTGGCCACATCTGTCCTAGAATCTGCAGCCAACAATAGTAAGAACATATTTGTAAGGAAAGTAATCAGATATGATTAAAGTGCAAGACAAATCAGAAGCCATACTATACAGTTTTAAAGAGAAGTCTAATTTTAGGCAAGTATTTTTGTCTCTATAATCCATCTTGAAAATAGATGAAAATAAGAATAAAACATTACTGGGGACTCTTGCAGTCAAATTACAGATGTCACCAAAAATAAAAGTTGCTGTCTCTAGTTCAGAAATAAATTGGCTTAAGTGAATTACTAATTAATTTAATTAATGTTTTTACATAGATAATAATTTAAAAGCATGAATTGGTCATTACTTTCCTTAATTTATATAAATTTAATGATGACTATCTACGAGGTGTTTGGTTTACATTATTTCCTTTAATTCTTAACAAACCTTTGAACTACATATTGAGGCAGAGGAAATTTAAGTAGCATGTCAAAATTCATATAACTCATAAATCACAGAGTTCAGACTTTTTCTTAGGTTGCCTCACACTATTTTTTTATTAACTGCCTTGATATAAAAAGGAGCTATCCACCTGCTCTGCTCCCCACTCTTTCTCTGGTGATTTCTTCACTCCCTGTACTTCTGACCTACCCCCCAGTTCTTCTATGCAAAAATAAATAAAATCTTTTTTTTAAAGAAGATATAAAAAGAGCAACAATGTACACATAGACAGATACCTTGCTTTTTAACAAATAGTAGTGGGGAAATGATCCCAACACTAGTTTGTCCATACTAGAGAGTGTGTAATAATGTAGGTCTACATGTATATGTTCTTGCCAAAGAAAAGAGTTTTTTGCAGGAAAGTGATGTGGATGGGAGAGCATTTTCTATATACCCTGGAGAGATGACTCTGAGAATGAATTGCATTCCACCTGCTGCGGCATATTGGACTGAGCTTGACGGCTGCAAGTGAGAATGTGCATTAGATCGAAGAGACCAACTGTGGGCAATGCACTGTCACGTGCTGAAAATGCATTTCCATCTGTGAATCTGGCACATGCCCCTGAAACACTGTCAGGATTTTCTGAGCAATGAGTTCTCAACCGTCAATCACTCCATAAAGAGGTTGATATGAAAGCAAGACATGGGTTCTTTCTATCTTCTTGTGACCTGTGTAATGACATAGCATAGACTCCTTGCCAGTAATGGACAGGAACAAGGAAAGGTCATGAGTATATTTTTAAATTACTCACAATGTCTTAGGTCACGAGATAAAGAACAAGGAATGTTTGATCCTAAAATTCAACTTAGATTCCTGGAATTGTGATTTCTAGGAATATTTTGTAGGTGGTTCTTTGATTTGCATGCCTATGTCACATCTTCAGCTATGCTGTTGGTTTAGAGAAAGAAGCTCCCTCTATCTGTATTTGGTGAGGGCACTAGAAGTGACCTTCAAATAGCATCTGCAGGAACAGAAATGTAGGATCAAAACCAATGACTGAGCAATGCATTCATTTGAAAAGTCTCCTGTATTTATAAGGGAGCATTTGGACTATGATGCCAATTGTAGTCTCAAGATAGAAGATTTGTATTTTTAATGAATCAATACAAATGACTCAGTATTTACAGTTTTAAAAAACTCATGGAAATGTATTAAAAATAAATAATAAAGTTGAGAGTAAGAACATATATAAGGCAGCACAGAAACAGTTTGAATCACTGATGGGGTAGTTTAGAATAAGGCTGGCAATACTCTTAGCTGAAACTATGTGTGGCCACTGGAATTACTTAACATTAGAACTCTGCCTTGATATATGTGAATGCATTAATCAATGAAACATTGGAATTCCAGTCAATAAGACTAATAAATGTCTATTAGCACAAGTTTGAATTTTACTTAATATCCAGGAGGACAGAGGGGGAAAATAACCACTGACTACTTACATCAAAATTTAAGAATGATAAAGCACTTTATTTGTACCCTGCTTTTAAAAATCTGAGTTAGTTTTGTTTTCCAGTTTGCACAATGCATCATTTCAGTGTCAATTCCGAATATTAAAATATTTTTCAACAAAATGCAAGTAATTTAAAATTACTTGTTGAATTTTATTACTTTCAGCAAGTCACAATGTATGTGTTTCATTATAATTCCTATTATTGTCTATCATTACTTACAGTGATTTTTTTCAATACCATTCTTTTTGTTCTATGTGTCTTCAAAGAGAATGGTTGAGTTCAATGGATGTAACCAAGCAAGATATGTCCCTAAGATTGAATCATTTGTCATGCTTTGGACCCTAGATTGGCCAGATTTTGATCAGTTCTATGAAGGAGAAAACAAAACTTACAGATACAAACAGATATGGTTTTAAACCTCAATGTTTCCACTTTTTTTTTCTGGGTAATATTGAATTAGTTATTTCAACATGTAATTGCTCTGGGGCCTCCCTGGTGGTACAGTGGTTAAAGTCTCATCACTATCATGCTATCTCCAGCTACTGAGGCCTGAGTTCAATCTTGGCTGGAGAGGTGACACCCCATGGCACAGCAGACCTCTCTGGTCTTGTCCTCTGCTCCTTCAGCAGTGTATTTCAGTAGATCTGCCTGTTCTGCTCCCCATTCTGTGTCTGGTGAATCTTCTCAATTCTGCACTACTGGCCTACTCATCAGTTCTTATATGCATAAATAAATGAAAATAAATCTTTAAAATTAAACATGTAATTGTTCTGTTTCATCTAACATATTTGGAAAATTCTTAATTTACATCTAGGGCTTTTATCATCTGACATTATTGCAAAGCAAATCACTCCATAACTTAAGGGCTCACACAATAATAATTTAAGTAGTTCCCATTCTTTGGGTAAATAGGATGCTTCCTCTGACCTGACTTGGCTCTTCTGGGCTCAGATAATCTAGAACAGTCACATTCACATGTGTGTCTTCAGTTGGTCTGGGAAAGTTGGAGTCTACTGTTCAAAGGCTTTTATCTTCCAGGTTAGCTCAGATGCTACAAGTGATGGTGGGGAAGTTCTTAGAAGTGAGAGGCCTAAAGTGCAAGCATTTTGAAATTCTATACTTTGGTTGGGGGTACTAGCAATCCATTGGCAAAAGTCAGTTACATAGTCAAGTACAAATTAGGAGAAATAAGCTCCTAGTTTTCATGGGAGAAACTTCAAAGAGTTAATAGCCATTTGTGCAGTTTTCAATGAAAATGATTTGAATATTAGTGAAAATGATTGCAAAGTATTTTTCATAGTACCAAATGTGATTTATCAGCCATGCGTTTCATCATCCTATGATTTAAAAATTATTCTTTAAGACAACACCATGGGGAAAGTTCTTCCAATATCACTATGTTCTTCCAAGTTTTCATTGTCAACAATATATCACAGGATTATATATCATGATTAAGTGGGATTTATCCCAGGGATGCAGTGATAGTTTAATATACATCAATCAATCAATATAACACATTATACCAACTAAATTCAAGGTACAAACACATGATAATATCAAAAGAGGCAGGGGCAAAAAAGACCTTATTTTTGGTCTACTGATTTTAAACAAGAGTAACAATATTGTTCAACAGAGAAAATAACAAAGCTTTTCAACTACTGATACTAGAATTACTGAATATCCCCATGCAAAATCTGATTGTAGAACTGAGGCTACTGTCGGGGAGGCAGAGGGAAGTGAGCAAAGTAGGAATGGAGCACAGCAGAGTATGGTGGAGAACTATAGGCAATTTGGTGTTGGGAATGGAGAGGCAACAATAAGTGGGAGAGGTTATATTTCTAAATACAAACAATGTTGTAAACCAATTCTATCTCAATTTAAAAAAGAAAGAAAACTTGAAAAAAGTAAAAGTTTTAAAATAAAAAAATTCCTTAAGTTGGGCCTCAAACTTACACCAAAATTAATCAGAATGGTTCACAGATCTCAACTTTATGAACTGAAAGTATGAAATACTTAGAAGAAGCCATAGGAATAAATCTTCATGATTTCAATTAGGCAAAGTCTTCTTATACATGCCAAATACACAAACAAATGCAATACTGGATAAATTGGACATTATCAAAACTAAAAGATTTGATGCAAAAGACACTATGAAAAAAGTGAGAAACAACCCACAGAGTAGAAGAAATTATTGGCAAATCATATGTTTCATAATTAATTTGCAAGCAGAATATATAAGAAACACTTTTACTTAACAATTAAGGAAACAATTCAAAAAGTGGAAAGGAATTGAAGAAACATTTCCCCAAAGAAATTATACAAATAACCAAGATGTACATGAAAATATATTCAACATCTCTAGCTATTAAAATACTCAGATCAAAACCACTATGATATACCACTTCATTTGTCTAATCAAAATGTCAGACAATCACAAGTTTTGGCAAGGAGGTTGAAAATTGGATGCCTCATTTGTGCTAGTGTGAATGGAAAATGGTGCAGCCACTTTGAAAGGCAGTTTGGCAGCTCCTCAATAGTATAAAAATAGAATTATCCTGTGATGCAGCAGCCCCATTCCTAGATACACACCCAGGAGAAAGTAAACCATATGTCTGCATGCAAAGTTTTACATGAATGTTCCTAAGAACATTATTCAAACACCAAAAAGGTGGCAACAACCCAAGTGTCTATCAACTGATGCATGATTAAAAAATGTTTTTAATCCATACAATGAAAAATTATTGGGCAACAAAAATGAAGTGCTGACACACAGTATAATGTGGATGAAACTTAAAAACATGATGTTGACTAAAGAAGCTAGTTAAAGGTCATGTGTTATATGGTGCCATTGATATGAAATGTCTAAATCAGGTACAATTATAGAGACAAAAATCACAGAGTGGTTTCCAAAGGGGAGAGGGATGGAGACTGACAAACTGTGGGTATGGGATTATTTTGGGAGTGAAAATATACTCAATGCAGATATTGGAAAAGGCCGAACAACTCTATGAATATACCACTGGCCGCTGAATTTTCAATTTTAAATAATTAGTGGTATATTGGTGGACACTTAGGTGGTCTCTGGAACATAATATGCATTATGTGAGGCCATGCTGAATAACAGCTTTAAGCATAACTCTTTGCACATTTGTACAAGGGTTCCTGAATAAATGTGAGAAGTTAGTTGTAAATGAGGAATTGGGAAATAAATTATTTTCCTTGATCGTCAGAAGAAATACCTACTTAACTTTAGAAACATAATTATCAGATATTCAAGAACTGCCTAAATGATGACTAAAGGGCATATTTTCAGGATACTGAAAGTTCTAGTTGCTTAAAATTATAATCTTTATCATAGCACTGCTCTTCTGAATCAACATTTATTTCATATTAAAACCTCTTCAAATTAAAAATTATAGAGGAAAATTACAGACTGTTCAATAAAAATGGAGATGTCTTTGGGTTGAATGACATGCTCTTTCCCTGTTTTATTGTCCACTTTCATGTGTGTATATATTAGCTAGATTGTTGAATCCAAACCTTAAGTTTCATAGCCATCTTGCCTGAGTCCTAGCTTTGACTAGTGACACTGTACAATATTTGAGTTATGCATTAAAATATTAGAATGCAATCAGATAAAGGACCCCCAGTGCACCTCATTCATCTCCATTTACACTCATACAGAACAAGAAAGAATTCAGCATATACACCAAACTATGCTATAAAAATGCTAAACAGAACTATTTGAAAAGAAAACTGCCTGAGGAAACTTCCTTCCAAAACCCTTCACTTCCAAGATACAAAAAAATGGAAAAATATCCCTTGCTCATGGATTGGAAGAATTAACGTCATCAAAATGGCTATCGTACCAAAAGCAATCTACAGATTTAATGCTATTCCAGTAAAAATTTCAATGTCATTTTCTTCAAAGAAATAGAGAAAAAATTGATGAAATTCATATGGAGACACAAAAAACCTCAAATAGCCAAAGTTCTCCTAACTGAAAAAAAGGGAAGTGGAGGGATCACACTTCCAGACTTCAAACTTTACTGCAAAGCCACATTCATAAAAACTGCATGATATTGGAACAAAAACAGACACATAGACCATTGGAATAGAATAGAAAGCCCAGAAACAAACCCACAAGCTTATGAACAACTAATCTTTGACAAAGGAGCAAAGAATATACAATGGAATAAAGACAGCTTGTTCAATAAGTGGTGCTGGGCAAACTGGACTGCTACATGCAAAAGAATGAAACTAGAATACTGCCTTTTACCATGCACAAAAATCAATTCAAAATGGATTAAGGACTTAGACATAAGACCTGAAACCATAAAATATATTGAAGAAAAAGTAGGCAAAACCTTACATGACATACACATCAATGACATCTTTAGAGATACAACACCTAAAGCAAAGATAGTGAAGGAGAAGATAAACAGGTGGGACTACATCAAACTTAAAAGCTTCTGTACAGCAAAAGATACACTAACCAAAACAAAGCGACAACCCACCAACTGGGAGAAAATTTTTGCACACAACATTACTGACAAAGGACTTATCACACAGATCCACAAATAACTAACCAGACTTAACAAAAACAAAGTGAACAACCCAGTCAAAAAATGGGCAAAAGAGCTCAAAAGGCAATTCTCCAAAGAGGAAATGCAAATGGCCAACAGGCATATGAAAAAATGCTCAACTTCTCTTGTCATCAGAGAAATGCAAATCAAAACCATTATGAGATACCACCTCACCCCAGTGAGAATGGCACATATCAAAAAGAGTAGCAACAACAAATGTTGGCGAGGATGTGGAGAAAAAGGAACACTCTTACACTGCTGGTGGGAATGCAAGCTGGTCTAACCATTATGGAAAGCAGTATGGCGGTTCCTCAATCTACTAAGAATGGAATTCCATATGATCCAGCAATCCCACTCCTAGGAATAGACCCAAAAGACACAAAAACACTAATTCAAAAGAATACCTGCACCCCTATGTTTATAGCAGCACTCTCTACAATAGGGAAGACCTGGAAACAACCTAAATGCCCAAAAACAAATGAGTGGATCGGGAAGCTGTGGTACATATACGCGATAGAATACTACTCAGCAATAAAAATGAAAAACTAGACCCATTCATAGGAACATGGATTGAACTGGAAGGGATTATGCTCAGCAAAGTAAGTCAGAAGGCAAAAGAAAAATACCAGATGGTTCCTCCCCTAGGAGGAATAGAAGGGAACCAAATAAGGATCAAGAAAAGGAATAAGAACAACAATAATAATAATAATAACAATAAAGACACAAAAACCAAAAATGAAAAGACAAGGACAAATTGAGGGCACTTGGTGGGGAGGGAAGAGGGGAAGAGTTGAGGGCAGATGGGAGCACCGGGGACCGAAGTGATGGTGCACTGGTGAGATGGTGATGGGGAATACATGGGGATTACAATTGATGTCAAATATATGTAAATTTAAAAAAATTATATATAACAAAAATAAAATAAAAACAAAAAAACCCAAAACCCTTCACTTCCATGGCTTAAATGATTTCTCCCTTTTAATACTATCCCAACACTCACTATTTAAAGCAACATTTCCTAAACTTGGCTTAGCATCCTATCTGCCATATCATATTGGCTCTTGCAATTCTCAGAACTTAATCTTTGATTTTGCCAAAGACTGCTCTGCACCTGCGTTCTCCCACTGCAGCCAGGAGCCCAGATGCAGTGCTGGCGGGTCTCCTGCTGCCAGAGAAAGAACTGATGCCCTGTTCAACTATGTTTTATTGTATACAAAAGCGCTAGTTTGCCCCTCTGCTTTGTGAGCAAATTTCTATATTTTTGGACGTGTTGATATTTGGATAATTATATTGATGCTGGATTCTTTCAGCTACTCTCTGCATTTCTTTTTGAGTGAATGAATAGTAGCCACTCACAAGGTGAGAATTAGAGATAGATATAATTCTCTGTGCAAATTCTTCTTAAAGTGATGCAGTATGGATAAAAGCTAGTGAAGAATTCGTTGAATAAAGTCGTCTGAAATAATTTCACTGCTCTTGTCAATTTCTGTGTGCTGAAGGACTCCAACCCCATCAAATCACCAAAACACCCAAACCCTGTTCCATTTATTTAAGGGGGTGTATGGCCTAATGATCCATTAAATAGCATTAAATGTGTCTTGCATGTGCTCAACACTTAAGGGTTTTTTTACAGTGTGTTTATACCCAGCAGCTCAGAAGCCTCCAGTAACTAAGGAGCCAGAGAGAAAGAACAGTCACTATCTACCCTACATAAAGAGAAAAAGAAAGAAGAAGATAATTGGTCACCAAGGACATTAAATATCATACTCACATTTGTACCATACTAGAAACTTGATTTTTGTGAAAGATACCAGTGTTTTTGCTACAAGAGAAGATACCTATTATAAGAGGAAAATTGATTTTATCTGGAAAAAAATACTTCAATGTATATATAATCTAAACAAGGTTGTACTGTTGGACCAAAAGAAAGAAAAAGCTTTTTATATCAGTTGCAGACCTAAGGATATCATGATTATCTTTATGCCCAACCCTAATTTTTTAAGTTTTAGTTTTCTGTTTTAGCAGTGGGAAAATGCTGTACATGGGAGGGAGACAGGATTTAAATTAAACAGATATGTGTTTGAATGGCTGTTCATTAACTTACTAGTGTGTGATCTTATGTAAATTACATTCATTCTGTGCATCGATATGTATCTCTGGGAGTGAGGAGGGTCACAACTAACTTAGAGAAACTGGATGATTTTTGCAATGTTTCTGCCAACAGCAATCACTCCAGTGATTCATATTTCTCCTAAGTCCTTTATTTCTTCCCCTTTACCCATGTACTTCATCTTTTCTTGAAATACTTAATAGGGCCTCCCTGGTGGTGCAGCGGGTTGAGCGCCACACTGTGGAGCATCTGCTGCACAGCAGTACGAGTTCGATCCCTGGCTAAGTAGGGGACTCACTGGCAAGACCTCTCCTGCCTCTCCTGCTGCTCCCCTCAGCAGTGTATTTCAGTAGATCTGCGTGTTTTGCTAGGAGCTATCTCTGGTGAATCCTCTCACCTCCCACATCTCTGGCCTGTACCCCAGTTCTTGAGTGAATAAATAAATCTTAAAAAAAAGAAAAAGAAAGAAACACTTAATAGGTGTATTTTGAATTTTGTGATTTAAAAAGGAAAATTATTATGTAAGGAAGTAGGACTTCAGGATTATCAGAAGTGCACCATTTTGTTGAAGTAATTTGTACAATAATGCAGGACATTAAATAAATGCAAAACAGTCAACGACACATTTAATAAGAAGCCTCATTTTAGCACCAGTGACTATCTTAAGGTTGGAAATAAGCATAATGATGAAAACTATAATACTTTATATCAGGTACCATACCCCTCATAGACATACAGATCTAAGTGTTTAACAGGAGCTAAAAGTGGTAGAAATACTGACTTGAATTTACATCAGCTTTGAACTAATTATCTTGAAATAAATCAGTAAACATCTAGACTTTATTTGCATATTACATGGCTAAGGGTCTGACTTTAGAGTCACACTATGCTCTAAAGTGTTTGCCAGTATCAGTTTATCAATGTCAAGTAGGTGAAACTGACCCTACAAGATCTAATACAATACCCACCCCAAAAAAGCTGGTTTTAAGATAGAGTGAAATCTACAGATTCTCCTTGTTGGTTTTTATAACTATTATAGTAAACACTTCTATATTCTCTAGAAAACATCATACTAAAACACCTACATGATACAAAACATTTTATCACATTTCTAGTAACATGGAAGTTTTGGAAGCCAAACAGTCTTGGACTAGAAACTAGATAAAAGTCTAAGTGAGGGAATGAGCAAGCGAGGGGGATTTGTCTACTTAACAGTCTCCAGTTGTCCTGGGATCTCAAACACATTTGCAAAACCTTCAAAACCCCTCACAAAGTTTAATTTCACAGGGTCTGTCGTGAGCATTGTCTTAATTCATGAGCTCTGAATCTGGACAGGAGGTGCCTAGGAGTTCATTTCTCAAGCCAATTTGCATAGTTGGTTCAGAGATGATGAAAATTCTAGGAAGTATTTCTACCACTTTTTATTTCATGCAAGTATAACACTTTGATATAGACGGTCTGTGTTTATCTCCCAGAATAATGACACAAGTTATTTAGCAGTTATAGTTCCAGTCATTATGTTCATTTTCAAGCATGAGAAAATCAATAAGGTTGAAATATTTGAATGTTTTATAATATATCATTATTATTGATTTATTTGCATTTAATTAAATTTCCTGCTATATCATTTGTTGCTAAATAAAAAAAAGGATGATAATAAGACTTCATTCTATTATTATAATATTCTATTTAAAAATATTTTCCAGTAAATTTTATGTTTGAAGTACCAAAGAAAATTACATGGAAGACTGTCTTAGCATTTAAATTAATCAAATAAGCATAATCTTAAAAGAAGACTGTCCATAAAATCTTTTTACTAATGGATTGCGCATATGAATGAAGCACTTACCAACATATTTTATTTTTGGAAAGCACAAGTAAAGAACAAAAACTGACTGAAATAAATGTTAGAATTATTACATCCCATTCATTAAGCACAGTCTTAGTATATTTCCTCTTATTAAGAAATTCATACACATTCATTAACAGACAAAACAGCCCCAAGCTTTAATGCAAGTTAAGTAAATTAATTTCAAGCCACAAAAATCGCAATAGATTCAATGTTTGTGGAATTCTTATTATGAACAAAACCTTTCAATATGTAAAAAATAAATAAGGCATTTGAAAATATTGCCTCTTTTAATGGTATGATTATACCTAAATGATGAGATTTGGTAAATTCCTGAAGCTTAGTAAAACAATTGTTATAGAGGTAAATAATGTGAATAATCATCCTGTTTTGGACCAAAGGAGAGAGAGTACTGTGTACCTCTTGTTCCACGGAGACCAACAATTGAAAGAAATGGAATCTGAATTATGCCAACAGTGTAACTGGTATTCTACCACCCATAAAAATTTCCTTTTGACCTTTCAAGGAAATATGATTTTATGGCTGTCTGGATTCTTGCCAGACTCAACTGGAATCTCTTTTCCAGCTCTTTCCTGCACAGTCAGGTGCAAATACTTCATGCATACACAACTACCACCCAGTCCTAAGATGTGTGATTATACCTGACAAAGCGTTGGTCAGTTTCCCAGCAGTCATCTCAAATCACACTCAAATTTCAACCTGTCTAAAGCATACTTTGTACAATCAAAGGTTTCCTCCTTGGACGTTAGAATTGGGGGAGGAACGACGAAGGAGGAGAAGTGGCAGTTTCACTCAATAAACATCAAGGAATTTTATCATTATTATTTTTTGCTATATATGGTTGTATAAGGAAATATATTTATTTCCTGCTCAAAGGAAAATTTATTTTAAAATCAATAGTAATTTTATAGAAAATGTTTAATGTTTGTGTGACATATTTGCAATAGTTCATGCATATCTAGCAACTTTCTGATTCAAATTTATCTCACTAAGCAAGGTCTCATAGATAGAAGGAAAATGTCTTATGAAAATGAGTTATTAAAAAAGTGAATAATTCATACATTTTATTATGACTCACCATTGCAAGCGACTAGCGGTGCAAGGGGATGTACCAGTTTTAGACAAGTTCCAACACAAATGAACATTCGAATTCTTCTCCTGCCAACCACAAATTGTGTTATATTAGAAAAATCAAATTCCAGACCTCCGTTTAATTGTTTGCAAAGCTAGAGTATAATAAATGCTTCAAGGATTCTGTAGAAATAGAATTAAAATATGTGTAAAGACCTTAATATATTCCCTGATATAAAATAAATCCTTAGTACATATCTGCCATTATTGTTGGCATTTCTAATCACTCTGAATATTCCTAAGGTAAATTTTCCAAGTAGCATGAAGGTTTTTTATCCTGAGGTTCTAAAACATAAATTTTAGTTAGCATAAATTTAGTTATTAAATTTTTATAAGTCTTAAGCATTAACATAAGATTGTTCTAACCCAAATTCAACCAATATTCTTCAAACATGTTATACCTTTTGAAAATGTGGATCCACCCATATGCTTAAGTTTATTACATATTTTATTAATATAAAAATAGGTTTTAATTATGTTTGGAGCACAAAAATATTTCACAGGGCATAATTTTTATCATTAAAAAAAAAACTTTAAGAGAAGGTAATGGAAGAGGAAGCAACTCTAAATAAAACTTTATATTATACATTTTAGTAGAGAGTCTGCCCACTTCAGTAGTTCCCATCCTTGACTTCACATTGGTCTCACTTCGAGAGCTTTAAAGATAGTTATACCTTGTTACTTCATCCAGAATTTCTGTTTCAATCAGTGAAACACAGGTCCTGAGCACTGAGCGATTTAATGCCTTTCCAACTGATCTGGATCATAATCCATAATTGAGATCATCGCTCTCCTCCTCTTCACTTGCATGTCATTTCAGTAAACACGCTAACTTGAAATACTGGGGAGTGTGAAAATGCTAAGACATTACACCTTAAAGGGTTATTATATTTATTTATTGAGTCTCATCACTTAGTGGGAGAGAAAGGATACAGAAAATCAAGTGCAAATTACTGTCATACAGGGACCTCAGGAAAGAACAGGGATCTTAACTGGTGCTCAGAATAAAGGGAAGAGTTCAACAATTTTCAAGAACTGAACTGAGAAATTGTTTTATTTTAAATATGTGATTGTTGTTTATTTTCCTTAGAAAGTAATTCATAGTTATGACTTCAAAGGAAATCAAGCAATCATAAGCATTAATAAGTAAAGTTAAAATTAAAGATTTGCTAAACATCAAATGAATGTACAAATATTGGGAATAAAATATGAGTTTTATTTTCTTCTGAGCTTTATTTTCTTCTGAGCTTTATTAATTTCCAATGATTCTTCACTGAAAGAGCATTATTATATAATAGCCAATAAATTTCACAAATAGGCTTCAAAACTTACTTAAAATTGCCACCATCCTGAGAACTTTCAGTGTTCGTCCTCCTGAATCTGGTGATCTACTGTAGAAATCCATCACCAGACAGAAAATGAAGATGAGGGGAAGCTCTGACAAGATAAGAGCTCCAGCTTGACAGGAAAGAATTGAGTTGATTTCTTCACCGATGGAAGCTCTGTGACATTGCCCAAGTTACTAACCATCCATGAGTCCTGGCGGTTTTGGATCTGTATCTAAGTTGAAATTCTAAGAAGGTTAAATCTTATTTCAAAAGTACATTCAGCTTTTTGCATGAAATAACTTAGGTATTAAGAGTATGTTGTGAACAACTAATGTGCTAAATATTCATGCTGTGAAATGGTAAAATAAAGTCAACTTTATGCAGTAATACTGCCAAATAAATACAAACAGCATATTGTCTAAAAAAGAAGCTCTTTCTACCTTGTGTTTGTAAATAAAAGGTAAATTGCTGTCAGTCAGCTTGTCATTAAATGCACTCACATTCAAACACATACATGTGTCCTTTAAAACTCAATATTTGTCACTTATTCTTTAAATATTTGTATTTCAAAAAGTAATTTATGTCATGCTTATACACATTATATACTAAGAACATGTTTAAGTGTAATTTCTCAGAATTCAAAAATGTATATAATGAAGAAAATACCACTACTATAAGAAATAGAGTACTTATTCTATCAGTATTCCATAAACTTTCCTTAAATCCCTTTACAATCAATTTCCCAAACTTGGACATAACTAAACTGATATTACCCCCTAAATTATACATTTTCCAGAAGTTTATTACATTTAACCATATTGCTTATTAGTCCTTGTTTCTGACTCCTTTCTTCATGCATATTCTTTGTGAATTAAGGCTGCCATAGGTCAGAAGTTAACGATTTTTCATTACTGACTACAATTTAATTATACTGATACACTGTGTCAGTCCATTCAGTTGATAAGAGCTTTGGGAATCATTTTCTGTATATCTGGATGTGTGCATTTGTGATAAAGATAATCTCTGTATTTAGGTACATATCTTTGTACCAACACATATTTTCATTTCTCTTGAGTAAATATCTGTGAGTGAAATTATTGAGTGTTATGATGATATATGTATAACTTTATAAGAATATCAGGCATTTTTCTAGAGTGATTGTTATTTTGCATTTTGAGTACCATTGCATGAGACTTCCAGTTACTCTGAATCCTTGTCAACACTTAATACTGTCAGTATACTTTCTGTCACAAGAGTTGGACCTACAATCTTAATTTTCCCTTCTTTTATTAATGATGTTGAACTTCTTTTTATATACTGACATATATATTACTTGGTCAACTATCTTTATGTACTACTTAGAGGAAGTTATATTCTCATTACATAATTTTGAGATTTATGTATTCTGTATAAATGCATATGTATTTTGCAAGTACTTTTCATCTGTCATATAAATATAGAATTCTGTGCAAAGTTATATAGAATGTACAATTTTCTTATTTTAGTATATTTTTGAAGATTTAACTTTTTTATTCCTTTACAAAACAAACTATTTTAGTTTCTTTGCATTTCCTTGTTCAACTAGTTTCCTGGAATTGTCATAACTACCACAAAGTTGGAGACTAAAACAGAAATTTATCCCTTCAAAGTTCTGGATGCTGTGATTCTGAAGTCAGAATCACTGGCAATAATCAAGTTACTGTTGGGCTTGTAATTGCATCACTCGAATCTTCAAGACCACTATCACCAAACATCTCTGATCTGTTTTCACATCACCTTGTTCTTTATACACCTGTGTCAAATCGCCATCTCTTCCCATTTATAAGATTGTGGTTACATTTGTGGACCAGGACCTGGATAGTACAGGATAAGCACTCTATCTCAAAATCCTCACTGGATCATGTCTGCAAGGACTTAACTTTTTTCATGTGAGGTAAAATTGTTGTGTTCCAGTGATTAGAGTGTGAATATATTGGGGGAACCATTTTTCAGCTCATCACACTTACATACTTATCTACCTCACTTATATACTATCTCTACAAAAATGTCTTGGTTGTTTTGATATATAGATTACTTTTGTAAGAAAAAATAACTTTAATATGTTAAAACTTATAATCCATGAATCCCATATATCTGAACATTTATTTATGCCTCCTTTGATTTCTTCCATCAGTGTTTTATCTTTTCAGAATACAACTCCTGTATATATGTTATTACATTCTTATTGTAGTGTTTTTGAATGCATGAAATAAGTTTAATTTTAAAAATTTAATTATAATATTTTATTTTACAATTAAAACTGTTAAATAAGAGTCATATGTTTATCTAGGGTGTTATAGTATGCACTACTATAACATATCATGTAAAATCATGACTACTTCATTAAGATATAAAGAAGAATATTAAGCTACATCTCTATATGCATTACTTTGTCATAACAGCATAATTTGGTAGGGATTTATAGTGAATTCAATAAGCTAATATATTTTGTGTCATTGAATTTTTTGTCATTAATATCTGTAAGTGAAATAAGCACGTTTTAAAAGCAAATGCTTGAAGGGCATTGTACACGCCTATGGAAACAATATGTAAACCAGTATTAGCTCAATAAAAATATTTTAACAACTAAATAAAGAAAATTTCAATGTCTTATCTGCAACTGAATGTAATATGTAACATATGCTTTCTGTCTTGGGAAAATGTTCTGTTTTTCTATTTTCTGAGTCAGTGTTTATTAGGATAATTGTCCCCTGCCCTCCCTTGCCTTCCCCTCCCCTCTCCTTTTCTTTCCTTTCCTTCATGTTCCCTTCCTTCAGTCTCTTTGTACGTTCTGTGAAAAGTAGTTAGCTTAGGACAGGAGGTCAAATGCCCCTCAAATGCCAGTGAACAAGCTGACAGGTATCTTTAGTCCAGAACATGAACCAATAGCAGGAGTTCACAGCTATTGGGGTAGCAGTAAAAGAACTGTTCACTTCCTGAATGCTTAGTCTGAACCTGTCCTGGGAGTGGCCTTGTGGTTCTTATATTAGTCTGTGAACTACAACCAATATTTTTATTTAAAAAAAATTGATTAGGGGCCTCCTTGGTGGCACGAGGGGTTGAGCACCATACTGTGGAGCTTCCACAGCTGCTGTGGCATGAGTTTGATTCCTGGCCAGGGAGCTGACCCACATGGCACAGCAGACCTCTCGGGCCTGCTCCCCTCAGCAGTGTATTTCAGCGGATCTGCCTGTTCTGCTTCCCACTCAGTCTCTGATGAATCCTCTCACCCCCTACACCTCTGGCCTATACCCCAGGTCTTATATATGCATAAATAAAATAGTTTTAAAATTGATTAGGATATTGGTAACAATATTTAAGAAGTAACTGAATAAGAAATTTTTCTATGGGAAATCCAGCAGAAATAAATACCACTTACTTCTACAAAGTACCATTCCTCTTTGTTTGGGGGAATAAAATAAAAATCATTGTTAAATAAAAATGTACTTACTAGAATTTCATTTTTGCATAATAAAAGAGTGAAAACAAATATCAAACATTTGCAGCTGACAACAGTCATCTTGTGCCTGACTCTACATCCACAGCTGTCCACACAATCTTGATTGCTCAGAGCCAACTTGTGAGATGACAGAGAATGGAACTGAAGCATCACTAGGTCAATGGACTTGCTTAAAGTTCCTAACACATTAGAGTCAAGCTGGAATTTAAGTTCATTCCTAACACACTACAAAGACCAGACTACTTTCATAATAGCATGCTATTACATTTTTGTAGATATCTGTAAGCCTGGAAACATTACCAAATAACGGTATCGATTAGAGGGAAGCAGAGTGAGGGGAACTACTAATTAAAATATTTGTTGGTAGTCAATTGTAAATCCATCCTGAAATTCTGACTCCCCTTTCTAGAAAGTCCACCAGAAAGGTAATGTGACAAAAATGCCTAAAACGGGGGCCTCCCTGGTGGTGCAGTGGGTTAAGCAACACACTATGAAGCAAACCACAGCCACTGCAGCACAAGTTCCACCCCTGCCACTGGGCAGGGAGTGGACCCACATGGCACAGCAGACCTCTCCTACCTCACCTGCTGCTCCCCTTAACAGTGTGTTTCAGTCAGCCTGACTGTTCTGCTCCCCACTCTGTCTCTGGTGAATCCTTTCACCGTCCTCGACTCTGGCCCGTAACCCAGCTCTTGTATGTATAAATAAATAAATCTTTAAAAAAAATGCCTAAAACCAATCTTGACATGGAACAGCTTTTTTCACAAGCAAAAGAGTATGAAATGTATATTGATTGCCTTGTCAAAGAAGAATGAAGTCATATTTGACCTTTGTTTAGGAAACAGATCCTGCTCCTTTCCATAAAATAAGTTATTCATCCTCCTTGGATGACCATATATAAACACTGCCTTTAAATAGAGTTCCATATTAAAGGTTAAAACATTTTCTGTCCATCCAGTATATCTATAATTTACAGCATATTGGTACACTTTTATATTTATATTTTGCTGTAAATAGTGCATCCCTAGTTTAGGGTCTATTATTATGTCTGACAAAATGAGAGCACTAAAAGTTTGAATTTAGTGAGGTATGGGACCCTTAGGGAATGTACAAGGCATTCTTAAAAGGCTAATCTCACAGAGTATTGAATTACTCCCATGCCCTTGAGAATGTGTATGTTCTGTATTTCAAGTAATCTAATTCATGGCTCTTATCTGTATATAAAAATAGGGAACAGCAAATGTTTAGTATATTTGCCTTTTAAAAAATAATTTTCTGTTAAACTTTATTCATATTAAATGTTTTAAAATATAAAACTTTTTTTTAAACTGAAATCCCCAATCCTTTTATCAGTAGTTTAAATAAAGAAATTACATCACTTTTGTCCCTTGGGTATATTTGCCTCTTCATTTTAGTTTCTTATTAAAAATATTTTCTAATTGATATTACTTAAATGAAAATTAAGTTGAAAATATAAGGGTACTTACTAATTAAAGCATGTTAAGTATAAAATTATAATATAAAATCTTATTAACTTCTTTTGGAATTTATTCTCTACAATAATGAATAACGAATAATGTTATGAAATTATAATTATTTATAAATAATAAAATAAAATCTAAGTCAGGAGAATTCCAACTAAATTATATAAGAATCTTTAAACATTTATTATAATATGACTAATATTCCCAAACAATCCAATAAATAAATGTGTTAAAGTTTTGTTCTATTTTCCCTATATGTTTAGATCTGCTTTTTCTAGATCCTTTTACTTGATTTCTAAGGAACTCATCATACTTACTCCCTTGAAAACTAATTTGAAAACTAAAACTGTTAATCAATTAAAAATTAGCATCAACTGCTATTCTAACATTTTTTTCATAAAATCTGGAGGATTTTTTTTCTAAAGTGTTCATGAATAAAATCACAGAATTTTTAAGAAATGTGATAATATTGAAATAAGACATTTATTCTCCTTTGATGATACTGAAGAAAGTTTAACTTGAATTCATCCAGACCAAAGACTTTCATAACAGAAGACATTGCAAAGATATCCGGGACAATCAGCTCTCCTTTTCAGAATAAGACAATTTAATTTTTTCTAAGTACAATATGGACATATGTTCTCATCAAGACAATGTTTGCAGACTGGGAAGCTGGCATGCATTGTGGAAGGATGGGTATTCTGAGAGGTCATGCACTAGCCAAAATGTAGGAAATTAGAGGATAATGAAATCACAAAGTGGAAGTTACAGTGATGCCCTGGGAACTGTGATGTGTATATTCATCTCTAGAGTTGAGGACCATCTGGTACATCACATGTCCTCTTGGCCTATGACCCTCCTAGAGAAAGAGTGAAAGAGCTAAGGGATTCACATTTCAGGTCCTTGGTCAATGAGCTGGAAAAGCAAGATACTAACTTTAGGAGAAGGACAGATATGATGGGGAGACATCATGGGAAGTCAGAGTTAATGGTCACAAATGTGTAAGCACATAGTTTTATTAATTTATTTGAAAAAAATCTTCCTAAAGATTTTAACTAATAGTCCAGTTTAAGATTTTGTATCTTTAAATTGCACTTGTTTTTCTGAATATAAAAGAAAAATAAAGCCCTATAATGAGGAAAGAAGGCCTGGCTAGCTATGAGGGATGATGACAGGGGACAAGGATCAGGGAATTGGGGAGGGAGGCACAGATGCCAAGTAGGAGAGGGCATGAGCCATGAAGTTCAGACTAGAGCTGGAAAAAGATGCACAATTATAAGATTGTGGTTG
This sequence comes from Galemys pyrenaicus, assembly GCA_019455555.1. Classification (NCBI taxonomy): domain Eukaryota; kingdom Metazoa; phylum Chordata; class Mammalia; order Eulipotyphla; family Talpidae; genus Galemys; species Galemys pyrenaicus. The sequence continues at coordinate 17,311,625 of JAGFMF010011380.1, forward strand.
TGCTTTTGCAGTCAAAGGAACTTGTATCTTGTTATTTAAATTCATTAGTTCACATCCTCAAAAAAAAATGACAAGTCCAGCTCTTCATCTAATTATGTTCACTTGTAAGCACAGAGATAAGAGGCCTCACTGAGATTGCAGGAATGAAATGGAGAGGTCATCAGTTCAGGAGACTGGGCAACTGAAAGAAGTTTCTGCAAGGATTAGCATCAACTATGTAGCTAGAATTAAATCAGAAAGATTGTAGGAATTAAAAAATGAAGACACTAGTGTCAAATTAATTATCAATCCCTGCCAATCACTCATTCCAACTTTTACATAAATACCTTTAATTATGTAGCAGACATGACTGTCCAAGCTAATCATTTCTAGTTTTAATTGCTATGAATATAGGGGAACTTTTGAATGCACTGAGATGAAAGTTCATTGCTGGAAAAAAAATTCCTGTCTATAATCATGACTGTAATATTTACCTCCCCCCAAAACCAAGCAACTATGTTAAGTGACAGTCACATCAAGGGAAAGACTGGTTGTAAAGGGGAGGCCCTGATGCAGGGTAAATAAAAACCTCTTTCTTGAAAGAGTTAGGAAAAATAAATGATCCCTTCCTCATCCAAATTCTTTTTTTAAAAAAGAATTGATTTATGCATACAAGAGATGGGATACAGGCCAGAGTCATGGGAGGTGAAAGGACAAACCAGAGACAGATTTGGGAGCAGAACAGGCAGACTGACTGAAATACACTGCTGAGGAGAGTAGTGGGAGAGGTAGGAGAGGTCTGCTGCGCCATGTGTGTCCCCATCCTGGCCGGGGATTGAACTCGAAATACTGTGCCAGGGATGCTTCACAGTGCTGTGCTCAACCTGCTGAGCCAGCAGGGAGTACCCATCCTGATTCTTGATACTCGGTTTTTCCACAAGCAAATGGAGAGCTCTGGTTTCTATATCTGATTTAAGCATCTAGAATCAGAGCAGACAGTGTTGAGAACACATGGATATTAACCAGCCCTTGACAGTCAGTTCCAAGCTCATCATGACAGCTGGAAGAGATGTCCTCTTCTGTGTGAACCTGCAGATGTTCTTCGGGTACCTAGGAACATGGCTCAGGACCTGTGATTCAACTGCTGGGTTTAGTCAATCAACTTCGAGGCAGCCTTGATCAATGACCTTGGTTCAGGACCCACCACATCAGCATGTCCATTACCTGCTTTCAATAAGCACTTTTTCTCCTCATTCTTCTATTTCAGTACTATTCTTCCCCACCATATCCTTGTGGGCTTCCTTCTTCACCTTATATTTCCATGCCTACGGTTTGTATCTTGTTCTGTGGCATCAATGGAATAAAACTGATAAGAAACCTCTCAATCATATATAAAAAGCCCTCAGGTTCAGATGTTCAGGTACTGATGGTTAACTCACTGGATGTAGAATATTAGGAAAAACATGCACACACATATGCATACAAAGGTTTATAACAAAGCTAAGACATTTTACTGCTTCCACCTATCTTTATGTAATTATATATATTTTTCTTATTGTTCATTGAATGTGTTTATAAATGGAAGTTTTATCCTTGTTCTGCTGTGAGCAATTATTTCTTTGTCAGCTCCCAACATAGCTGCATTCTGTGCTAAGGATTTAGAGACCAAATATCTAATTTCTTTTACCTCTATTTATTTTCTGCTTTAAGAGATGAGTTTTCTTAATGTTTCTCATTATTGTTCACTTAAGAGATATAAATTGTTAGAGAAACAACCTCCAAGCCCTTGGATGATGTTCTTAGCCAGGGTAGAGCTTTCCAGATTCAATGATGTGCCATGTGCTGTGCTAAATTTTCATATCTATCATCTCTAGAATTCATAGCAAGACTGAAAATGTTATTTTCCATTTCCGATTATGAAGACTAAATATAAGTCAAAACAAAAGGAAGTGGGCTTTTCAGGGATTTATCATGCCTATTATTGAATGTGGGGTAGAAGGGAGAGAGAGCAGGTTGTCTGCTTGGCTTCCACATCTGACTTTGGAGCCAACACAGAGCTGCAAGTGGCCCATGAGCAGAACTAACCCTTAAGCTGCAGGGCAATTTTTTTCAACTGAGTGATGTGATCACTCAGGTTCTCCTCTGAGGATACAGTACCAAGAATGAAGAGGCCAGGCTTAATGAAGGAGGATGGCCGGACTAGGAAAAACCATGTGGTTTCTATCAAAGTGCTTAGCAAGCAAAATAGAGAGTAAGTATAGAAAAAATGAATATACTTCATGAAAAGAAACAGGCTTCTTTGAAAAAGTGTTGTATCAGGCAGTTCAGATGTATAACAATAAACACATGTTTATGTAGTTGTTTTGAGTTAAACTGAACACAGGGATTTATAACATCAGGAAGATGATGCTCCTTCCAGTTAGACCCTTGGGGGGCAATGGGCATGAAGTCTTCTGGATAAGAATGTGCATGCATGTTACCATGAGACAAAAAAGAAAAATTCAACTGGAGTGAGAGTCTATGAGTTATCCACTTGAAAACCATCTCTGGTATTTACAAGAGTCATCTTTTTTGGCTTAAAAGAAATATTCACTTGCACATAATATTGGGAGCTACCACTTAATTCCTGGAAGTGTGGGGGATGGGAAGAGGTATTCTAACATATAAAGGTAATTTTAAACTCCTACACCACTCTCTCCTATCCTTTTTTCCAGGTCCATGCCACTTCTCTCTCACCTTCCTACAATAAGCATAATTCTAAATCAGACAATATTTAATTTTTATGTTTTGCATATTGCAAATTTTTTCCTATTTCACTATAAGTAGTATCTTTGCAACCCAAGATAAATTCCCAAGAACAAATATGGTGTCATTTATTAAATGAATACTTTTATTGCCCTCTGCATAACTACAATACAATGCAAATACTACTATATTATAGAGTTATTAATAAGAGCAAACTCTTCTTAATTTATGGACTCAGTTCCAGTATTTACCAGTTTTGTGTCTCTTTAGAAGTTACTTAATCTCTCTAAGCCTTGACTCTCTGTCTTTTTCTTTTCTTTCTCTTTTTATCTTATATTTTCGCTCATCTTTGATTTTTGAGCTTTGATTTTATGATCTATAGCATGATACTAATGGTTAGGGGTGACAAGGATATATCTAACTCACTAGAAAAGCTAGTTTATTAAAGAAGAAAAGTTAAATATCAAAGTTTGTGGAAATATAATGATGAATTTAGAGAATAGTGCATACATCATGGTATTTGTGGAGCAATAGACAAAATAATGGTGGAGACACGGATTGTTTTTGGTTCCATGATCAACAAAAGTGAGTTGAATCAACAGTAGAGTGGAGAGCTACCAAATGTACCAAGTGACCTGCTGGAAGCTGAACTTCACTCACCCAATGCCTAGTTGCTTGATGGCACCAATCTGATTCTAGTACTATTATAATGAGAAGGAAAATACCTGCAGAACCGGTTAACAGTAATTAAAGGAAGAGATGCACTTTCCTTAACTACTTTGTGGTGTAAGATCTGAGAAGGTATTTGGAGCAGTTGTGTTACTGACAAAAGATTAGGTGGTAAATGAAATTTACAGACTTTAAATATATGTGCCAAAGGATTAAATTTAACCTGTGTTTCCAGGAGCTTCTCTGCACACACATGATTCTCTTCCTCCTAGTGTCTGAGAGGTTATAATCAGTGAAATCACATCTGTATTGTGTTAAATGAAAAACAGTCTCAATGACAGAGTTTATTAGATAATCAAAAGGAGGATTCCCAATCTGGCAGCAATCTAATGGATTTTACTGTAAACATTCCAGTGAACAGAAGTTTGAATTTAGTCTATACAGGTGAAAAGAGTGAGTCATTGACATTAAGAATGTAATTATTCTTAATAGAAAAGACTTCTGGTTCTAAACTGTCCTGATCTAAGGATATGCTGATACAAGAGGAAGCCAGTGTTATCTCCTTCCTTTTAATGAAAACACCTAACAGATGGAAATGCTGGGTACCCTTTGTTAATTTTTTTTTTTTAATCTGAAAAGACTGACTTACACCTTCACATAGCAGATTTCTGCACACAAGATAGAACCTGTGAAGATGGTTTTGTTTGCCTGCTGGCCAGGGATTAAATACCCAGAACATTTATGTTACATTTGCAATTGCTTCACTTTCCATATACTTGGGAACTCTGTTGACTTAGGGATTCTTGCAAACATCTTTTTGGTCATCAGAATAAGTTGGATTGGAACTTCGAATAGTTTAGCTCTCTACTGCTTAACATTTTCTCCAACTATTTTAATTGCCTAGAGAGTTGGGCTTCTTACAGAAGGTAGTGTAGGGGAACAAAAGTCTTCCACCCCAAAATATGTCTTTGACAGAGTTTATTTCATAAAAGGGGCTTTGAGGCTGCATAGAAGTTGCTTTTGATGATTATATCTATACTTCTCCCTATAAAAGTCTATTCCATAAGGACCTAAACCATTTATTGCTTCTCTTATTATTTTTAAAAATATGCTTTTTAAATTGAGATCCACATCCTTGTTTGAATTTTGGGAGTAGAGAGGCCTTCTCTTCTTGTGTTATTATGAGAATACACCCTCCACTACAGCATGGTAGGTAGCCCACTAACCTAGTCCACTGCGCTTCCTCTGCACATTGTTCTTGTCGCTCCCCTTCTCTCACTCCAGAGTCCTCAGTACTACAATCAGTATTCAAGGGCTAGTTTTTAATTTAGTTTTATCTAACCCTTTGTTTGATTTTTCTATATTTCACTTATATGTGATACCATTCAGTATTAGTCTTACTCCTTCTGAGTTATTTTGCTTAGCAGAATCCCTTCTAGCTCCATCTATGTTGCCATGGAAGGTTTGAATTTATCTGTTTTGATTGCTGACTAGTATCCCATTGAGTACAAATACCTTTTCTTCTGGATCCTCTCCTCCATTTGGGACATTTAGATTGTTTTCATATCTTAACTATTATAAATAGTGCTGCTAAAAATATAGAAGGGCAGGTTTCTCTTTGAATTAGTGTTTCTGTGTTCTTTGGATAGACTCCTTGGAGTGGAAATGTGGGTCATATGGCAGATCTATTGAGAAAACACTACCTTTTGAAGAACCACCCTACTATTTTCCACAGGGGCCCTTTATTTCTTTCAGTGGAGAAGACAGAAGTATCTTTGTTTTCCCTACTAAACACCTCAGTTGAATTTTTTCTTTATTCCCTACCTCCCTTGTACTAGCTAGTACACCTATTTAAGATGGTATCTAAAGCATGTGGGTGAGTTACTCAGTTGTGCTGGGTCTCTCCTGTGTGTACTGGGGGTACACATGTTATTATTAAACTTAGTGATGGGGCTTCCCTAGTGGCCTAAGAGTTAAGTCTCAGTGCTATCACCACTGCAGCCTGAGTTCGATCCTGGGCCAGGGTGCTGCCCCACATATGGCACAGCAGACCTCTCCTGCCTTGCCCGCTGCTCCCTTAGGAAGTATATTTCAGTAAACCCACCTGCTTTATTCTCTACTCTGTCTTCCATGAATTTCTCACCCCCACACCTATGTCCTATGTCCCATTTCTTCTATCATAAATAAATCTTAAAAAAAACAACTTTGTGACAAAAAAATAAATACTTGTAATTTTTGCTCTCCATCTTAATTCAGTGTAGGTGTCCAGCAATGGAATGAACTCACTGAGTCTGTTTCATTATCATACATTACACAGATTCTTCAAATAGTTTCAAACAGGTTCCCTGCTACCAGTATCGTCACTTCCAATATAGTCTCCAAAATAATACCATATTTGTCTTTCTAATACAAAATTTTTCACTCACTTCTAGAACTCTCTCTCTCTCACACACACACACACGCACACACACACAAACACGCTTGTCATAGGTGACCAATCTTAATAGGTTATTGACTTTTCCCTTTTACTTTGCAGGTCATTCACCCAAAAAGGTTCAGACAGACTTTTCCCAATAGGCTCACAGGGTCTTAATTGACTTCTAGTTTAACCTTGCATGGAAACTAGAAGTCAATCAAAACCCTGTGCATTTCAACAGGTCTGTCACCATTACTTAAAGAATGCACATTGTTTGCATGAGAACCCTCAAGGTTAAGAAACTTTAGCCTAATGCTTTGCACCTTCCCAGTAGTAGCAGAGATCCATGTTCTACACTTATGCCTTAAGTTAGGAAAAGGGTAGCTCTCCTGTTTGTGACCTAGAAAAATGTAGGCTGGACTCTCATCCAGTTCTAGGTTTGTCAGCAAACATATTTTCTCTAAGAATTTTATCTTTAATCTCGGAATAAATGTGATTTTAAATTCCTTTGTCACTCTCTCCTTTCACCTTTTTCTTCTGGTTCATACAATTTTCCTCTTACCCACTTTGTGTTTGTCAGGTGAACTCTCTCTCTCCATCCTTGATGTTAGGTCTAAATGCAGAATACATATTCCTAGCACACTGCATTATTCTTTAGGATTTACAGCTATGTAAATTCTTCCTATGGATGCTGTTAACAACGATTGTCCTCTGCTAACCTGTCAAATGATGACCAGTACAACTCGAGAAGAACACAGAGAGGTACCAACAGAGGAACAGTATGTCCTGACTGAAATCCACTCACTGATATTTTACAGACTTGGCACCACCTCCATGCCAAAGAGAACTCAGATACCAAGGATTGCAATCTCCATCATGCATGAATCTGCCATGTCATTTTACTACCTGAAGGGCAGGGAGCACAATTTGCTGGGAACTAAGGGTAGAGTTAGGGAGGGTATGTTGGTACAAAACCAAACACAGAGATTTGCACACTCTTGGTTTATCCTGCTTTCAATGGGCATTTGGGGTCTTAGCTCAGATGGCATTACTGGTAGGATGTATTGACCAATTAATCTGTCTCTTCTCTTGTAAATAGAACTTTTATTAACTATTTTCTGCCCACCTGCTCTTCAATCTTGTCTTGAGTTCTTAAGTAGGCAGGTGAATACTCACAACCAGGTCACCCCCATTCCCCTTGGGGTTGCCCTGTAACAGTACAGGATGGTTTATTTTACATGCAGACAGCTTCTGCTCTCACATTAATTATCATCACTCTTTGAATTGCATTTGGCCTGAAATAGATTTCCTTGATGTTCATATCTGTACATGTCAATCAAATGAACTCTCATTCTAAGTCTTCATATACATGACCCTTTTTTAAGCTTTCCATGACTCTAAGATTGAGCAAGCTCTAAGTTTGCAAATTAAAAACAAGCTGTAAACATTTTGTTTGCCAAATAATACTGAGGTGTATATGCTTAAGTATCTTTTTCTTTCAAGGCCAGGTTTCTTTATTCCTCAGTTATTCAGGTTAATGGGAAATCTTATTAGAGGACTCCTTGAACCTTGACCTTCTTTGTCTAACCTCCTCCCTATTATTGAGCCCCCAAGTTAATGAAATACAGTCAATCAATGAGAAACAGACACTCCACTCTGCAGAAATTTCTTGGATCCAGAACCAGCTGGACCCTGATGGCAGCTACCTGACTTAGAAGTGACCTATTCTCTAGCATGCTAAGTCACACATCTCTGGATGGAGACTTAAGATGCTAATGAGACATTCAATATACAAAGAAGCGTGTGACCCACCTGTGAATGCCCCAGTGCAGCTCAGACTCAAGCACTCTGTGATGCTGTCCCTACCACTCCACCCTGGTAACCAGCCTCATAAAACCAAGACCCAAGCTCTTCTCAGATCAAGAGCATGACTCAGGACACTTTCTTCCCCTCTCCTATTGTATGATCCACAACAAATAATTCTCAATTGAAACTCCTTGGTTCTTTCCAAATTTGTGAAGCACAAAGATCCTTGAGACAAAGACCCATGGGAAGCTGTAACAATCTGACACACTGTATACTCTCCATATAAGTTAGATGCATGAATACTTAAAATAGTGACTAATAAGAGCAGAACGTATTATAAAAGCTCATTTAACACTGATTCTGCGTCACTCAGTGAACAAGGCACTACAACTTCACAAATGGGGCAGGAAGCTGAAACATTTACTAGCTTGAGTATTTTCATTTATTTGAAAATAGTATGTTACCAGGTGAACTTGAAATGGGGTCAATTTGTGTTTGTTTACTACTTCTTCTCTAAAGGTTGCCATCTAAGGTTTTCTATATGGCATAATATAAAACCCTAAGGTGGAAAATAATTTCATTAGGTAAGAAAGTTTTTTCAAGCTTCAGCCCTAAGTCCATTATTGGCAGCACCAATTTACTGATGGAGGCTGTAACCTTTTCTCCAAAGAATTGCTCACTCATTTAGAGAGATTAGATCCACTGCTGAAAATTAGCACACAAACTAGGAATTAAGACCTGTAGGGATCAAATGAGGCTTAAGACAAATCTAGACCTAATCCAATAAAAAGAAAAAATAAATGGGAAGAGGCAGATGGCACCAACAAAACTGACATCCTCAGGCATTGTGTCAAATGGTTATCTACACAAACTTTGGCATCACCTGTGTGTTTGTGTGTGTGATTTGATACCTTAACTACAAAACTACAGATTTCTCACCCTAAAGTTATTTTGAATAAAGAACTTCAATATGTCTGTCACTAAGCACTCATTTCCTATATTTTGGCTCTAGTGATCTCTCAGTTAATCTTCTACCATTACAGGAATGGTCTAATTTGGAAGATGAAACAGTTAGGAGTTTGAGATCTCAATAATCACACTTAAAGTTGTTTTTTTTTTTTTTTATAGACATTGTAAAGTAGTTGCTGTGAAATGAACACCAACACCTGTGCATTGAGAGTTATTGGCTTCAAGCACTAATTTGACCTCAAGCAAACACCAGAGCATTCTGAGCCTCAAAATCTTGATCCAGAAAACCACTTCCTTCTCTCAAAGGTTGCAGTTGAAACTGTAGTATTCTTAAATAAATTAGAAATGAAAAATAAATTTGAGGTCAGAATTTGAGATCATATTCTTTGGGATGCTAAAGTTTTGTGGTTCTTACTGTTATCATTAGAAATGAACCCTAAACCTACCCATCTCCATCCTTTCCCACACCCCAAGTCAGATAAAGTGAATGTGAACTGTGCTCAAAGAAAGAAAAAAATATATATGAATATCCCTATCTCTTTTAAGAACAGTGAGATCATTCATAATATGGTCTGGATTACAAAGAAACAATCTATGACTTGTGCTCAAGATGAAATGTGTACCTCTAAAAATGCAAAGTGAAATGCAAAGAGACAATTCCTCCTGAATATTGCTAGACTTTTTCTTCCTGCTAATTTTAGAGGTGTAACCACACTCAAAACCTGCTTTCATTCACGATATAGTGATTGCCAGTGTTTGAATCAGATGGCACAGATAGACGTGTGATGAGTTTATATCAATAGCACATTTTAAAATAAATTTTACTAAAAATATGCTCTGTAAGACTTAATTAACTACCAGAGTTCCCAATTTATCATGAAATATAAACAGAAAATATACTTTAAAATTTTTATTGCAAGCTTGTAAGAAAACGGGATGTTCAGATGTGGGGGAGGGTTGTATAAGGCAATTTTCTAGCTTTGGGAGGGCTTGCCTGCAAAGAAAATGGCACAAGAGGAGAAGTTGGCCCTCCTGTGTCACCTATGACCTCCTGGAAAACACTCAATGACTTTATCAATGAGTGGCACGGAACACATTAAATGTGTCATTCTTTCTATGTCTTATATGCTCAGATCCAAGAATAAAATTCCTGTGCTGTAGCTAGGTTGTTATATCTGGGCAATTGGGACCCCAAGAGCAACAGTAGGAAAATGGGGTAAAGCTCATAAGGGCTTATGGCACCTGTAGTTTTATAGTGTTGAAAAATCCACATCTGTTTCATGTCATCCTCCAGCAACAGGAATATTTCTCCTCTGTCTTCTCTCCTATTCTGAAATGCCAAGTCAACTAAGAGAGCCACAGAACACAGACACTGGCTTGGGAGAGGCCCTGGCACTGCAGGGGAGAAACACACACACATCCTTGTCTATATATGGGCGTATCAATATACAGAGATAGAGATCCCTATGTCCCTATATCTAGAAATGTAGACTAGATAGATCCCTGTGGATATTTTCTCACTTTAGTCTTCCTAGGAAGAGTGAATTTCCCCATCCTCACTCTACAGGGATGCTAATGTGTGTTGTCCTCGTTTTCTTCGCTAGCACGTAGTCTATGATCTTCTTGAAGGTAATGCCTAGTAAAACTCTGGGCCTGGCATAGAGGTGTTCACTGTGAAGAGGGGCAGAAGATAGAAGAAAGGGAGAGGAAGGAATATGGGGGGAAAGGAGGGAGAGAAGGGAAAAGAGAATGAGGAAGGAATGCTGAAGAAAAGGCATTTTGTGCCTTTTTCATTTATTTTAATTTCTTTCTACATAGAGTAACACTGCTAGACACATCTCAAGTGCTCTATAGCTATAAGTAGCATAAATGAATTAACTCATGCTAACTAATTAGCTAATTAAATTATTTTTTTCTCTTGCAAGGGTTATTTCATTTCTGTGCAATAGGTTCATTATTCAAAATACACTCGGAGGTCCTTTCACTGCTGACATTCTAAGTGTCTACATTGTTAATGAGATCTTGTGGCTATATGATATAATGCATTGTTCCCAAGTCTCCTTGTAAACTACAGGTTTGCCAGGGTCAAGTGGCACTGGGAGAAGTGGCATGCTCCCCAGCCATCTCCTTGGACATGAACACATACAAGACTAAATAAGGACACCAACCATGAACCTTACACAATCTTCTGAACACATGCATTAGAAAGCCTGTCTAGGTGTATAGCAAGTTATGTGGTTGTTTTCAGGTAAGCCACATTAGTGACTCCAGGCAAAGCCCAAGACTCCCTATGTTGAAAGAAAGCAAAGAAGCTGAAAAGTCATATGTAAGGCTTCAGAGAAGAAACTGAAAGTGATGATTCTAAACCACACTGTGAGTCCAGCACTGACCTGTGAGTCCAGCACTGAATCTGTTCCTCAGAGAACATGTGGGTCCCTCAGGAGAAAGAAGAAGTAAGGGGAAGAGGGAAACAAGGACTCACTGGAGGTCACCCTATTATTTCTTAGTTGGGGGGTCTGGGATCGACTGCTATTCTAGTCTGTTTCATTTGCTATGTAGGTTAATTTTAGCTTTCTATTGTATCTCATCTATGAGCAAAGTTCCAATGTGTCCTTAAACTTTATGTAGCTGTGCATGGCATAGTTTTTAAAAAATTCAAATTGCTATACTTTTAGAAGAGACATGCTGGCATTTTTTTTTTCCTCAGAAAACCCCTTTAGGTGTACGAGCATTTTTAAAACTGGAATTATGATTTACAAAAGAAAATGTGACAACTAAACAAGATGCTTCATCCTAACATGCTTCAGATATTCAAAGCAGAAGTGATAACATTAAATATTTTGATGAGATTATAAACCCAGCATTAAGCAATATGCGCTTTGGGGATTACCTGCAGTGGCAATAATTTTACTGCATAGCAATTTTCTTTAATAAAACTATACTGGCAAAAGCAATGTTTTCAAGCCTTAGGTGTTAATGGTGTTAATGGGGCTAACAGTAAAGTTTTGATTATATTTTTATTTTTCTCTGAAGGACTCTGGCACTAAAATCTCATGTAAAATCTTATTGCTGTATATGCTTAAAAATATATACAACAACATATGTGTCATTAAAAGCCTGACTCAGTTTTCCTCCTTTTGGAACAAGTAAGTTATGTCTTCAGGCAATATATTTCATGGCAAAATATTTCTCCTGCCATGTCAGAGTGTACCTGCCAGGGCACTGGACCATATGGACAAGGGGGAGGCAGCCTTTCTGAAGGAACCATGTGATGGAAAGGCAGCAGCAGGGGAAAGTACAGAGGTAGGGATATCCCTGGCCTCTTTCTTGCTCTCAAATCCCCTGACTATGCAGTTGGTGAAAAAAACCTAGAGGAAAAAAAGCTTTAGGGGCCAGCAGAGAGGAATAGAGCTAGACCCAAGAACAAATTTAGCATGGGAACAACTCTCATATATACACCTATTAAACAATTATTGTTCAGATCTGATTGTATTCATAGTAGTAATAACCTACACTTATCCAGAACTTTTAGTTCAAAAAGCACAATTGGCGACCAAGGATGTGTGTTTAAAAGCAGAAGGATCAGACACTTCACCAATGAAAAGATATCAAGTACTGGGAGGGGCTTCTCTGATGGCGCAGTGGGTTAAGCAACACACTATGAAGCAAACCGCAGGCACTGCAGCAGGAGTTTGATCTTTGCCGCAGGCCAGGGAGGGGACCCACATGGTGCGGCAGACCTCTTTTGCCTGCCCACTGCTCCCCTCAGCAATGTGTTTCAGTCAGTCTGCCTGTTCTACTCTCCGCTCTGTGTCTGGTGAATCCTCTCACCAACCTGGACTCTGGCCTGTACCCCAGCTCTTGAATGTATAAATAAATAAATCTTTTAAAAAAATGTACTGGGAGCTGCGAGCTGATATTAGAGTCTTACTTCCTCAGGAAAATTTTAATTGAACTGCCATCAATCCTGGGAATAGAAATAAGGGGTCTCATCCTCGGACACACTGGCCAGAAGTATCTTTACTAAAAATTACTGGAAAGCTATGATTAATAAAAAAAGAAAGAAAAAAAAAGAGTAGCTTCCATATATTATGGGCAAAATAAATTAATTGTTCAGATTTTGAGATTAGAATATCAGAAATCCAGGGAGAAATAGTATAATATCATTTTATTTTTTATTATATTTGATTATATTTGACATCAATTGTAGTCCCCATGTAGTTCCCACCACCATTTCACCAGTGCACCATCACCTCAGTCCCTTGTGCTTTCTGCTCTCATCCGGGTCTCTTCCCCACCTTCCCCTCCATGATTCCTTTGGTTTATCTTTAACCTTTTGTTCTTGTTGTGTTTTTGGTTTGTTTGTTTGACTGTTTGCTTGTTTGTGTTTTTTGGTTTTGGGTTTTTTTTTTTTTTTGGCTGCAATTGCTCATTTCCTAATGCTCTCTCTTATTATTAAGTATAATGTCAGTTTAAAATCTACATTCTTCCTGAGTTTTAGTCCATTTTTGCTGGGAAAGAAAGATGATATCTGTAACTATAATTGTACATGTGTCTACATCTCATTTCGGTTCTATGAGAATGCTTTATTTTGTTATTGCCATAGCAAGTTACCACGCATGCGTGACTTCAAACACTCGTCTCAGCACAGATGTCCACCACAGGCATCGGTCTATGAAAATCAAAGTGCTGTGGGCTTGTTCCTTTGGGGGCTCAGAATACAATGTGCCGTACTGCTTATTCAGCTGTTGGCAGAATTTAGTTTTCTTGCAATGCGCCATGGCGGCCTCCCTGTACTTCCTGACTCACATGAGGACCCTCTTCCCCTCTGCAGAACCCCTACTGTCCCAGCTTGTGGTCCTTTTTCTCTTCAGTTACTGCAACAGCAGGTGGGCCTCTCTCACCTTTTGCAGTGTTCCTGCTTCTTCTTCCAGTGCATCTTCTCTCACTCCCTCTCCACCTTTCTTTTCTATTTTGAAAGGGCCATTTTGATCCAAAGATGCTGGGTTATCTCTCCTTTGTCAGGTTAACTTTTTAGCAAATAATACTATTTTCTAATTCATAGAAGTCTATGTTCTACTTGTTCTAATTCCCTTCTGCCATGTGAGTTCATGTATTCACGTCACACTGTGAGCAAGCAAAGATCAAGAGCACTGAAGTCTCCTACCCCAGCTTCCTGCACACTCAGTATCCTTGTGGATTCCTAAGGAGAGGTACCTGTACTCATCTGAAAAGTGCAGTTGCTTTTTTGGAAATCCTAGAGAGGAGAAAGGGACTGCAGTCATGATTTTGAATTCCTGTTCTAACTCAGTCCCTTAATGACTACTAATTTCTATTCTTTCTCTTAAACTTAGCAAGCCAGTGATTCTGATGCCTCCTTTTGTTCAGCAGGCTGGGGGCGGGGGAGGATGGGAGATGAGAATCAGTGTCACACATAAACTTTGTCAGGGAGATGTTCCTTAATTGATTTTAAACTTGTAAATATTACACTGTACAGTGAAAATGGATTAGATGTTCAGGAGAGTCTTTCACTACCTTCTGTTTCTTCTCTCTATTCCCTCTTTGTGAATAATGATTTGTTTTTTTTACTACAATTGAAGTAACAATTACTGTCAGTCCTTTAGAGTATCATTACCTCACAATTTAAGGTCCTTTATTGATACCCAAATCAGACCACCTCATTGACATGCTTAAGGAAGGTTAGAAAGAAAAAATCAGCATGTGGATTAGCTTCACATAACATTATATTCTAGATGATAATGCAAATTCACATGAAAGTTGGCAGTGCTTACAGCCACTCAGGTCAGATGTATTAAATTCGTGGCAGTTGGAGCTCTTTGAAAGCTGTCACACGTAAGTATGATTAGCTTCACCCGGGAAACCTCTCGAATAAAGTGCAGTCACCCTTATGAACACACAGTGCATGCGAGGACCCTCGCTTCTGTTTCAAGAATTCTAATAATTTTTGATTTTAAAGTGCAGGATTCTTCCGCTATGGTCACTTTCAGTTTGCAAAACAAAAAATGTCGTTTTTATCACTACTTGATTGTAAATAGAAAATTTTATATTTTCCAAATTTTGTATAGTTTCTCCAACATAGCAACTAGTCACAACAGGAAAACACAAGGGCTGGGGTTTTGATTTCCAGCACATTTCTTAGTCCTTCTCAACTATAACATGAGCAAAATATAACTCACAGAATTTGCTAATCTCAGCTATGCAAACAAATGTGGAGGAATTTTAATAATGATTCTGCATTTTGTGTTTGTTATTGAAGTGTTAATATTTAAATATTTATTTAGTCATTCTCTCAAGAATAAGTGAATCGAGGACTAAAACCCCAACCTGGCCATTCAGTATGGCTAGATAGTCACCATGCTTGACTTCATGAACCCTGAGCTTGAAAAATATGGAAAAAGATAAAGGTGTTCACAATCACCTGCTGAGGTACACACCCAGGGTTCACATATTCATGGAACCAGAAGCTGTCACACTTTGGGTTCTCTAAGCCTACTTCAGTTGACAACTGCTCATCAAATAGAGTTTCACTTCCTTTTGAACTTGTTAGCATCACAGATGAAAAATAAAATGGAAGAGTTATGTGAGAACATCCACCAATCAAAGAAACACAAAGGCCATATCAAGATATGTAACACTGTGAGCTTTTTATCACTTTCCTGAATATACTATCCCAGTCCTTACCAATAAGATTTAAGTTAGCCCTTGGGCCAAATGAATGCTCTTCTTGGGGGGAAATAGAATAATGGAAGGAGGGGGTCCTATATTCCTTTTACAGGTAAGCAATTGGCCTAAATAATCCCCTACATTTTCTAGTTATTTTTAATCTAAAAGATTGAATAATGAGTTCTCTTGAAATTGCAAAGGAGGAGGAAGGAGGAACTTCGTAGAGAATTAACTGATGTTTTTTTTTTTTAACTCACATTTTCAACTTTGCAGTTGACCCTAAGCGGTGTCCTAGAACTAATGACATAATAAGTCTCACAAAATCCTCATAAATATTTGTTAGAAATCTCATTAGGTAGGGTATTACTTCATCATGTTTTCCCCAAAGCCACCTCATACCCTGAGATAATGACTCTTTTCACTTCTCTTACCTTCGTTATAAACAACTCAGTGATTTATCAAACATGCTTATCAAAGATTACGATTGTGTTTATATGGGTACATATTCCATATCCTACACTATCCAGCAATATAAAATATCATTCTAATATTGCCCAAAGTAAAATTTAAAATTGCACCCTGAACATTCACATTTGTGTGTTCTCACTAAAAAAAAAAGTAATCCCCAAAAGTATAGAGCATATATATCAGTGTTGTTTTTGTTTCGTTTAGTCCTAGTCAGAGTGATCATCATATTCTTTTTTTTTTTTAAAGATTTATTTATTTATGCATACAAGAGCTGGGGTACAGGCCAGAGGTGTGGGGGTGAGAGGATTCACCACAGAGAGCGGGGAGCAGAACAGGCAGATCAATAGTACACTGCTGAGGGGAGCAGTGGGCACAGCAGGAGAGGTCTGCCACGCCATGTGGGTCCCCTCCCTGGCCGGCAGCAGGGATCGAACTTGATCTGCGGTGGCTGTGGTTTGCTTCATAGTGCGTTGCTTAACCCACTGCACCACCAGGGAGGCCCCGTGATCATCATATTCTATATTGCTATTCTTCATATTCTATATTGCTGGGTGAACAGAAAATTGTGTCCTCCTACATCTTAATTTTATGTTTGCACTGAGTTTAATCCCTGTCATTTCTTATGATAGTGTAAGGTTAAGATCACAAAGAAAACTGTAAAACTTGATACATATATAATCAAAATTGTCTATGGCAGCTATTAAATACTTGTTATAAACAATAGTAAAGGTTTCTTGTATTTTCAAAGTTTAAAGAGTATTTTCACATGTACATGAATATTTTGAAGTTCTATGAATAAAGTATTGCCAGTAAAATTCTGAGTAAAAAGTAGGAAAATGCCAGTAAAAATAAATAATGCATTTAATTCATCTAACAGTGTTCAATCCTTCAGCAAATATTTGTTGAGCACTTAATGCAGATTTGTCAGTAAACCTAATAATGGCTCTGTGAGTGAAATTTGAATTTCAGTAGAAACAACAAATAAGAAAATGCAGATAAATGTATGACAAGTAATAACAAATGTTATGAATAACAGAGGATAGAAACTGATTAAAAATACTTGGTGAAAAGAATTTTATGTATAGTGGTCAGAAATTCATAAGTAAAATAATAAAGGGGCAGAATAATGAATGATCTGGGCAGAGCAATGAGCGACCCCTCAGGGAGTATAGAGTGCCACAGGCATAAGGAATGGCAAGTGCAAAAGCCCTGAGGCAGAGAACATCCATGTGGCCAAGCTAAGCTGAGCCAAGCAGAGGGTGTTAGGACAGGAAGTGGAAGCTAGACTGGGCTCAGCATGTGCAGGGCTTACAGGTTATAGACTTTGGATTTTATTCCAAATAAAATGGAAATGAAAAAGATGAGCAGAGTCCTGGCACCATTGGATTTATTATTAAAGATCACTCTAACTGATATGTGGAAATTAAGTTGTACAAGATGAGGGTAGAATAGGAGAGCTGTCAAGAAAATATTTTAATTTCAATTGTCTCTTTGATCCATTGTCATTGGATATGTGACAATACTGACAAAGTGTTCATATTCTTTTCATATTGTTCAAGGAACCTCTTGTAAATGCCAACATGGGGACAGCTTGGCCAGGTTCAAATGTCTCCCCTAAGATCCAGATCCCTCCTACAAAATATTTTCCCAGGAGAATTTGTTTAGCTATTATTCTCTACCCATTTACTCCGGGCATTATGAATTGGCCAGCCACCTTCACAGGATACCTGTCAGGAATGCTTTAGCAGCCATTTCCAACTTCTTGGCTAGAGCAGCAACTAAGAGTCTCCTTTGACAGTGATGTAGACGAGAAAGGAGTAATGACAAAAAGTAGGGATCAACTCACCCACTGACTAAATATCAAGAGAGGCCACTGACCCGACAAGGAAGTGGTTGGCTTAGATTCCAATTGGTTTGGGAAAGTCTTCTGGAAGAGAGGGGGACTGATTTTGAACAGCCCTACCCCTTGCTCTTGAATCTATTTTACAAATACATTTTAAAAGATCAGAAAAATTCTATATCCTAAAAAACTGTCCTTCAAAAATGACAGTGAAACAGAGTTGTTGCTCCAAGTATCCATCATTATAGTTTCTATTGCAGCCTGACAAACTAACCCAAGTGTCATAATCAAATAATCACCATTTTATTGTGCCCACAGATTCTGTGGGTCAGTTTGGAGAAGACATAGGACACAGACACTGTCTCATCTCGCCTTCATGGTTTATGACCCTTGCCTGCATGAGTAGGATCCAGAAATATAAAAGGTTGATTGCTCTCAGAGTAAATTCCTTAGGTTAATTCCTGGGAAGTATTTCTTTTTTAATTTATCTATTTACTTTTTTGGTGCATGGAAGTAACTGTGGTGTAGTCTATAGGTGTGGGAGGGGTGTGGGCTGGAGGAGGGTAGGGAGAGGATTCATCAGAGACAGAGTAGGGAGCAGAGTAGGCAGACCCACTGAAATCCACTGCTGAGAGGAGCAGCGGGCAAGGCAGGAGAGATCTGCTGCACCATGTGGGTCAGCTCCCTGGCCAGGGGAACTCAGGGTTTGGGAGTGATAGTGCTGAGATTTAACCCCTGCACCATCAGGGAGGCCTAAAAGTGTGTTTTATCAGGAAATAAAAACCCTGCCCCCTGCTATCTGTGAAACATCTATTGTGTGTGTGTGTGTGTATGTGTGTGTTTATCAACTCCCTCTTATTAAATTATATTGCATGGTAAACTTTCAGAGACACTATTTTTTTTAAGTGGACTGTTTGTCTTTCATGAGCTGCTTCCTGTGACGGTATATGAAGTGATCCATTCCCAAAGAGCTGACAATAAGTAACGGAACAGAGAGGAAGCCAAACACAGTGAATATAGGAAAAGAGCATGTAGGGGCACTAAACTTAAACAGTCTGGGCAGAGCACCCAAGGGGGAGACCAGACACTTTTTCTTCTAGCCCTGTTCTCCATACTACACTATGGACACTTGAACATGTTACCTACACTCCCTAACTCTCAGTTTTTGTGCAGTAAAAGGGGAATCTGGAAGTGTCTACATAGTGCAAACACTCAGAACAGTCAGGCATGAAGTACTTAATGAATAAAACCTGTTATTATTACTATTATTTTACAGGGATTTTTTTTTGAAAGATGAAAATGGTTCATCTAAAATCTAGAAGGATACAGGAAGAAAATCCAAGGAAATGCTTTTATAAAATGCACTGCTAGACACTGGGCTCAGTGCAAAGTTAAAAGCCACCAAGATCCTCTGTGGCAAATATTTTGACACATGCTTCACAGATGAGGATGAAATACTTGCCAGTGAGATGCAAAGATGGAAATCAAATATAAGCATGCTGATGTCACACTGTGCTCCCAGGACTCTAAATAGGCTGGCTTCTCCCTTGCCTCTTATCCACCCACCACAAACGATGCTTTGCTAGGACTATTAAGCCAGTGCACCTGCAAAAGAAGAGGCTGAGCTTTTCTCTGCCCACTCATCAAAAATGACTTGATTTGTTCTGATTGCAACAGTCTTTACAACTGGTGATGCAGGAGAGAGTGAAACAAACTCATTCCAATTTTATTTTGATGGAATATTACAGTGAGTTTAGTTTGTGGAAAGGATCTTATCTTTTGACAAGTATAGCGGAAGAATTTTAATCTAGAAGTCATTTTGAGAACACTTCCAGGTTATTATATAGTGAAACGAGAACATAGTCACTTCTCTCCGTATGCTTTTAAGGATTGCAAGAAAATGAAAATTTCCACCCAATAGAAAGCACACTTTGAATTATTGATGGTCTGACAAGTTGTGTGGGCTTTCTTTTAGTGCTGAATCACATGCAAATTTGGTGATTTAAAACTCATATTATGCCATTTTAGAGAGGAGGTGGTAACTAAAATTCTGTGTTCTGATAAGTGAATTTTAAGCATTCTCCATTTTTATCCCCTTATCCTAAAGTTTCACATTAATATCGTGTAGCCATCTGCAGTATCTTTCGGCATGTAACAATCCATTGGTTTGATGTTTAAACTACTCTGTCCTTGCCCCAAGCAGAAAACATGCCTACCTACCACTCCAGCCTAGAAACATTGGCACTTTGGAAAAATCTAACTAGTTACTGTCTGTTATTTGTATGCCAATCACCTCAAGAAAAGCCTCCAATGGGTTTTCTGGCACCTCCTTTATTGGAGGTTAATTTTCAGTTCTGTATTTTTTTGTACTGTTTTTATTATCTGAAAATGACTGATATTATCTGGAGGAATGATCAGCTCCATGACAAATTATTCTTTCTTGTAAAAAGGAGCAATAAATACACCTTCACGTGTCCACATTTTTTAATTGGGTTTCTGACCAGAACTCCAATGTTGTTTCACAGAAACATCTCTGTATTGCATTTATACAATTAGCAAGGACTTCAAAGAAACTTGATGTTTTCTTCAGTGAATTTTGGACTGTAAGCATCTCAATATTTTATTATCACGTGGTTTAACTATAGCAGCAAGTTAAAAAAAAAAAAAAGAGCCACATACAGCTTTTGTGCCAGCAAGGCACGGAGCAGGTTCTCAATGATTCCGAGCAGACAGGTCAATGGGTCAAGTCCTGGAGCCCTCGTGGCTTACTTTAGGGTTTTATTGCTCTTCATATCAGAGGCGACCAGATACACAGCAGGCAGGGGGCCCCGGACCATCTTCACTCTCTTGGTTCTCTGACCCCTCTTGCCCCTGCTACTACTGCTGATTCTTCTCTCTCTCTCTGCTCTCTTTCGCTCCTGGTGTCCTCGTGACGCCACCCTTATATGCCCAGTGTCTCAGCCCAGGTGCACTCACTCCCTTGCGCATACCCACACCCAACTTGAGGTGCCTGCCATTAGGCATGCGTGCAGGACCTCAGGTTGACACCAATGGAGGGAGAGCGGAAAAGCCTGATCACTTTTCCATTTACCCTACAATGATGTAATAAAAAGTTTGCACATAATTCTATAGCTCAATTTACTTCTCCATTCACAACTGACTATTTGACAAATTACTCTTACAATGAAAGAACAAAACATGAATATGAGTAATATAAATTATCAATGCAAATGATGTTTTCAATTATTTATTTTTTAATAGGACTTAGTATATTAGTGCCTCTAATCTACCATTTTCCTCTGAAAGGAAACAGAACTCTTGTTTGGGTGCAGAATAAACACAGAACGAAACTAGCACATCTTGTTAATCCAGAAACTATCAAGGAGTGAGAAAGTTTGTCAAAAGGAGTTAGGAGACAATTCAAGGAAGCTTCATGTTGACTCAAAAGATAGACAAATGAAACAAAATACATAAAATTTTAAATAGATGAATCCATATAATGAATGAGAGTAAAAAAGTGGTTCCTACCTGGAGGTTAAACGAAGCGGTCAGGCTTTTTTCTCCTCTCCTGTTGCAGGCTTCTACAGCCACCCTATGCAAGGGGTGCCTGGGACTCTGGTAATTATGGACACCTGGGCCCAGGGAGCATGGGCATGCGCACATCCAAACATGCACACCTGAGCCGACAAGTGGGGATTAAAGCAGTCTGGGCTGAGTGCAGAGGTGAGACCACAAGAGGAGACTGAGAAGATCAAGAGAGGCCAAAGAGCTCAAAGAAGAATGGGGGGCTGGGAGGCATGGTTGCTTGCCTGTCTCTCCCCTTCCCACCCCCATCAGGCCCCCCTCCTGACTCCTTGCATGCCAGCCTCCCCTCCCCTGGTATGCCTGTGTACCTGGTTCCCCGAGAGAGCATTAAAGACTTATAAAAATCCACCCAGGTCTCCAGGACTCTCTTTATCTGTCTGCCCTAACGGACAGTGAGCCTACCGTGTGGATACTAGCATGGCAGTAACTTTAAGCATGTGAGAGAACATGCTTTTTAAAAAAGAGCTAAAAGAAGAGAATAAAACAGATATAATGACTTTGCTATATAAACTGTACAACTGATTAGAGGAAGTTTCTTTGCAATGATAAACAATGGCTTCTCAAATTGCAAAACATTTTGGAAAACCCTGAAAGCTTTCTGCAGGGTGAACATTACAGTCTAGGAATATGGAGTTTATACCAGAGGGACATATCATGAAGAGGAGTGAACCAGGAGCATTTCCAAGGAATTTGCCATTGGCATTTAAATATCTCAACAAAGTGGATGTCTTTTGGTCCTTCCCCCACCAGCCTTCAACTTGGGAACAGAATTTCATGTCATCATGAATAGATCAGGAAGAACCCAATTGTAATTTCCAGTTTCTGCAATACCTCTTCTGTCTGTTACTATGTCTCAATTGCTTTGATCCACACTCCCCATAACTGCATCTCTGCACAATAGCAATAGCTGAGTAATTGTTGTTTTATCTACTCCACCACCAGTGAGCTCCTAAGATCACTGGGACAATCACATCATTTTATTCTTCAGAAATTCTCCAAGGTTTTGCACTATTGCATTATACCAAGTTCATCTGAACTTAATTCTTTTCGTTTGACTTTCAGCTGCACCTAGCATTGCAATTTACAGTCTCTTAGAGTCAGCCGCCCCTTGGCTATTCCCTCTCATGTGACTGCATAGCTATTCCAGGAGGCCAGACCCCTTTTAAGTCTACTTGTGTCTTGAACTGAGTTGGAAGTACTCAAGTACCTGAAAATCATAATTGGTGTATGGATGTGTGAATAACTGCAAATGTGAAAATTTAGGTGCTTGCAAGAGGGAAGCATGACTTAATGGGTTTAAAATCTATTCTCCTCTAATACATGTTTACATAATGAAAACTGGCTCATATCCATTTATTATATGGGGAACTGATGGAGATATAATAGAGATCAAGTTTGTTTACTCACAATTTTTTGAGGTCTCATTCCAACCCCTCATGGGAACTGGATACCACTGTGAACTCCAGGCAGGTAAATTGGCAACTTTATGACCTGAGTTACTTTTAACCTCCCTCTTCTTGGCACAGAAGCTAGAATACTTTTTGTAATCCTGTTTTGTTCCCCATGGCTGTGCCTGAACTGTGGGTCACCAGTCACGCAATGGAGCACTTGTTTTCTAGAAGCCCTGGAAGAAGTGACCTCCTGCCTCCACGCAACTGAACGCTTACGACAACGGACACAGGCCGGAGACATGCCACTGCACTGCGGTCTGTGTGTAATCCCTAACCCCCCCNCTGCGGTCTGTGTGTAATCCCTACCCCCCCCCCCCCGCCCCCCCCGCCACAATCCCAGATTTGGGGCTATTCTTCTCAGGCTCCTTGGCTCTTGAACTTCACTCAGGTGTTCCTAGCATTCTTTTCAGCCATGAGCCACAGGGGACTTTTTCTCCTCTGACGAAGCAGGCCAGCATCTCAGCGGTGCAGCAATATGGCTATCACTCACGTGACTGTGCGATGTTTCTGGTCTGCAGGGCTTCTGCATGTGCTTGCTCCATGTGGCACCTTGTGGTAGCCAGACCTTTTGGTCAACTCCTGCCCACTAAGGCCAGTCTCATCACCTGCATCAAAATACAGAAAGGAGGGCCTCCCCTGGTGGCGCAGTGGGTTGAGCAACGCACTATGAAGCAAATCGCAGCCACTGAGGCACGAGTTCGATCCCTGCTGCCGGCCAGGGGGGGACCCACATGGCGTGGCAGACCTCTCCTGCTGTGCCCGCTGCTCCCCTCAGCAGTGTACTTCTCTTGATCTGCCTGTTCTGCTCCCCGCTCTC
>JAGFMF010011380.1:17335103-17413240 GCA_019455555.1 Galemys pyrenaicus
TCCCCGCTCTCTGTGGTGAATCCTCTCACCCCCCCCACACCTCTGGCCTGTGCCCCAGTGCTTGTATGCATAAATAAATAAATCTTTAAAAAAAAAATACAGAAGGGAGATATTTGTGGGTTCCCTCTGGCAGTTTTCTGTCTTACATTACCTGCATAACATTGGCTATGAGGACGGTGAACTACTAGAGAAGACAAGGAACGTCGACTCCTCGTGTGACCAAAAAAAATAAAAGAAGAATAAAACAGGGATTATTGATCAACAAGCATCTCTGCCTGGCACATAAGAAAATACAAATAGCGCCATGAACTTTTTTTTTTTGCAACACCAGAAGCCATTAAAATCGAGGCAAGTATTTTACACTTAAATATGACAGATACTTAGTGTAGCTTAAAAGTGTCTTTATAATAAGAACTAGGTACAATAAAAACACCAGGCATTTTGTGATTTTGTAGTTAGGGAATTTAAAAATAGTAAAGCTATAAGGAGAAGTAAATAACAAATAATTTTAAAAGTCATCATTTTTACAACATCTGTATGGATGACATGCAGGAGGGAACATGGATACTTTTTTTTTTTGTCTAAATGGTGAAATCAACATATAAATAACTGACTGTTATGAAGACCAGAGGGAATAGCCTCCATAGAGAGAATGAAATAAATGGATGTGAAATGATCTTTGACTTCTGCTGGGATCTTGCCAACCTAACTTGATTGCCTGATTCCTGCTCCATGCACAGTGATTTCCTTTGGCATTGTCAATATGACACTTTCAAGGGTCAAGTGCTGGTAATGAACTTCTCCTCCTTGTATCAGTAGGCAACATTTATCAGTAGGCAAGTGTCAACATCACTAATCCCCTTTCTTAATCTTCTATTCAAAATCAAAAATAAATTACCTGTTCTCTCCAGGGTCAAACTCCCATATCTGGGAGATGAACAATGATTTTAAATTACTAAAGGTAACAAATGAATAAACAAATAAATTGAAATGGTCTCTGAGGAAAAGCACTACTGTCCATTAAAGATCGACTCCGCAATTTGCTCTCCCATTCTGCTCATCTTCTCCATCAACCTTCCCAGGAGAATGTTTATTCAGAAAGTGACAGCTTTGGCCACTGATATCATGCATTATCCATTAGCATCTTTCCATGACTCAGAGAGAATAAAATTTGCAAGTTTTTACTTGACATCATTTGTGGATTATTTGGGGGAATTTTCCATTTTTGACATTATCATGACATAAACATATCCACCAACTAGCCCATTTTTCTCACTACACGTCCCCTACTCCTACTTTCCTTGAGCACACATGCTGGATTCTGGTCACACCTATCTCTTAGCAGTTGCCTGCTCCCTCTGCTCATACAGAGAAGGGTCAACCTACTCCATTTATCTTGAAACTTCATTCTCCTTATTTATGTTTTAACCTCCTCTTGCAGGAAATCCTCCCACACACATGCTGTTTTTTTTCTTCTTTTATTTTTTTGGTCACACGAGGAGTCGACATTCCTTGTCTTCTCTAGTAGTTCACCGTCCTCATAGCCAATGTTATGCAGGTAATGTAAGACAGACAACTGCCAGAGGGAACCCACAAATATCTCCCTTCTGTATTTTGTTCCATTGAATTTTGAACACAGATTCTATTACAGTACTCAGTATGGGCTTGTGTACCTTTCTGTATATGTGACTATGTATTCATTATATGATGAGCAATTTGAGGGAATAAATTATATGCTCTATTTTACATTTCGATGCCTGACACAATAGGAACTTGTAAGTTCCCGAAGTATAAAGGATGACTCAGAATACTGGCCTTAGTTGGAGGCCACCTATATATGAAAATCAAATCTTTCATTTATTATCCCTGTATATAATGGGTACCTTTGTCTTTGTGCCAAATATTTTCCTTGACAAGAGAAATGTAAAGATGCAGATCAAGTTCATGGTACTTGAACTGAAGTTCATATTCTTATGAATTAGCAGATATTTAAAGATCTTATTTCAATGATGCTGAACTAGAAATGATCATACCATGTGCTTTTATGATCAACATAAAATGCCACCGATGCAACTCTGATTTCTTGTTTGTTATATGGAATGTATAATTCAGTTTTGTTGAATTATCTTTTTAAGACTTATTCAAGATAAATTGATAAAGTTAGTCCTAAAACTTATTCACATTGGAAGTTTAATTCTTTGGAATGACTTTTCTTTCTTTTTTTTTTTTAAGATTTATTTATTTATGCATACAAGCACTGGGGTACAGAGTTGTGGGGGGAAGGTGAGAGGATTCACCAGAGAGCAGAAAGCAGAACAGAAAGATCAACGGAAGTACACTGCTGAGGGGAGCAGCAGGCACAGCAGGAGAGGTCTGCCACGCCATGTGGGTCCCCTCCCTGGCCGGCAGCAGGGATTGAACTCGTGCTGCAGTGACTGCGGTTTGCTTCATAGTGCATTGCTTAACCCACTGTGCCACCAGAGAGGCCCATGGAATGACTTTTCAATTCAGAATTGTTAGTCATGTATTTATCCATAAAATCTCATCCTCTATGTTCAGTAGAATTATTGAATGACATTGCCAATTTTGAATAAAAGTCATTTAATAAGATGTGTAGTGTTTACTTCCTTTTTTAAAAAAAATTTATCTTTTTTTTTAAATTGAGGTAAAATGGGTACAATACTGCATACAATTCAGAGGTATAGGTTTACACCTCTCCAGATGTTATCAAAACATCACCCAAACACCCATAGTGCATTAGGCTTCTTCCCTCACTTTGCTCCCCACTCCCACTTTCCCTTTCTCATAGCCTCAATTCTGTGATCTGGGATTCTATTGGGATTTGTTATTGCCTTAGTTTCCTCTGTTCCTTTGTTTGTTTCTCTGTGTGCTATCGGTGAGTGAAACTACCTGTCATTTGCCCTCCTAATTTTCCTTCCAGTTCCATTCATGTTGTCACAAATGGTAAAATTTCATCTTTTTTATAACTGTTTATATAAACATCTTTTTTTTAAAGATTTATTTATGTTTGACATCATTTGTAGTCACCAGGGAATTCCAATCACCATTTCACACATGTGCACCATCACCTCAGTCCCTTGTGCTTTTTCTGCCCTCATCCTGGTCTCTACCCTGCTCCCCTCCCCCCAAATAATCCCTTTGGTTTGTCTTTGTCCTTTTATTCTTGTTGTGCTTTTTGTTTGTTTGTTTTTGGCTGTAATTGTTCATTCACTTGAGTTCTCTCTTATTATTATTATTTTTGTAGTTGTTGTTCATTTACATTCCTCCTAATAGTGAAGCCATCTAATATTTTTCTCTTGCCTTCTGACTTGTTTCACTAAGTATAATTCCTTCTAGCTCCATCCATATTTTTATAAATGACCCTAGTTTATCATTTTTGATTGCTGAATAGTATTCTATTGTGAATATGTACACATCTTCTTGATCGCGTCATCTACTTTCGTGCATTTGGGTTGTTTCCAGGTCTTACCTATTATAAATAGTGCTGCAATAAACATTAGGGAACAGGTATTCTATTGGATTGATGTTTTTGTGTCCTTTGGGTAGATCCCTAGGAGCAGGATTGCTGGGTCATATGGTAGCTCTATTTTTAGTAGACTGAGGAACATCCATATGGCCTTCCATAGTGGTTGGATTAACTTGCATTCCCACCAGCAGTGTAGTAGAGTTCCTTTTCCCCCACATCCTTGCCAACGTTTGTTGTTGTTGTTGTTTTTGATATGTGCCATTATTACTAGTATAAGGTTATATCTCATTGTGATTTTAATTTGCATTTCCTGATTATGAGGGATGTTGAACTTTTTTTCATGTGCCTGTTGGCCATTTGCATGTCCTCTTTGGAGAAGTGTCTTTTAAGTTCTTCTGCCCATTTTTTGATTGGGTTGATAAACAACATCTTCACCCACTCATCTGTTGCTCAGAATTTAGGTTGTTTCCATAATTTGGCTATTGTAAATAGTGCTGCAATGAGCATAGGAGTGCAGATATTCCTTCAAGTTAGTGTTTTTGCATGATTCAGATAGATGCCCAGGAATGAAACTCCTTGATCCATGTAGTAGATCTAACTTTAATATTTTGATAAACCACAAGACTATGTTCCATAGGGGCTAGACAGGTCTACTTTTCCTCCAACAGCATACGAGGGTTCCTTTTCCTCTACCCCTTTGTGAACACTTGCTGTTCCTGATCTTTTTGATATAGCCATTTTCATAGGTATGTGATGCCATATTGTGGTTTTTATTTCATATTCATAATGATAAATGATGGTGAGCATATTTTCATGTGTTTGTTGATCATCTATGTATTTTCTTTGAAGTGTCTATCTAGCTCTTCTGCCATATTTTTGATTGTATTGTTTTGTTGAGTTTTATTAGTGCTTTGTGGATCTTGGACATCAGCCCCTTGTCAGATGGATGGTAGGCAAATGTTTTCTTCCATTTTGTTCACTGTCTTTTCATTTTAATGATAGTTTATTTCACTATGCAAAAATTTTGTAGTTTGATATAGTCCCATTTATATATTTTTGTTTTAGTTCCCCTTGCTATTATATTTGAGACATTATTAAAGCCAATGTCATGGAGTGTTTGCCTGTCTCTTCCATTTATTTTATGGTTTTAAGACTATACATTCAGGGGTTGTTTCTATGGTTCCTAACTCCTGCTATTTGAATACTCCGTAAAACTTGTGGTTTGTCAACTTCCTCATTCACTCTCTGGAGTAAATTTCATGCTAAGTATTAGTAATATTTCCATGCTGTTTCTGGAACCTTATTTTAGTTTTGGATGTGTTTGTTCTTGATGTCTGTTAATGTACAGGCATGATATCTACATAATGGCTGATATCTGATGGCAACTATGAGATGACAATGATTAAAAGATAGAGTATAGAGAGTTGAGAATATAAAAATAGATGAACTATAACAAAATAAATACATGACATCTTAGACTGGACTAAATGCAGCATAATCTATCACAGTGAGTGCTTAAAAAATAACATAAGCACAGAATATTACAGGAATACAGTAAGTCCTTAATTTATTTTGCTAGAAAAAGTTAGGAAAACCCTATATAGTTATAGAAACAGTAATATTTAGGCCTCAATTTTTGAAATTTGCATATAAAAGAATATGGAAAGATTGACAACATTCTTATGTCAACACAAACCTTGTAGAAAAAGATGACATCTCTAGCTTCCAGGTATCTAATGCAGTTCACATAGAACAGGTGAAATTTGCTATAAATATTTCATGGAAATAATATCATCTTTAGGTTGGATATGCATATATTAAATATTGACTACTGAAGATATTAATACTTAATGTTATTTTTGACAAAATGAATGTTTTATGATTAAAAATATACAAAGGTGCATATTTGTTTGCAAATTATATTTAATATTTAATGGTGTCAGTGAAGGTAACTGTATAAATTGGAAACATAATCCACTTTTAAATTCATAAAATATAAATTCATAAAATTAAAAAATATTTTAAATTCATAAAAAATAAAAAAATATAACTCTGAAAGTATCTATCATAAAAAGAATTACAGGTTTTATTGAGTGAATAGAACTAAAAAAAAAAAGAAAATTCACCATATGCACATATATAATTACCATTCTTTTTCTGTAAGAAAATAATGTAATAAAATCACCATTAATTAGATACTAATTTAAATTATCTAATGTATATTGTCTAATATATCTAAATTAATTAGATACTAAATTGTTGGCACCATTGTAAAGATTTACACATATTTAATTAATTTATTCTCCATAGTCAACTCTTAATATCCTAGTAGTCAAGATGGTGATTCAGCATGGAGTCAAGTTGTCTAACCGAGCATAGAGCTTCTTTACCATGATCCAAGCTACTCTGGAGAGACTTGAGTTGGATGCAGGACAACTGGTCAATAGGCAAAGCAGGTAGGGACATTCTGGAAGGGCTGCAGGGACATTCAGATAAAAATGAACTATCAAGTCCGATGGAGAGGAATTTGTGTTAAAACTCTGACTTATGCCTTGCCTGTTATGAGTTTTGGTATAATTTTCTTAACCTAGTAAAGTTATCCTCCTCATATTAAAAATGAGATATGCTATCTGACCTATAAAGATGTTAGGATAATTTATTTCTATGAAGTATCTATAAAGAAAAATCAAATGGCTGTCTGCATGTGATATATTCCCAAAAGAATGGGAATCCACAATGGAGGGACAGATGAAGAGAAAGATAGAAGGGAACTATGTCAAATGGAACTGAAGAGATGCACGCTTATAATCCAGTCTCCACCGTTCCCTCATCTTTGTGACCTTGAGGTTACTTCAGCAACTTGAGTCTCATTTTTATTTATATCGAGATAATAATACCTGCTTCCATTGTGAAAAAGGAATCTAAGTAAAGTGCCAGCCACAGAAAATTGCAGCTATAAATATTCATTGTTCTTGTTTTCCACCTTTCTTCCTCATTACATTTATTGCTGGAGAGTATAATGAAGATTTTTCATGCTGAATCCCAACCAATTTGAAAGGAAGGTAGCATCATTCCAGTATATGAGTCAACGATCCTTCAATAAACACGAGAAAGATTTTGAGGAAGTAGAATTCAATCCTTTGCCTGAGGAAGAAGAATCTGAGACTGAGAGTGTGAAGACACAAGGAATTGAAGGTACAGGGAAGACTGAGACTTGACGCCTAGCAGAGGAATACCTTCTGTTACCATAGTCACTTCCAGATTATGTTAAGAAACTCAACCTGATCAGGAACCATCTGACTTTGCTTCTTATTTAAATGCAATATAAAACCAACAAAGAAATAATGAGAGCATCTCTTCACTCAATAATATTAATGTTGCCTTATAAAGCTTCCCCCAAACTCTATTTTCAAATATTTTTCATTGTTTTGAAAATGAGAGACTCAAACTTGCTCTAAAGGGCAGGAGAATCATTAAATGTATTATATAGAACATTAGTAGCTAGAGATGGTCTGCTACCTAGAGGTGGTGGCCAAGCTGTAATTATTGGTGCTGGTTCAGGAAGATGCATCCACGGTCAGGTTATTTTGCACCCTCTAAATTCCCTCACCCAAGCCCCCCACACCTCCACAGGCCAGGTTTCAATGCCCAGCTGGCTGAGGCTTATTTTCTTCAAAGAGACAAAATATATTCAAATGTAACTCTTCTGGTTTTTTAACTGTCTTGAGCTGTTTCTCTGTGAGAAACTTCTGTTAAATCTTGCCTAGCACTTTAAATAATAAATGACTTTCCTCTATGGAAAGCAAAATGCATTTTTTACACATCTCCAGGTTAGAAAGTGTCTAGCCTGGCAAACGTGAATGGTTGAAGAATTAAACTTGGGAGGACATTGGACTTTTCGACTCTGGAAAGGTTTGGGGTAGGGAAGTAAGCAGACCAATTTGCTGCAGATTTTGAACTATTCCTTTATTCTCATAAAGGAGAAAAAACAGGAAGTTCTGCTGTCAGTGGATACCTCTTATTTTATTTTTAAATGTGCATCATTCCTGGTGGTAGATAAACTAATATAGTCAGGTCAGTATAAATTTCATAGAACATAGTGTTTATGGTGGATGACTTATCCCCCAAGAATAGCAGCAAAGGGATTCACAGACAAAAAAAGTGTTTAATAAAAGAACATGCTTCCTTCCATCTGAATGTTTTATAGACTACAGAAATATTTGGAAGTATTGAGTTGAGTAACCTAATGAAAATAAAGGCATTATCAGTTGTCACAAACCACAGACTGAGAGGCAACTTCAAGAGGATTTTAAATTCTCTTAGAAATGAAAGTTGACTACATCAAGGCATTATGGGTGTTGCATGTCAGGACAAGTTAGAAAGTATACAAAAGTCCCACCTTGAGCTGGAAGTTTCTAGCATCTTACAAGATACCAAGATAATGGTATCACCCCAATTACTAATCAGGTCACAAGATAGTGAACACTCATTAATTTTCTGGTTATTAAAATTTTAAAATCAACTTCTCAATGTTAGAATTAATAGTGCACTATGCTGTCAGGTAAAGGCTGTGTAATTCCTGCCAAAGATTCTTGAAGAATTAAAAAATAGTATCTATGTACACAGTAGAAATGTACCCAGTAACTCTATCCTACTTGTTAAAAATTTTTTCAGACAAAAAAATAATAAAGAATAGTTTTATAATAAGTCATATGTACATTTTATTTTTATCACATATGTGATAACAGCCACATATGCCTACTTGTATGTGCATATATATGTATATATGGATGTTTATGTTTCATCAGTGCATTCTCTGCTAAATAGAAAGACTGGGGCTGAAGTTCACGTCATTGTTATATAATAGTGTTCAAGTTCTTTGCTTTCTATGGAAAAGCATATGATGT
This sequence comes from Galemys pyrenaicus, assembly GCA_019455555.1. Taxonomy (NCBI): domain Eukaryota; kingdom Metazoa; phylum Chordata; class Mammalia; order Eulipotyphla; family Talpidae; genus Galemys; species Galemys pyrenaicus. Next base: position 17,343,498 of record JAGFMF010011380.1, read on the forward strand.
ATATAGTCATTACTCATTTTCCTATTGCTTTCTTCTCCTACCCAGGCTGTGCCTTACTCTTTTACCATTAAAGTGAAATTTGTACATTAAGAAAAAAGAAATGACATGAAAATTTAGCCTCAAATTTTCCATTAATAAGAAAATAGTAGGATACAAAATACCCTCAGGGTTAATTTTCTAAGCTAAACAAATTCTGGTTTAAGTCCAGGTCATCCTTGTTATGTAACTGTAATCTCCCAAGTCTCAGTTTTTACATCTGTAATAGAATATACTAAATGAGGCTATGATTAAACTGATTTTTAAGATCAAAAATCATAAACTAGGAAACATACCTTTAATCATGCCTTATTATGTGGTAGATTCTCAATAATTATAAGCCATTATTACTGTTGCATATTTAAGTATTATTAACTATTAAGTATTGTTAACTTAAGTAAGAATACCTTCACCACTTTCTTTACTATCTTAATCTGTACATCTGTGGTTACTAACCTATAATTTTACCAGCATGGTTTAAAGCTTCCCAGAGAGAGAACTTGATAAAGGACTTGAGAAAGTCATTTAATATAAAACAATGTCATGTAAACATGAGGATGATCGTATTGCTCATATTGTTCATAAAATAGAATAAATCAAATGGTTTTTTTGGTTCCATGTTTTTTTCCTCTGATTTCAGTAGGGGTTATCTTACTTTGCCCATGGGTAAACATGATGAATTTCCCTTACAATGTTAGATTATAGGAAGTCTTGCGATCATGTTGACCTCTGCTATCACACACCTCCCAGGCTGGCAACATAGATGTACAGCTGGTGAGGTTGCACGGGCACTAGGCTCAGGCAGGGTCCCAGTCTCAAAGGTCAGTGCTCCGCAGGCTAGTGCTCTCTTAAAATGCCCAGTAGTGTTGTCTTTGAGTTTGTGTTGTGTAAGTGAGCTCCCGTGGGGTATGGTTTCTGTACTCCTATGTGGTCCCACACCGTCACAACTCCTGGTCTCCTCATCCTGATTCTCCTACCCCAGCTGGGGCCTGAGCATGGTTCCTGGAAGGGTCAAGTGGATACACACATCCCATGTATTGGATTAGGCGGCACCATCAGGGCCCTGGGCAAGGCCTTGTCATCAGCAGAATCCCTGTACCTAAGAAAGCATGGCATTAAATAGTAAATAAAATCTATAATGCATCAAGAAGGAGACTAGGAAGAAAAGGGAGGAAAACTTTTTTCTTGCTTTTTGAATCAAACACCTACATTTTCATTTTGTTTTGTCCCTGAATGTGATGGAGCTGAACCAGTTCCCACCCATCTTCATGGGCAGTGGGGAAAATGCTCAGCCTGCCCATAGCCTCCTCCAAAGTCATTTTGGCATAATTTAAAAATCTTTTTTGTTCTCTGCCTTCTGATTCTTTTCACGTTCTTGATGTGCCTTTGAGGTCCAAGAGTCATGGAATTACTTTCCTAAAATGTATTTTGGTTCAGAAATTTTACATCTATTACATTTGCTCTCTTGTCCATATTTCCATTTTTACATTCTGTTAAAAATGTGACTCTTTTCTGTGTCTTCAATAGGTTTCATTTTTTAACTTAACTCTTCTCCCAGGAAAGCTGTAAAAATTTCCATCACCATTGGTGAGTTGCATGTTGAAGCCTGGCTTGAAAAGGTTACATTAAGAATAACCAATGTTTATCCCCGATTTCAAATAAAAATTAATATAATAAATACTGTGAGGTCCTCACTCTGTGTGGAGCACCACTATAAATGCATATTACATCTCATTTCACCCACATAATGCTCCGTTGCAGTGAGCAGTATTATTAACTCCAATTTGTAGATGAACAACATGAGACAGAGAGAGGTTAATAAACACCCACATTTAGAAGGAAAAAACTAACAATCATTTTAATCAGAATTCATATCCAATCATTAGCTTCTCAGACTCCATGCTTTTAATCACCTGAATACGCTAGTATGGTGGATGTACCAGAATTTATTCTTGCAGTCTTCATCGGCCTCTGCTTCATCAAAAGCAAGAGTAACAATATTATTAATTTATTCACCAAGGACTCACCTGGAAAGCACCGGGCCATGTTATTGGGTATTTATAATTACATTTCCAAAATAATTTTTTGAAATAGGTCTTATTTCTGGTTTGAAGATGAAGAAGTTGAAGTTGAGAAAGGGTGGAAATTTGAGCTTGGTTAGAAGGTGGTGCAGACCAGCTGCTGGTGCTGCCTGACAAAAGTCCGGGTATGAGGGACACTCCTGAAAGATCGGGATGCTCCAAAGGCTGGCCCCTGCCAGCCCCTTTTCTCTTGGCTAAATTTTAATTCTGTGATTTCATGATATATGCTTACTGCAAAAACATGCACAGGGGTGTTATAAAATTGGCTGTTTTGCTTAACAAAATAATTGGATGCTATGCATTTTGATGATGGACTACTGATTGGCAAATACTGTAACACAAATTCAAAAAGCCAATACTGCAAAACCAGGCAGGATCAAATGCAACTGGAATGTGGTTGTTTTACAAACTCAAAAGTTAGTTATTAGATAATTTCCCAGACTTAAACATTCGCTATGGGAAACTGGCCTTGGGAACTGAAGAAAGACCTCTGTAACTTGGCCCACTGTGGAAGGCTCTGTATCCCCCAGGTGATAAATGAGTCACGTAAACCCTACCAACCCCTCTCCCCTCTTCTCTGTCTCTGTTTTACTTAAACCATAATCATATATAAAAAGTCTCCCTAATAACAAAAAATATTGACGTTAGTTTGACTCTAGAACTTGCAGCTAGTAGTCTGTCTTATACTCTGAGTAAAAACAAAATGGTTAGTTGTGACTGCGCAAAGTTGCCATGGCTGCCTTAATATTAAAAAACTAGTGTGCTAATAAAAGTATGCTATGCTTATAAAAACAATGTTAACATTAAAAATCTAGTATGCTGATAAAAATATGTCATCTAGCACATAGGCCTTACCTTGAAACAGCATGATGCTGAATCTTGATTGGAGGTCATAAAGACCCCGAGTTGTTCTTAAGAAAAAAAAAATGTAATGATAGTTATCTTTCTGCTCTATGCACATGATGATGTAATCCACTGCTTGCTTGCAATATATAAATAAAGGCCTGTTGAGACACTCAGGAGAACGTTTGCTACACTCTGATCAAGTGGTTAGTGACTCCTCAATCCCCCTCAATTCACCGACACTGTCTCTTCCTGTGGGAACCTGGCCTCAGCCAGAGCTGGTCTCCAGCAAGAAGGCAAGGTATAGCAGCGGCCATCCCCTTGAACCCCACGTCCCTGTGAAGCCAGGGGCCATAGTGCTGAATGTCAACATCTACCACCATGGCGATGGCTTCAGGGTTCTCATCCAGTCTGCACCCAATACCACCAGCTCAGCCCTGGGAGCCCATCTCATCCAAATTCCTGGTCCAGTTAGTTAAGGTCAATATCTTTAACAATCAACAAAAATGACATATTGTGGTGCCTTCCCATCCCTTTCGGAGAGCCAACTTAATCAACACACCACTGTATGCCATGCAGCAAATTACTCAATCACTATGAAACCTACCAGTTTGTGACCATTTCTTGCTGTACTCTTACCATTGATACTCTAAGTCCTTTCCCACTTGATGAGGAAATTTTCTCCATTGATATCTTCTCTGTAGTATTGGTTCAACCCTGCAGCTAGTCTTCTCTGCTTGGGATCCCTCTCCACCTTTCTGCTGGAAATCATCATTTTTTTTCCATTATGAAAATGAAAGATAAAACATAAGGAAGGGTAAAACTTAATTGATAACAATATGTGGCCTTCCCCAAGTTCTGTGATAATTAAGAAATACAGATTTCACCATGAAATTGTCTTGAATTAACCCTCCTGCATTTCCCCATCATCGCCAAAGGAGAAAGAATTCAACATGGGATATAGAGTCTCTTTAGGATCATCCCCCTGTCTATCTATGAACTTGATGTCCTGACCAATCCCTCCGTCCACACTCAGACTTTCTGGGCGCTGCACCTGACAAGTCAGAGCCAGGCTAGAAACCTTAGCTCTGCTGCAGTTTAATGTGCAACTTTAGATTTAACATCTAAATGGTAGTTTCTTTGCCTATGAAACGGGAATATTACTGGTAGGAGCTTGTAAGACTGTTTTAATGTTTACATAAATAAATACATATACATGGACTACAATAAAGCTTGGCAAGTAATAAGAGTTATGTAAATATATCACTGTTATTGTCATTTCTGATGTTATTGTTGTCATTGAAAGTAGTCATTCTTATTTTATTCGATCATTAGAACCAGAGAAAAGAGAAAGTAACCATATGGTTCTACCACATGGAATTCTGGATACCAGATCCCTGGCTTAATTACAAGGCTTTGGGATAGAACTATCTGTTGGAAACAATGAAAAAGAAGACCTTGGAAGAACCTTCTTCTTCCCCTCTATCCTTGCCTATCTCTCACTTCTGGTATCAGGATGGTGGTGGTAATGGTGGTGGTGTGTGTGGTGGGAAGGGGAGAAACACACTAATACAGACATTCCCAAAGCAACTCCATGTAGAATTGTCCCATAAGACATTCCCTAAATATCCCAGGTGACACCTGCCTTTGGACATCAGCTTTTTGTCTGCCAGAACAGCATTCATTCCCCAATCTTCCTCAGCTTTTATCTGAGATACTCACTCCCACTTACTTTTCAAAATCTAGCCCATGAGCACACCATTCTAGGAAATCATTTCAAATTTCTCTCAAATTAGTATATATCACCCCCTCCTATTTGTGCCATGTTACGGATGTATTTCAAGCTTCAACTCATTAAATTGTATTATGAGTCATTTGTATGTGGTCCTATTTATAAATATTGTCATGTAAGAGGTTCTAAGGCTATCAACATGACCTACCACAATGGAAATTAAGGTCCTTAGCAAACATTTTCTAAATTGCATCACATTACATAAAATTGCATCAAAGTGAGGTGAAGCCACACTAGGTAGAATATTTTCATGGCATCCTAATTCTGGAGAAACAGTCTATGCATAAAAATACCAATAATGTATCTTTAGTGACAGAGAGGTAATAACAAGCAGAAAATAAACAGAGTTAAGTGCAGCTGAGCTAATTCATTTTCTTCAAAACACATCTGAAGGCTCTACTCCCACCAGCAAAAATCCTGCAAAGCTAGACATGGTTTATTTTTCCTGAGTGATTCAATGTAAAGGAGAGTGATTAAGTTAAGGAAATATTTCAATAACTTTTAAAGAACCACCAAAATATCAAGATGCTAAACTTAATTCTGTTGACTCTAAAATTAAGGGCTTTATGTTAAGATCAGCTACTTTTGATTAGTCATTTTTGTGCTATTCAGTGTTGACTTTTAGACTATCTGTGATCTCTATCTAGCTTTCTGAACTTGTATGTGGAACTCCTACAATATTGATATCTCTTAACTCAGCAACCAAATAGGAATTTAGATAAGCCTCTCCAATTTAATCCATCTTTTTTATTGAGATTCATTTTTAATTCATTTTTGACAATAGCCCTTATTATATCTTATTATATTTCATGTTTTTATGCTTTCTTTGAAACTTTCATCCTTTATACTTGCAGGACAAGGTACTTAGCTGTAATTTTCTTTCCTCATAATTGAGAATTATATATGTTCTGTAATTTTGCAATGTGTGCTGAAATAGAAAAATCACTGAGTTAAGAAATGCAGAGAGTTGCCCAGATGCGTAAGAAGTTGATATCAAATAAATATCTATGATAAAATAAATGTCATTTCAAGTAAAATAACTCCTTTCTGACTAAGTATATTTTACATATTTTGTTTTCTCCAGTATATACTCTCTATGTATATAATCAACCTGTCTCTCTCGTCTCTGTCTCCATCCATCCATCTATCCATCCATCATCTATTGATCTATCTAATTGATACATACACAACACTATTGATATATATTTGACAGGTGATCAGCAATCAATCTTCATTACCTCTTGACCCACCCAGATCTGATTAAATATGAATTAACTTTTTGTCACTACAGATTTAACTACTTTGAATATTATATAAAAAAAATCACACAATGTTTTCTGTAGTGAGTGGTTTCTTTCACTTACTAAAATGTTTTAAAATTGCAACCAGATTGTACCATAAATTAATACTTTAGGTTTTATTGTGGAATATTATGCCATTTTATAAAGATACCACACTTTATCCATTAATGTGTTGATGGGCAAGGGTAATATTAATGATTATAAATTAATACAATTTTCTCAAGGTAATATATTAATAATAGATTTGATTCAATGATAATAAGTCATAAATATTATACATTTGTTTGAAATTTAAAAAGGTCATGACAGGATTATCTATAATCTGGATCTGAAAATATAGTTAAAGGTTTAAGTGGGAAGAGCAGAGGGTTAAGGATGGACATGGCTAAATGAAAAATAACAGAGGAGAATGACACAGAAAATTTCCTTTTCTGTATAATGAAGACATCACATTTTTCTGACCAATCTAGTATATGTTCTAAGGTATACATATTAGACATATGCAAAGCATGCTAAAATTTTTACAAATATACTTTTTTAAAAAAAGTCTTTATTTGGGGCCTCCCTCATGGCACATGGGTTAAAGCACAGCACTATGAAGCATCCACAACCACTGCAGAATGAGTTTGATCCCTGGTCATGGAGGTGTCCCACATGGCATATCAGACCTCTCCTGTCTCGCCCGCTGCTCCCCTCAGCAGTGTGTTTCAGTTTACCTTCCTGTTCTGTTCTCCACTCTGTATCTGGTGAATTCTCTCACCTCTCAAACCTCTGGTCTGTACCCCAGTTCTTGTATATATAAATAAATAAATCTTTAAAAAATCAAAAAATAAAAGTGTGCTTCTTCACAGAGAATTCGCAGTTGGAAACACAAAATATGGCCTCTTTGCATTTGTTAAAAGCAATCACAAACTTCTGGGGATACTTTTTATAGATAGTAACTTAGCATCAACTCCTTTGACTTTTATTTTTTACTGTTAATATTCAAATTTAAATTAAGAATTATAGATCTGTAAGACCGGGATATGTGTAGCTTAATTATCTCCAAATTTTTAACATTCAAATCAATCCAGTTATTTGACCTTAACACGTAATGATATTTCTCCTATGTTTGTATAAATTATATGAATGAATACCCTCAAGACATTCAAATTAATTTCTCCTATGACTCTGTTCTCACTAGTGATATCAGATGCCAAGTCAATTATCTTGCCTATGGAGAACACCTCTTTTTATGTCTATCAACAATTTAATTTGGAGGGGATTGAGTTTCTTTTCAGCAGAAACATAAACATACTCAAGCTTTTGTGGAGGGTATTAGATATATTGCATTTTGGTTTTTAAAATAGTCACTGTTTCTTTCTTTGTTCTGCTTTGAAACATTCATATTATGATCTCTTTTAAAAGGAATTACCAGAGTAAATATCTGATTATTGATACACTACTAGCTGTTTTTATTTTATTATTATTAAATTGTCATGCTGAAACTGATGGCCTGAAGGAGGCTCTAGGGTACCAGGTTGAATTATGCCAGCCAATTTGAGCAAACATCTAGGTGAATCTCACATTTCCCTAAGGAGAAACTGAGCTGCAGAAGTAGTTGTGATTAGTCAAACTGTTCTTAGCAAATTGGGGCCAAAGCCATGACTAGAAAATCAAATTCCTTAGCCAGGTAAAAGTAAAGATGCAAAGTTTTTACTATGTTTAAATGCATTTTTCAGATTGTTGGTTTGAGAAGAATTTCCAGATAGTCAAGTTAAAGATGCAAATGTTACATAAGTGACACCTAATAAATGACATCTACAAGTGATAGCGAGGCATTTGCAGGCCTCTGAGAGGCAGGTGCTGATGGATTTCATCCAAAAATACAGTGGCTGAGACTGGGGAGAGGCGCATGTTATCTCAATCAATAAATAAAAGTAAAAATGTTACAAAAGGCATCTACCTTAATCTATTTTAAGAAAGCTAAATAAATAATATATTTGCAAAAAAGGGATCTTTCATCAGACAATGTAAAATGAGGAGAGAAAACCCCATGTGTCTAAATGCCACATCTCCTACTTATTACTTACTGATCATTTAGTTATTTATTATATTCTCATAAAAATATGTGAAAATAACCTTATTCCTATAAGAACAGTTTATATTAATCCTATTGAAAATATGATATTCATCATAGTTTACGATATGTATCATATATTACATGTCATATAGCATTATGTATTTATATATAAGATGATACATATATCACATTAAAATAGATCTGATTTTTAGTTAATACTTTATAAATGCAAGATGTAGATAGGTGCATCCTGGTTCTGCTGACTGCTGAGTTCTGCATGTCTGAAATTTTTAAAGAGGTCAAAGTCAAACAGATGGAAGTCTGGAAATAATAGGCCACAGACAAATGTAGGTATAGAACTGGGTCAGTAGAAAATTGGAAAAACTAGGATGATTATATGATGACACAAGAAACTAGTTTCAGGTCTCAAGATTTAGACTGAACAAGTCATTTACAAGTGAAGATGTGATATAATGTGTGTCTCTTTGTGTTCACACAATGCTTCCTTATCAGTTATGTCTCTTAAATTTCTTATATTAAAATTGCCATTCCACAGAAAAGGGATCCAGTGGAGAGCAGTAAAATAGCTTGGTCAATATTAAAGAAATGGCTTGAGAAATATAAATATCAAAAACCTGGCTGTGTTATTTTAAATAATAGGGTCATTCTTCATTTCACAAATAAAAATATATAGTATTAAGAGGGAACAAGTCCCTTCACTTGCAGATATTTTTCTAGTGTGATGCCACATAAAATATAGATGTAGCTATTTAAATAATATAATGATCTACTATGAAATTCAATGCTATTCCTTGGAGTTGGTAGGAGTGGGCAACAGCCCTTTGGTTATTCTTGCTAGTTAGTCATGAGTTTAAATGCGTACTTCATAAGTACTTAAAATTTTTTTAATAAGGAAAAGAATTTTTCCCCATATGATATGATTATGATAAAAGCAAAAGAACCATTTATGAGCTTTCTATTCATCAATAATCATTATTAAACAAATTTCAATATCATTAAAGTTCCCTGGAATTGAATGCCTATAGAATACGAGATTTGGTGATACCATATATTAATAGTTTAAGCAATAGAAAATTAAGGCAGAAAGTGGGCAGGTTTTGTGGAGTGAGCAGACTGCTCCTGAATAGGTTGAAGATTTTGAAGGATAAAAATAAATTTCAGCTCCATACATAATTAGAAAACAGGCATTTCCATCACAGCTCTTCCACATTACTATATGACAAATATTTCATGAAATAAAATGCAAAACCTTTTCTAACAGTGTCTGCATTATGAAATGTATGGAAGTCACAACCTCCTCAGAGCTCTTGTGTTAAAACCAGGAATGGGTGTAGCTCTCACAGTTGGTTTTGGGATTGTGAATTTTCGATTCCTAGGGTGTGTATGTGGCAGGGGTAGGGGGGTAACCTACTCCCTATCTGAGTATATATACTTCCCTTGAATAACAATCCCACTAATACTCCTGCTGGAGACAAGTCTCTTCAGCTGGCAAACTGAATCTCCTAAAGACCTGATTCCACAATCCTCATGGCCCCAAACTCAGTCCCAGTAAACTCCAAGGAGCACATATACAAAGTCTGAGAAAATTTTTCATACATAGACAAATATTGTGAAGTTTTACAGACTCGTGTGGGTAGAAATCTGAGGACTATGCATTGGAGTAGATTGTAAGGGGGATTGGTGGAGGAAAGAGGAAGAAGGAAAGAAGAAGAAGGAAGGCAAGGTTGAATCAGTGTGAATTTCCAATATGAGTAGACAAACTAGAGATGCTGTAATCAAAGTTCCTGGAAGCAATCTGGTTGCAATCTAAATACAATGGCAACATTGCTTCTTCAACAATCATGCAAATCCATCAAAAGAAAGAGCAATTTCCTTTTCTTGGCTGGACTTAACCACATGCCCTCCACCACCACAACTCTCCTATAACCATCTCTAGCAACTGGGTCTTGGAAATCATGGATATCATTGTTTCACAGTGCTGCTAATCCCCTGAGTAGACTGTATGTAAAGTCTTGGGCATCCTTTCTCTAGTCATTACTGAACCAAAGTGTCCGGATGGAAAGACTACTTTCTAATATTATTTTCTTCACTTAGTATTAATGAAGTACCACTTTTTTACATCCTGGTTAATGCTTTGGCATTATGTGATTTCTCCCCTCAGGAGTGCTCTCCCACCATCGAAGCACCCATAGTCCTCTGCCAGTCCATTGAGCTCTCCCTCACCCAACCCCCACATTCTCAACCCTCCTTTATCTCTCCTTCTGTATGCTTCAGGTCTATGGAACTTCCAAGGGTTGATTTTAGTATTTGTCTTTGACCCTTTGTTTGGTTTCTCTAACCTCTATTTTCTCTGAAGGCTGAGAAATGTTAGCATGCTTCCTTATTCTGAGGAAATTATTAGAGGAAACTACAAGTGTGGCTGGTAATTTGTGGTATGGGTGGAAGAAGTGTTCTGTTAATGTCATTTTATTTTTGTATGTTTGTTTTATGTGTGTTCTAATTATGCTCAATAGAGAAATAATGGGTTTGCTCTGCTATCTTTAACACCATAATATTTTTAAATCAGAAAAATAAGACTCAAGAAGATTAAATGTTTTAATCAATCTAATTGAATCCACAGAATTTTTTATTAAAAATAAATCCCTATTTCAAGCAAGCGGTCAAGGGCTTATAAATCAATACATCACACATGTAGGGACCTGACGAAACTCTTTGACTTGAGACTAGGCAATGGGCGGGGTCCTAACCTTGCAGATAATGCTGTCTCGCTCAGCAACTCTAAACTTGCATTTATGTTGTAATTTAAATCCTATGTTTAATAGGATTAGGAAGAAAGAATTTAGAATTAAAGTCATGCTAGTGACATCTTGACATTGAATTTCTATTTATATTAAACTCTGAGTTATCCACTGATTAATCTTGTAATTCTCTTCTATGCGTCCCCCCCACCCCATATTCTTTCTTCCAAACAGGACTGCACACTGGAGCAGCCAAATATAAACATTATAAATTACACATGTAAATCCACATTTATCTATAACTATCATCTACACCATGTGAAGCAAGGTGATTTTGAAGAAAAATGATACAAACTAAAGAACTCATGTACTACATTTTAGCTTTGCTTACTCCAGGCAAGTTTCTCAACATTTTTTAACTTCTGTTTTGATGTCTGTAAAATGAGGATATCACTCTGCAGGGTTAAGGGAAGATTAAACCTGATGTTTGGTATAAGGCATCATGGCATTAATATTAATACTGAAATAAATATGTAATCTTGGCAACCTGACCTTTTGGGATTTGTTTAGGCACCTGCTACAATGGATCAATCACATTCCTTCTTGAGTGCTGTTGTGCCAGTTAGTTGGAACACTGCCAGTGATCTCAGGGACCACCAGGAGATATGTAAATTGCTAAAACTACCCATTATAGTCTCTCTCCAACTCACGTATCTTTAGCAGGAAGACAAATATATAGAGCAAGAGAGGAATTCACACCAGCAGGCATCATTTGAATCAAATGCATTTCCAAATGTTGAGCTTAAATGTCTTTCCTGAAATAGTTCCCATGGATAGAGGTCTTGCTAATGATAAAGGAAAACCACATAACATTTAAGATGAGTGAGTATTTCATAAGCAGTGTCCCTAAAAATGTGAAAAGTTCCAGAGATGTCTAGAGGGGATTTTAGGATGAGAAAGTACTTTCCTTGCCCTTTATGAATCACTAGGAGGTATCGTTTAAAATGTAAAGTGAACATTTTTGTGACATTTATGACAGGAGTATTAAAAATCTTAACAAATTTATTGCATATATATGCTCCATGGAATACTACTCAGCTACTTAAAAAGATGAAATTGTACATTTTGTGCAATATGGATGAAAGTAGAGGATGAAGTTAAGTGAAATAAGACAGAAAGTAAAAGACAGTCACCAGATAGATTCCCTTATTTGTGGAATTTAAATAACCAAGCAAAACAATCTGGAAAAAAAACAACAAAAATAACTCTTAGACTCTGAAAAAATACAGTGGATACCAGGGGCAAGGGATAGGCAGTGGGTGATCAAGGTTATAATGCATTAGCACTAGAATTTGGGTAGTGGATGAGAGAAGATATGTACACACTGAGTCATGAAGCTGTACTCCCTTAGTAATATAATTTTGTAAGTGAATGGTAAATCCATAAAATCTGATTTGTAAGTTTATAACCATTAGATCCAGATAGCTTCTACTAATCATTAACAAAAATACAGGTTTTTTGCAGAGTTATTCAACTTATAGGGTTGAAATTATAGAATTAAATGTTATTAAAATTATAGAATTTAATGTTAGAACCCCAAGTATAAAATAAATATTCACAATCCTTGCAGAGATAAATTGTTGAATGAATAAATAAATGGGCAAGAATAGACAAATTGACTATGTAGAAGAATTAGAAATAAGTAGTCACTTAAGGAAAGTGGATATATTTCCCACATTTTTCCTTTACATCATTGTTCATTTTTGTACTTTTTAAGGGTGAATCGTGTATGACTACTTTCAGAGAGGGTGTAGTCTGAAAGGGAGGTGGGATCAAAGTGAGAACCTGACAAACACAACTATAAGAATGATGATAAATGACTCAACTAAGTCACTTTTTCAAAAGTGATATTGACAGTATATACAGTTTACACACGTAATAATGATGGTTTACCGCTATATTATATTCAGTAAATATGAAAAACATCAGCTCTCAATTGAGGAATGTTCTAGAAAATATATTACCACAACTCCTCAACACTGTCAAGGTCAAAAAAATTAAAGGAAGACTAGTTATGTATGTACAAAGATTTAGATCACATCATCATCTTATATGTCATTTATTTTTGCTTACTAAACTTCATTAGGGCTAGGGAAAAAAGAACAATAACATGAGTACTGAAAAAAAAATGTCTACAGGGGCCTTCCCGGTGGTGCAAGGGAGAACTGCAATATGAAGCATCTGCAGCCTTGGCATCTGCAGAATGAGTTCAGTCCCCAGCCAGGGAGGTAACCCACATGGCACTGCAAACCTCTCCTGCCTCACCTGCTGTTCCACTTAGCAGTGCATTTCAGTCAATCTGCCTGCACTGCTCCCCACTCTGTGTCTGGTGAATCCTCTCATCTCTTACACTTCTGGCCTGTACCCCAGTTCTTGTGTGTATAAATAAATAAATCTTAAAAAAAAAGTCTACATTGATTATGTGATATGTGTTCAAAAATCTAGGGCTAAGGAATCATATCTCACATACTTTATAGAAAGGCTGCTTCTCTCATTTAAAGGCTGCTCTGGTGAGGAACAACATGTTTGATGGAATTGAGTCTCACTCAGTGTTTTCAGGTGTTTTTCCAAATAGGATCATTTTCAGAATTTGAGATCTGAAAGACACCTATGCAATCCTTAGCCTAGATTGCTCAGTCTTCTCACTTTTTTATAGGAGGACTCTGAAGACTATTATTATTTAAAGACTAGATTGAGATTGAAGGTTTTTAGTAGAAGATCCAGAATTAATATCCACATCTTTTAAATTTATTTTTCCTATGTTGAATTCTGTCTTCTTATTCTAGTAATTATATTTAAAATGTTACTTTACTTTTAAACCTTGGAACTTTAAAATATTTTAAAAAAATAAGACATAGTTGTAATAATCACATCTCCCCAAAATAAACATTACTGGTATTAAAATAGCAGCAATAAAAATAGTCTTAGAAATAGTCTCTCAATGAAGAAAACCCAAGAAACAGGACTGTGAGATGTACCTGAAACCCTAGATGGGATCATGGAATAATAAAGGGACATTGGGCAAAATCTAAGAAAAGTTGAATTTAAAAAAGGTCATCATAATGATAATAATAACAATAATGATAATAAGTATTGGTTTGCTAAATGTGATGGGAATGCCATACTAATGTGATAAGTTAATAATAGGAAAGGCCATGTCAAATATTTTGGAATTCTATACCATTATCTCAAAATTCTATCAATATGACTGTCATAAAGCAAAAATATTCTTTAAAAATAGAATTTTACAAAGAACACCAGTTTCTTTATTAATAGAAAAGTACTATATCAGCAAATGTTTTACAGTGATTTGATCTATGAAATTAAGAGCAGCATAGATTTGAATGTGAAGTCAGTAAAGTATCGTTATTACCAGATCCCAGCCAGCAGGAGCAGTGGTTATCTCTCACCCTGCTGCTCCACCACAAGTTAGTTGTGGCAGTTGCTCCTCAGATACATTTTATGTAATAGTGTACTGCCTGGGTCATGGAATGGATCAGTTAGGTGTGAGCTATGAGTTGTGCTCTATTACTAAGCCTCCACCTCTCACTGCAAGTTAGTTGTGGTAGAGTCCTTTTATAGAAAGTGTACTTCCTGGCTTATGGAATGGGCCAATCAGGTGCAGGATTGAAAAATGGTCCAATCAGCTACAGGACTGAAAAATGGTCCAATTACACTGGTGGGAGGGGCACCAGAGAGAGTCCCGGAGAAGCAGCAGCCCTGAGGAAGAGGAGCCTCTGGAGAAGAAAGGGAAGAAGAGCCTCAGAGAAGCAGCAGCCCTAAGAAAGAGTCCCTGAAGAGGAAGAGGAGAACCCTGAAGAGGAGAAGATGGTTCCAGTCTCTAAAGAAAGAAGAAGGGAAGCATCCAGCAGGAAGAGTAGGGAAGAAAGGCTGAAGGACTCTGCTAGAGATGGGACCTCAGTCCTATTTCTGACATTGACTGAAAGGAGCACCAAAGGACCTAGGTCTGGTGTTTCAAAGAGCTGTTTGTTTTTGATATAACCCAACAACCCACAAAGAGCTGTTAACACTAGGTGTCTTTGACCACCTCTGCAGTGGCTATCACTACTGACCAGTGTTGTCCAGCACTCCTGTGACTGGTAACAACCATTACTGACACTATCTGGATGAAGCAGGCAGTCACCTGTGATTATAGTAAGCTTTTTGTTTCCCCTGTTAAATAAACCCCATGGTTGTTGTTCCTATAGCCTGAAATTTATTGCTATTGTATGCATGGATAAGAACCCATAGACAGTGACCTGTATCAGACACTGTCCTCTGTTAGGTTATAACCCCTATTACTATAGCTCTTGATTCTGGTTTGTGATCCTTTGGTCTTCTGGGGCTTTTTGGGGGCTCTCTGTGCTCAGAGCCCTCTCTACTTCCCTTGTTTCAGTGTGAACTTGGTTGACTTTCCCAATCTCTATTAATCTCAGCTAAATCCTTGGTAAAATAAAATTGTAGGTAAAATCATACTGGATGAATATGAGCAACAAATGGAACTGCATGTAAAGTGCTTTAAAATTGGTCTACAAATTAAAAAAAAAAATAAACACAACCTATTTGAATATTACCCAATTACCAGAAGTTTTACCATTGACTTGAAATAGATTTCATCATATCATGGAGATATATTTTTGCATGAGTAACATTCTTTTAAAATCCAGAAAGAGTTGTGAGATAATGACACTACCTTTTAACCATAAAAGGTATCATCTGAGGGTTTGACTTTTATCTATACCATATGATCGATTCTGTTAATAAATATTCTAGTATCGATCCAGTCTTGCACCTCAAGAAGATGGAGACAGATGCATTACTTTATTCTAATTAAATTTTAGATTTAGTCATTATGTTTTATGTATAACAGCTTTTCTCTAAATAATTTATATGCGGTGATAGTCATTCATAGTAGTGTCAGATGGTAAACAGCCTCTCATCTGAGCACCTAATATGTCCTGGGAGGGTCTCTGAGCCTTGGCATAAGGTACAGAGTGCACAGAGTGCTTCCTTCTGCAAGCATTTTTGACAATTTTTCTACATCACTTGGAAATACCCAATAGTAGATATTTGTTTTGAGGTATTTGTTGAGTGCTGAATGGATTCCCGTTTATTTTAAGCACTTGGACTGCAATGAGGAAATTGTTTTTGAAAATATCTGTGCAGCAAATATAGACAGAGATGTGTGCCTTTCTCAATATTCTATCTAGATGAACAAGAAAAAAATAAATAAAAGGACTCCCTTGAGAAATCCTTACTACAAAACCTTGTTGGATTGTCTAGTACAATTCACATTATCTTTATACCTTTCTCTCTCTCTTTCATGCACATACACACAATCTTACACTAGCAGAGTTATAGTAATTTTTAAAAGAACCAAATAAATTTGCAACCAGAGGCAAAAATCTAAAAATTATGTCTAAAAAAAATTCCATTAAATATAAACACATAATAATAAAAAAAAACACAGTATGCAGTAGACCATCAAAGAAGAAAAAAAAATAAATGAAAGTGACTCAAATAAATAAATAAAACTTCAAAAGATATCCGAAAGCATATACATACCAGAGTTCTCGGTACAAAATGTTAAACATTATAATATATTTAAATAAATTATATAAGCAATAAAAGAATAATGACACATTAGGAAATGATTCAAAAAGCTCAAACATAGTAAAGAAGGACTAAAAATGTAGAAATTTGAGGTCTTAAAAATTTAGTACTTGAAATAATATACATGGTAGGTCCACTAAGTAAGCAAAATAGACATAGCTAGAAAAGAATTAGTCTACAAGAATAAGCAGAACAGATAACACAGAATGTAGTACCAGAAGGCAAAGTATAGGAATTGGGGGCAGAGGAGGGAAAAGCAATTGATAATAGGAAGAGAGCCTTGATATATTTATGCAGAATCTGGAATGAAAAATATACAGAGGTAATATAAAAATTGATGATGACTTTATTACTGAATTGATAAAACAAATATGGAGCCCCAGGATTTATTAACTTTAGTAAAATTTAAGTAAGACAGATAAAAATCCATGATGAGAAAAGTCACTAACTATAGAATATAAGAAAACAAAGCTTTTAGGAGACTAAAATTCTGTTAAGATTGATGTAGAAAATATCCATTTTGAGAATTTTTTTTTAAAAAAAAATTTATTTATTTATGCATACAAGCACTGGGGTACAGGCCAGAGGTGTGGGGGGTGAGAGGATTCACCACAGAGAGCAGGGAGCAGAACAGGCAGATCAATGGAAGTACACTGCTGAGGGGAGCAGCGGGCACAGCAGGAGAGGTCCACCGCGCCATGTGGATCCCCCCTGGCCGGCAGCAGGGATCAAACTTGTGCTGCAGTGGCTGCGGTCTGCTTCATAGTGCGTTGCTCAACCCACTGTGCCACCAGGGAGGCCCCATTTTGAGAGATGTTTTTAAGTGTAAAGTTAACCTAACCATATAATTAATTGAATACAGGATATGAGGAAGAGTGAGATATCCAAGATGACAGTTATGTTGTAATTTTTACCATGGACTAGACAGTGAAATCAAACTGCAATATCTGGAGCAGAATCTGAGAAGTCATTTGAATATCAGATATTTCATTCAAAATGAGATCTCAGGGGGAAGGTAGGCATACATATAAGGTATAACAAATGGAGCTTTTAAATACATATTTATGTTTGAGAGTGATCATCTACAAGGTAGTAATTAAAACATTGGGAAAGCATGAAATTGCCTGGAAAGAGATTATAGAGAAGAGATGAAAGCTTGAAGGAAAATAGTAAGGGACTCTGAAATTCAATGGCTAAATATAGAAGACTTTAAGTATAATGACAAAGGGAGAACTAAGGAGAATGGCTAAACCAATGATATTTCCAACTGAATTAAACCAGCAGTGCATGATGTGGTTGAAACCAGGTGTGTTAAGAAAGAAAGTTTGAAAAACCAATATGAGGAATGAAAAAAAATGTCCTTTGGAGTTAGCAAACTGGAAATGTTTGATAAATTTACCAATTTGGGTTTCAGTTGAGTGGATCAAGGAAATAGCCACACTGCAATGAGTTGATAGTTAAGAGGCCAATAAACAAATGTGGACATTAAGTTGGGAAAATCTTTCAAGAAACTTACCTGTGAAAGGGAAAATTGTGAGGGGCATTGGTTCATAGAAATATTTATTTCAAAGTTTATACACACACTGTAGAAGAAAATATTGCTGGACAAATGGAGTCACAGAGTTTAGCCCAAGTGCAATTAACATATCAATGCAGGTTCAGTTAACAAGTTAGACTCATGGCTGAGTCTCAGCACTCCTAAACAGATCTGCATTTCAAAGGGTCAGACAACATGTCAGGCTGGTCTGTCTTTCTGAAAAAGTTACCTCCCTGAAAAAGTCCACTTTTCCTCCAGGAGCAAGCCTTCAAAATCTTCATATGATTTTGTGTGTGTGTGTGTATACATATTTTACCCATATAGCAATGTAGAGTGAAGTATAAAAGGAGTTCCCAGCCTTTGCTCTGGGCCCAGATTTTCAGAAAAGGTCCATGTTTGGGTCCATATTCATATGAATGTGAAATAAAGTGCCTGGCCTCACATAAATCCTCGAGTACCACCTGGTTTTTCCTTCCATAGCCTGGGTTAAGAACCACAGTAATTCTATAACAACACTATTCACATATACACCATTGGAAAGAATAAGACAACCTGATAAATATTGTACTACTAATGTGAAAAGTTTGGAACTGGACACAAGTGCAGGAGTCTAGTTGCAGACGAGGAATATGATGTTTAGCAGAGAGGTCCTCAAGGTCCAGTCGCAGACAAAAAGCATAATCATCACTTGGATATTTTTTTAGAAACTGAAAATTCTGAGGATGGGGTAGCAAAGTGATCAGCAATTTTACTAGCCCCCAAGGTGATGCTGATGGATGCTAAAGATTCAGAATTCCTGACTAACTGCCATAAGACAGAAGAAAAATAAGGGTATACGGAGACTTGGTTTATCTTTAGTCTATTTTTTTTTATTCATTTTGCATAGAAGAACTGAGGTGCCAGTCAGAGTTGCAGAGGGTGAGAGGATTCACCAGAGACAGAGTGGGGAGTACAATGGGCAGATCTATTGAAATACACTGCTGAGGGGAGCATCAAATGAGAGAAGAGAGGTCTGCTGTGCCACTTGTGGGTCAGCTCCCTCCTGGAGATCGAACTAAGGTCCTGGCAATGATAGAGACTTAACTCCTAGGACAGCAAGGAGACCCCGTGGTTTATTTGTTTCTTGAATGGAGTTTGAGAAATTTCCCATCACGTAGTTTATATTTCCTTAGTTAAGAAGGAGCTATCACAATACAAATGGTCAAAAAAGATGAGCTGGTCAAATTTTGTAGAGAGAAGAAAGTGTTTGATTCTGAATTAACTAGAGTAACAAAGTGAAATTTCTCAGGGAGAATTGGGGTATTGTTTAAGGTTGACAAAATAGTGATAAATTAATCATGATACTCACTTGCCATGCCATATGAGCTTTGCAGGAATGTCAGTAGTTCAGGTAGAAACATGGGGAAAGTGTTGCTACCTAGTGATGCAAAATCTGAAGTCAGTGATGCTAAAGTGTGTCCAAGTGGTACTGACATAATAAACTGTAAAACTGAAATTCAATAAGAAAATAAATTGAAAATAGGTAGGACTGACAATTGATGGAAAATATATTTTCTTAGAATGAATAATTGATCAAGTAAAACTTAAGGAGAAATTATTGGGTTGTGTATTGATTGAATAGGTCATTTTTGGAGTTGGAGTTTTGTTTATATTGTTTATGTGCTTGCAATGTGACTAAGATGAAGTGAAGGAGAGTTCCACTGAAGATGCTAGGAGATTGGAAGAGTCATTAATGGCAGCCAGTCACAAAGAGATTTCTTTGATTTCTGGTTTTCCCAGGTATATTTAATTCTCTTATGAGACCAGTCACATGCCACAGAAGTAATGGGTGTTGATTGCATTTATACCTTTATCTCTTTTTGTTGCTCATGCTGGGAAGATGGACATTTGCCAAGAAGGCGATCAAAGAGCCCTCTAGGGAAATTCACTTGATGAGCAAACTGTAGCCCCTGCCAGCAGCAGGCACTAACTCACCCATCATGTGAGGGAGCCACTTTGCAAGCGGATCCTCCAGCCCCAGTCAAAATTCAGATGACAACATCCCTTTGATTGAATTTTATGAGAGACTGAGGCAGAACCACTGTGCCAAGTTACTTCCTAGTCCCTGCCCCACGAATGGGCACTTATATATGTTCATTATTATATTAGGGAATTATTTTTTTTAACGATTTGCCTAATGGATAACTAATACAACAGCTATGTGAACATTGTAGTCACATAACATATCACCAAAAAAAGTAGGGTAAGAAAAAGATAACCAGGTGCAAACTCTTTAAGAATGTTATATTTTTCTAAAGATTGCTACAGTAAAAACAGACTAAACTTTTTTTTTTTTTTTTCCCTACAGCCTTCTGCAGATAACTGAATCTTAATATCAATATACTTAACAGTTTGGTGAATTAAATCCCAATACCTCAGCAAATGCCAAAGTTATATAAAGCAAAATGGAAGTGTCATATAAACAATTATAATAAATATATGTTTATAATTCTAAAGTAAGTCTAATAATAGTTTTCTTTCCAAAATAAACACCCACTTAAAAGTTTGAAATCAAAGTATTTGTCTGAAATCTTAGCACTGAGCAAAACAAGGTCAGAAATTTGTTTTGGAAACAATGTAGTGACAGTGTAAGGAATGGGGGTAGAAGGAATGTTTGTGATCCTTTGTATTAATATTTATGTTGCAGCTATATTTATTGTCAACATGGGTATGATGGATTAAACCTGAAGATCTCCACCATATGGACATGAGAGATGCGCAGTCTCTTGGGCATTTATGAAGGAGACCTTGTTAGAACCAGTAGAATATTATTCATTATGTCAGAGAAATATTTATGAGGATAAGTAGACATTAGACACACTAATGAAAAATTGAATTTAGAAAAATGTGTCTATTCAAGAACGTTAAAGACCAATAGGGGAAATTTTGGTATTTAAAATGTCGTGATTAAATAAATCTTTTTTGAATTTTTTTTCACAAGAAAAGACTCAAAGATATTTGTGAAGATGTTACATTTTTTCCAGGGACCCACTAGGAAGTAAGTATTTAATGAAATTCTATTGATTATATCCTTTGTATACATTATGAGTAACAGAAACATAGATATGAATTTGATTATCATATGTCCCTAAGGAAATTGTAATTCCATTAGAAACAGAAATGAAGGAATTGAGGGTTGTATAGCACCCCATGGATAGGAGCTAAATAAAGAATAAACACCATACACCAGAATACAGAGACACCACACTTCGATCAATTAAAATAATACAAGACAGATCAATTAATCCATTCATCTATATTATTTTTCTTTTATTAATTGAGTAGCAATGAATTATACTGTCATATAAGCATTAGGTACATCATTAAAAATCAACATGTGTATTTACTACATTAAATATAAAATATACCACTAAATATACCACTAAAGTCCAGTTTTATCCTTCATTATATCATTGTTCTCTTTCACCTGATTTACCCATCCCTTCTCACTTCCCAAACTATTTTAATATATTTGTAAACTTAAATTATAAAAGTAGGAAACTGGTTATTTATCGCTACTTCTTGACGTACTATACTTGACAAAAGCAGGCATCTTCATTCCTACCCCATGCCCAGCTCCATTTTAACTTCATCAAAATGTGCAACTAATTCCCACTTTGATAATAAAAATCTCAATTTATTTCTACAGCTGGGTCTATTTTATTCAGCTTGTATTCAGACAGAGAATCTATATTTATTTATTTGGCTCTCCTTACTACTTTTAACCAAGACTGGGTTTGTTTTTCGGTTTTTTTTTTTTTTTTAATCAGAAATCTGTCTCTTGTTTTATTGAATAACCAAACACTTACTAAAACAAGTAATAGACATTTTTGGTAATAGACATTTCCCATTCAATCCTATAGAGAGAAATCCAGAGTTTCTGTCCAGAAATCTAGATTTGCTGGAGGAAGATGAGTAAGGAAATAGAGAGTAAAAGAGGCTTATTGAAATGGAAGTTTTTTTTAGGAAACAGGAACTTGACCCAAGCAGTTGTTAGAAACACTAGAAAAGGTGTTTTACTCCAATGTTTAAATGCTTTCAGACAGACTCCTATTTAATGAATATGATATAGGAGAAATAATCATACCTGTGTACTTTTGTATATGCTTGGATCAAATTTTAAATGGTTACTGTTTTTCTAAATTTTTTTTTCAATTTTTTTACTACTGATATCTAGATGTCAAATGGATTTTCATATTGATCTGCAAATTTGTTAAACTCAGTTATTAAAACTATATTTGTTTTGGTAAAAGCTTGGCAATTTCTGTGTTGAAGTCATTTTGTCTGTGAATAAAAAGAATTGTTTCTTCTTTTCCAAACCTTATTTTTTTTTCCTTTGTATTAATGTTTTGGTTAGGAATTTTATACAATGTGAATATATAAGGTAACAATGATTATCTTGCTAATTTCCTCATGATAATGGGGTGCTTCAATATTTAATGATCAGTTATGCTTAAATTGTTTGCAAATGCCTTTTATCAGATTAAAATTTTAGTAGAATACACTAGTAATGTCTCTAGCTCTAGAGTTTTCTTTTGTCGTAATTTGTACTAATATATTTGATTTCTTTAACACATATAGAATTACTCATTATCTCTTTCCTTTTGATCAAGTTTTGACAGCCTTTTCTCCAAATAATTTACCCACTCTATGTAAATTTTGAAACTATGAACAAAATTTGTCTTAAATATTTTCTTATTCTTTATTTAATGTATCATTGAAATATTTTTATTCATTCCACATATTGTTAACATATGTTTGCACTGTGTATTTCTCAGTTACAATAGATCTGGAGTTTTATAAACTATAATATTAAAGAATTATATCCAGGTTTCATTAATTTTTCTTTTATCAATCTATGCATTGAGCTTTGTTCTCTTCTTTGTGATTTATTCCCTTTATCTACTTTGAAACTAATTGACTCTTCTTAATTTAGTTCTCCTGTGGAAGCTTGGATTATTGATTTTGTTCCTTTGTTATTTTTAAGGGTAAACGTGTAAAGATTTTTTTAAAAATCCCTCTGTTCGGATTTCCTTAGTTTTTACCCTACTGTTTTTTATCCTGTCCTATTCAGGAAACCATTTTATATTTAGCTATTATTTTTCTATAGGGGTCTCTGGCTTGGGAGAGTTCCTCAGGCTTTTCCTGATTTAATAAGTGCTCATCAAGTATTTTGTAGAATACCCCGCCATTGGAATTTGACACTTGTCTCAGGATCTGA
Organism: Galemys pyrenaicus; assembly: GCA_019455555.1. Lineage (NCBI taxonomy): Eukaryota > Metazoa > Chordata > Mammalia > Eulipotyphla > Talpidae > Galemys > Galemys pyrenaicus. Next base: position 17,366,842 of record JAGFMF010011380.1, read on the forward strand.
CTGAATTCCTGCATCTGGAGAGGGAGGTGGTGGAGATGGATGTCAGTTTTCATCCCATTACAACTAACTGTCCATGGTGTCAACATACTTGCTACTGTTTATGTTGACTACAGTCATCTGGAGCAGGCAGCTTTTGTCAAATTGCCCATTACTGCATCACTCTCCACTTTTTCCTTTGATAATGTACTCCTAGAATACAAATCTCTGTGCAGAGTTTTGTCCTTAAGAGAAAGAGAGAGTGTGCGTGTCTTAGGGCTGGGGCTAGCAGTTTGCTCAACACACACCCCTTCCATGAGGGCAGAGTAGCTTCATAGGGTTTTGATATGCAACTATTTGGGGTCTGCTTGTCTTCCTTTCAATAACTTAAAATCCCCTTCTGATTTATTCTTTAACTCATGGATTAGTTAGATACTGACTCTTTAATTTATAAATACTTTTGACTTTCCTGTGTTGACATCTAGATAAATCCAGTTGGTCAGAAAATAATTTTTTTTGTACTTTAAAATTTATTGAGAATTGTTTCAAGATCAACAAGCATGATATGTCTTGAACATACAAGTGGAGTTTAGAGGTAAATAGATATAATTACATCAATGTTGATTATAATATAGCCTTAAACTTCAGTATCTTTGTTATTTCTTCCCCCAGTTGTATTATTTCCTATTAGGGAGGTGTCAAAACACTAATATGCTATTAAAATATAAAGATGTATCATATACAACATACAGTTGGCTCTTGTTTTTTAAAATACCTCTGACCTTAATAGCCTTTATTGGTATATTTAGTCAATTTAGATTATATTTAGCCTTTTAGCATAGTTTATTAAAACAATGTCCAATTTAATTATGAGATGGTTATGTTTAGATTTATCACTTCAATTTTTTCTTTATATTTTGTTTCTACATTACTCCTGTCATGCCTGTTGAAATTTTTAATTTATAAAATTTACATTTTCTACTGACTTTTAATATATACCTTTTTTGATGTGTTTTACAGGAATGCTGTTCAAGGGTTATTGCACACATTCTTAATTTTTCATAACTTGTTAATATTTAAAGTTGAGTCATTTTATTAAAAAGTAAAGAAAGCATTTCTTTTATAAATCCAAGATTTCTTATCATTTATTCCATGAGTTGGCAAATATTTTCTATCAAGGACAAGATAGTAAATATTTTAGGTTTTTCACGTCACAGATAATTTCTAACTTCTCTCATCTTCCTCTTTATTCTCATCTTCCTTTCCTATTTTCTTTTAACAGCCCTTTCAAATAAAAAATCCATCCTTAGTTTAACAGCTGTACAAAAGCTGAACAGAGGATGAATTTGGCCTGCAGAACTTAGTTTTCTAAACCTTAATTTATGCTATATTATATGTACAATATATACAGAATACAAAATCAGTAAGATTCTTCACTTTTATTTATACTATACTTTTAAAAATTTCAGTATTTTATAATGTCCATCTTTCTGAGATTCTGAATTCTTATATAGCACCAGTTCTCGTTCTTCAAGAAATATTTTGACAATTTTTGCATTGTAGGTATATGCATTCTCTATATTTAATTTTATCTGAATCTGTTTATTTTATTTGTAGTTTATGAAATATACTTTAACTGGATATTTAGTTGGGTTATTTTTTGTTTGTTTGTTTGTTTAGTTGGTTCCTGGTTTCAATTCTCTTATTTATTTGTTTATTTTTTTGTTTATTTATTTATTTTATTGGGTGGAAGAACTGGAGTATAGGTTGGAGGTGGAGGGGGTGAATGAAATACACTGCTAATGAAATACACTGTTAAAAGGTATTGCAGGCGAGACAGGAAGGTCTGCTGTTCCATGTATGGATTAGATCCCTAGCCAGGGATGGAACTCAGGCCATGGTTGTGATAGTGCTGAGAGCTTTAACCCCCTAAGCTGCCAGGGAGGTCCTTTTTTCTCTCGTCTATAAAATGTTTGAAGATTTATTCTCTAATGTAATTGTTACTCTTTTCTGTCTTTTTTTTTTTTTTTTTGCTGATAGAGAATGATTTTATTTGTTTTGTTTCTTGTTTTACCTTTAGGTTTCAGCTAAAGATAGTTTTAGGTCTCACCTATGTCATACTTATACATGCTCTACTATGGGCTTATCTAGCTTTGGATATGTTTATGATTTTCAAATCTATGCTTCTACTTCGGAATGCAGGTAATTTTAAGCTGTTATTTCACCTAGCACCTCTCCTAATCCATTCTCTGAATTCTTTTCTTTCTGGAACTCCTACTGCATGTAAATTAAGCTATTAGATATTATTTAATAGGGATCCAAACCTCTCTTCATATTTGATTATATATTCTATTTCTTCTTCAGACTAATTTCTTTTGCTATTGTTTGAAGTTCAATCTTTCCTCAGTCATCTCTAGTCTTAACTATTAAGTCATCTGGTATTTTTTTAAAATAATAATATTTTGCTTATTGTTTCTTTGTGTGTTGTTCTAGACTTTTCCTATGGTTCTTTTTTATGATCTCTATTTCTCTGCTTCAGTTCCTATCTTGACACTCATTCGGGACATACATTCTTTTACATGCCTGAAGGTAAGGAAGACAGGTGACATTAAACCATTTTCTGCTAATTGCAATAACTGGATTATTTGGATTAGTCTCAGATTAGGTTTTTTTTTTTTTTTTTCCTGTAGAAAGGTTCCCATATTCCTTGATCTTCATGTATCAGATAATTTTGGAGTGAATCTGGAAATTAAAATGTGCATTCTATTATCTTTTACTCAACAGTGTGCTTCCTTCATAAAGTTAGGTAATTGACTTGATTTGACACAAATTACAAACTATTTCTTGGGTGTCAGTTCCAATCAGTTACTAATCTTATTTTTAAGAGAATTGTTTTATGTCTGCTCTATTGCTTTATTCTGTGATCCCTCAGGAATATAAAAGACAGAATTTGGGGGATCCCCTGTCTGTTTTCTCAACTTCTGAAACCCCTCTTTCAAAATTTCTGTGGTATACCTGGGTTTGCTTTCTATATCAGCAAGAAATCATGGATGGCAATATATAGTCTCCCTACCAGAAGAAATAAAAACAGAAAACTTAGTCCTTATAATTCTACAAGAGTACTCTGTGCTAGAACAAATGTTTCTCTTTATTCTTCAGTGCCTGAAGATAGCACTTTTTTGTATTATTTCAAGATTTTTGACTTGTTTTCTGCAAAAGGTCACTTCAGTAGTTTCTTTTCTGTCATTCTTTGGGGACATTTTAAAACTCTTCTGAGTTTAAATTTAATGTCTTATATTTCCTATAGGAATGCTGGTACTTGTCAAAACATGTTTCCTCCTATTTTGTTTAGAAAATAAATCCTTAGGGAAAGATACACTTTCCTATTTTAGGTGTGACAAAAAGACTTATATGTATTTTTCCTTTCAGAAAATGTGGTTGAGACCTGCTATTCATTAGACATTCTATAGGTACGTGCAAGTGTCGTTAGGAAAGACAAGGAGCTACAAAAGCATAGTCTATGGATTTTTCTTTCAAATAGTTTCCAGCTTAATACATGAGAGAAGGAATATGCATATATATTATGCATATATACCTAGATATGAAAATTTAAATTAATCTATGTGTATAGACACACATATATAAAATGTACATTCCATATCAATTATTTGCAAGAAAACTAATCAGTAGAAGCTACTCAGTATCACAGCATTCAAATAAAATAGATACTGAGTTAGGAATTTACTTGTATACAGCCATGTGTTGATAAAGTAAAGGAAGCAAATCATGCACAGGCAAAAATTGAATCTAGATATACACTTACAAATATCATCTCAGATGGAACATGGATCTTAATGCAAAATGAAAATTTATAGACCTTATAGAACAGGAGAAAAACTATATGACCTTATCATGGCAATGACTTATAGTTGCAACACCAAAACACAATGTAGCAAAGAAATAATTGATAACCAAGACTTCATTATAGTTAAACCCTTCTTTTGAAATAATATACCAAGATAACTAAAAGATAATTCACAGAGAGAAAATTTTGCAAGACACATCTGATAAAGGACTTTATCCAAAATATGAGAACTGTCAGAACTCACCTCTAAAAAAAACAACTGAAATTAAAAAAAAAAAAACACCAAAACATGAAAGCCCTTAACAGATACCTCACCAAAGAAGATAGACAAATGGCAGATTAGCATATGAAATGCTGCTTCACATCAGATGTCACAAGGGAAATGCAAATTAAAACAACAACAAAATACAACTACAGACTTATTAGAATGGTCAAAATTTGGAATGCCAACAACATCAAATGCCAGGAGGATGTGGAAATTCACTGCTGGGGGGACTGAAACGTGGCACAGCAACTTAGATGACAGTCTGGAAGTCTTTACAAAATTAATCCCACTGTTACCGTATGATTCATCAATTTACTCCTTGATGTTTGTTCAAAGATGCTGAAAACAGGTCTGCACAAAAACCTCCACATAGATTTTTATAACAATGCTGTTCATATTTACCAAAACTTAAAAGCAACCAAGCTGTCCTTCAGCAGAATGAATAAATAAACTGTTACATCCAGACAATGGAATGTTATCAACACTAAATGAAAGAGAGAGAGAGAAAGTTTTGAATCTAAGACAGGAAGGAATCTTAGATTCATATTTTTTAAATGAAAGAAGTAAATTACAAAAGGCTACATGTTGTATGACATTATAGAAACTATATGACATTATAGAAATGAAAAAATCAGACAAGGTAAAAAGATGAATTGTTGCTGAGCGTAAGGGTGGAAGAGAGTGAAAAGAGAGCCCACGGATGCAGTGAAGATACTCTGTATTACATTATAACAACAGATATATAGAATTATAATTGTTCAAACCATATGATACATACCTTCGAGAACAAAACTAGGGCTTCCCTGGAGGCCTAGGCATTAAGTCTCAGCGCTATTAGCAGGAAGACCTGAGTTCTCTCCTGTCTCATGGAAGCAGATCTCGCCTGTCTCATCTGCTGCTCCCCTCAGCAGTGTATTTCAGTGGATCTGCCTGTTTTGTTCCCTACTCCGCTCTGGTGAATTCTCTCACCCCTTGCAACTTTGGCCTATACCACAGCTCTTCTATGCAAAAACAAATAAATTTAAAATAAAAAGAGTGAACCCTAAGGTAAGCTGTGGGTTTTAGGCAACTCTGGTCAATGTAGGTCCATTCTTGGTTAAAAAAAAAAAAAAAAAAAAAGAAAAGAAAAGAAACCAAACTAAAACAAAATGTACTATTCTGGTGATGCTGCTGCTGACATGTGCCAGAGTCCAGCTCCAACTAAAAGCCGGTCCCCACAGGATGAGATGGCGTCAGCACGTGAGGGGTAAAGTGAGGAGGTACCACACTAGATCAGGGTATGGCACACGACCTATTGAGGGTCTCAGCAGGTCTTTATTTATACATTACAAGCAAGCAGTGGAATTACATCAGCATGTGCACAGAGCAGGAAGTTAGCACTCATTACATTTTTTTTTTTTTAAGAACAGCTTGGGATGTTGTGACCCCCAGTCAAGAGTTATGGCATACACAAATTCAAAGGATAGCCTACATACAAATTAACATATTTTCACCAGTATTTTGATTGTAGTGGTAATACAAGTTATTTATAAATGTTAAAACCGGCATAGCAACTTTGCACAATCACAACTTAATGGTCTTGTTTTTACTTTGAGTAAAAGATAAACTGCTAGGTACTAGGTCTAAGATTAAAGTAGTGTTAATGCTTAAAAACTACAAAGCCCCTATAAAAGGTAAATACTAAAATTTAAATTTAAATTATATCTAAATTCTATTTAATCTTTAGAGGGAAGAACTAACTTCAACATATCCTAACCCTAAAACCTACAATCACAATTTAAGGAAAACAAAGGTAAAAGGGAGGGGAGGAAGGTAGTGTAATAGGGTAGTCCCAGGAAAGGGGGAAGTTCCAGAATCCTGGTTCTACCCTAAGTGGTGGAGCTGAGGAGGAAAAAGAAGATTCTTCAGAGAAGAGAGAAGGAAGAAGGGAAAGATGGAAGAGGATGGAGAGCAGCAAGGAGACCTGGAGGAGGCACGTGGAACAGAGCCACATGTGAAGAAACTGCGCTTGCTTTTTGGTCTTGGCCTGGTTGGAACAGATGTGGGTGAGAACCTGTGGGGAGGTTAACAATGGCAGCTTTCATCTTGATTTTGATTTTTCTATTTTTCTCCCAGATTTGTCTGACTCTTTCTGACCCTTTTCTATCGGTCTCCACTGAAAGGTCCTTTAGATGTGTGGCAAGCTTTTGGGCCTTGCTTTGGGCCAATCCTATTTGGGTGGACTTTTACCCTCAAGGAGATGGGTAACTTTGGATGCTTCACTTAGTAACTATATTCTTTGTCCTTTCTGTATTGTACCCTAATTGTATTAAAGTTCCTTTCCATTAAAGGTTTTATATGTTTGTCTTAATGCAGTGGATGGCAGAACCCATTCAGAGAGAGCAGGCTTGGGGGTTCGGGTGCTCCTCTCCCTGCCCTGTAACAGTAGGAAGGGCTAATGTGACTCATTCATCACCTAGGAAAAGCAGAGCCTTTCATAATGGGCCTAGTTACAGAGGTCACTTCTCCGTTCCCCAGGCGAGTTCCCCATAATAGATGTTTAGGTTTGGGAAACTATTTAATAGCTGATTTTTGAGGTATTATTACTGAAAAACCACATTTCTATTACGTTTTGTACTATCTGGTTTTATGGTATCGGTTTTTGAGAATTTGTGTTACAGTATTAGCCAATCAATAGTTCATCATCAAAATGCATAGCAACCAATTGTTTTGTTTAGTAAAATAGCCAATTTCACAACCACTTCCATGGATTATTTTTTAGTAAGCACATATCATGAGACTTACAAAACTATAATTATAAAATCAGCCAAAACAAAAAGGAACCCGGTAGGGGTCAGCTTTGGAGCCTCTGATTTTTCAGGAATGTCCCCCTGTTGGACTTTAGTCACGTGGCATGAGTAGTATGGCTCCTGCAGACATGTGAAAAAAGATAAAAGCCCAGGAGAGGGAAAGGGGGACATGGGGCCCCCTGTACCTTATTCTTGATTTTGCTATAAATATAAAGTTATTCCAAAAAGTGTTTTTTAAATGTGAATTAATATGTACATGATATCCCCATATGAGCAAAAATATTAACAGATGTCATTATTTTATTATAACAATAGTTTTCCTCATTCCTCCTATTATTACTGTTGTTATCACTTTTAATTATTTATTATTTTATTTAAAGATTTATTGATTGATGCATACAAGAGATGGGGTACAGGCCAGAGTCACAAAAGGTGAGAGGATTCACCAGAGACAGAGTGGGGAGCAAAACAGGCAGATCTACTGAAATACACTGCTGAGGGGAGCAGCTGGAGGGGCAGGAGCAGTCTGCTGTGCCATGTGGGTCCCCTCACTGGCCAGGGATTAACTCACACTGCTGTGCTGCACAGTGTGGTGCTCAACCCCCTGCGCCACCAGGGAGGACCTTATTATTTTAAAGGTGATGTTTTACAATGCTGTGCATAACAGAATCTGTGAAGGTGGTTTGTAGGTAAAGTGCAGTGAGAAGAGACTTCTGGGTTAAGCTAGTTTGTACTTTATTTTTAAGATCTGAGGCTCCATTATAAAATTTCAAGCAATTAAATGGACATGGCCAGATAGACATCTTTGAATGAGTGTTGGATAGACAGAGCTGGTAAGGCGGAAATCAAAGAGGCCCAGGTAAGAGGTTATTACTAGAACTAAGGTCAGAAATGTCTTTCAGGTTTAAACCCTAAGGTTAATGACCAGGTGATGCTAAGGGACTAAACACAGCTGTCAAAGATTGTATGTAAACGGGCCTCCGAAAGATTAAAAAGAGGTAGATAAGGTTTCCAAATCTAGACACAAATCTAAAATATTCTCAGAGGCTTTCCAAAATCCCCTGAGCAGAGAGGACTCTCTTGAAACAGAAATGTATGCAGCGGCCCACAGGGGGCGCGCTTTCGTGAGCCGGCCAACACCATGGGTGGGTGGGACATGACTGGAGGTCTGAAAGAGAACCTTCAAAATGCTTTAAGGAAGAGTTGACCTGGTACTACTTCCCTTTCAAACAGAGCAAACTGACAAAAGCAAGGGTAGCGGGGCTGGGAATTTAAACTTGTGGCTTAGCTTAGCCCTGCTATCCTGAGTCAGGGGTAAATGGAAGTAAGAATAGAACTCCAGACCGCTTCTTTTTTGCACAGAAAGGCTGGGTTGGACCAAAGTCAGCCGCAGAGGGCAATCAATTATGGGGTCTGGAACGAGAGAGGCAGTCTAGTGTCAAGACTTGAGGCGGGGAAAGGTGAGAGATGAGCTGGCACTTCGTGCGAGTGACAGGAGCGAGCTGTTTCTTCCAAAGGGGAACGTGAGGACATTAAGGAGCAAGGGAACTTCAAGCACCGGAGGAAAAAGGGCGTTAATAAGGGAGCAGAAGTCTGGTGAAAAGGAGCAAATGGCATGAGAGAAAATTGGCAGTCCTCATCTTACGAGACAGGAAGATTTCTCAATTGCTAGTGGAGAGGTACAGATGGGACTGAATAGACAGAGATGGCCCAGCACAGAGGAGGGGCTGCAGGTGGACAGGTGGAGCGGAGAGAAGAGGCAGGCAGCTGCTGAAGAGACAAAGAGCAAAAATAACCCGGGGCAGAACAGCATTAGCCTACCCGGTTCATGTTGGAGGAAAACCCTGCAGGGCTCCTTAGCAAGACAGGTCTCCCCTTGATGTGAGCAGACCCCCGAATCAACACGCAGCCCCCCAGATATGCATGGTCCCTTCTGATATCTTTTTCAGATCCACTCATTTACTGGCTTATTTAGGTGTCCATCCTTGGGGCCACAGACACAGGCAGTGCAAAGGCCAAATTACTGGCAATACAGCTCAGGTAGAATCAGATAACACCTAGTGGCTGAAGCCTCAGGGAGAGTGTCAGGAAGGGTTTCCAAGAGGAAGACTGCCTGAGCTGAGCCTGGGGGTGCCTACAGCAGTGGGGAGAACAAGGCTTTGCTGAGAAGCTGAGGGATGAAAAGAACAATTGAGTAAGATAACACTGTGGAAAGAACACCCCTTCACAGATGTCTAGAAAGCAGTGTTGCAATAGTGGAATATCAAGAAGGTATGAGGTCAGACAAACAGGAATTTGAATTCCTGTTTGCAGTTGCGGGGTGGTTAAGGTATGTCTCTCTCCATAATACAGGTGAGTCAGTGCTCTCTGTAAATGAAAATGTTACTGGTTTCCTCAGTGCCTGATGTGAGGATTGAAGGAGAGCATATGCTAGAAATCTGCAACTAGAATGTACCCACTGCTCCTACGATGGATGGGTAGCCTGATGACAGTAAAAGGATGCATGGATAATACTTCCCACTAGCCCGCCCCTGCTCCCTTCCCACAGGGTCAGAAATGGAACAGCAGCTCTGGACACAGGGGAGTGGGTTGGATTGATTGGAAATGTGGAGGTGACAGTGACTGGAAAATTCACCATAAATGTGTCTTCCTGCAGGGAGTGAAAGGTGGCGTGAGTTTTGGGAGGCTAAGAAATAAGGAGGGAGAGGCAAAGGAACAGAGGGGATTGTGACACAATGTGATATGGGTGGTTGGAATAATGGTAAGACTAAGGACTTGGTGAAAAAAGAAGTGGGAGAAGATTGAGAAGAGAGGCTCAGTGGTTTGACTTTGCTAATCTGTTCTGGGTTCCATCGGCCCACCTGGCACAAAGGCCCCTCTCTGACAGTGAATTGGTGGAAGAAGTAAAACATGACATTCATTATACAACCTGATCTATTTCCAAACTTAAGTCTTTATTCAGTGTTCTCGTTATCTCTAAAATATACATAGCCCCCACCATCTCACTCTTTCCTCATCGGTATGGGTACATTATTCTTTCCATTCCAATGACTCCCTCACATCAAGAATAAAATTAAGCGCCTCCCTGGTGGTGCAGGTGTAAAGTCTCAGTGCTATTGCCAGTCATTACAGCATGAGTTCAAGCCCCAGTCAGGGAGGTGAAACCACGTGTCACAGCAGACCTCTCTGCCCCCACCGCTGCTCCCCTCAGCAGTGTATTTCAGTAGATACACCTGTTCTGCTCCCCACTCTGTCTCTGATGAGTTCTCTCACTCCCCACACCTCCAGCCTATCCTCAGTTCTTGTATGCATAAATAAATAAATCTTGAAAAAGTAAAATTAAAATTTCTTGTTGTAACCACCAGAGTCAGACCCATTTTTCTTTCTCATTCTATCTTATACCACTTACCCTCCTTAGTCACTGGGTCCACAAGAATATTGCTTGATATCTGACAACTAACTCTTTAATTTCTTTTCATAAAATTTCATAATTTGTTTTTCTATTTCTCAGTGGAGATTTAGGCTGCTTCAAGTGTTTTGTGTTTTTTTTTTAAGATTTATTTATTTATGCATACAAGAGTAGGGGTACAGGCCAGAGGCACTGGAGGGGAAAAGATTCACCAAAGATAGAGCAGGGGAGCAGAACAGGCAGATCTACCACAATACACTGCTGAGGGGAGCAGCGACTGAAGAAGAGGAGGTCTGCTGTGCCATGTGGGTCAACTCGCTGGCCTGGGATCTAGCTCATGCTGCTGTGCAGCGGATGCTTCACAGTGTGGCGCTCAACCCGCTGTGCCACCAGGGAGGCCCCTCAAGTGTTTGACTTTTGTTTTAAAAATGCTAAGAAAATTCAACAATTTTTGTTGAGGGCCTTATCTTTAATTCTCTTGGGTAAATACCTAAGTGTGATATTTCTAGGACTAATTGTGCTGTTTACAACTTTTCAAAATGGCCAACTACAGTTCTAAGTGGCAGTGCCAATTTTATATGACAATTCAAGTTGCTACATCATCTACTGAAGTTACAGTTGGCAGACTTGCAACTGTGGTTGTGGATCTGTGTGCCACCAAAGATAAATTAGAAAAGGCACGATCTTCCAGCAAGCTGAGGCTGGAAAGGATAAGGAATTCCTCTAATTAATTTAGAGATTAAGAAATCAGATTAGAAAAGGGATCTAATGTAGCCAAATGAGAAAGTATTTAAGAGAAAGACTGTATGACCGGTTTCATATGAGAATGTGTGAATGGGTGTGTGTTTTACTTCCCCCAAATCCTTAATATTTAAGCATAGGAATACTACTATAAAATTCTATTTAAGAAATTTGGCATTTTTAGTTTTCAATATCTTTTTTCTTATTGAAACATCTCTAATGCTGGGTGGGTGGAAGAAAGTGCATGCTGGCTGACTCGCCCACTCTGGGAAAATAACCCTGTGCCTAGGAAATTCATCTCCCGGGCTCTCAGGACCTGCAGAAATGCACAGCAGAATTCAGAGGATTGAGTCGTGACTTGTCACCTGCCCAGTTGCAAACTTGCTGTCCTCAGCTCTAACAAGCTTTTTACTTTACCCATAGACCTGTCAACATCAGTTTTAAGGTGGAATATTCTGTCTGAAATAAACATAGACTCACCTGCCACTTGAAAACAGCAGTTTCCCAGATATATGTATCCAAATAGACTTCTGCTCTAAGGGAAAGGGTGTGTGGGTGGGTAGAAAATATGTTATTACCATAATTGGGATGGCTTGCTACATTTGTCTCCTTGTAGACACCACAGGCGCCTGACTACCTGCCAAGATTTTACAAGAGTTAAAGAGTTTCCCTCGCCTGACAAAATCATCTCTCATCTGCTACCCTAAAACTGAAACAGTCCATTCTAAGCTTATTCAAGCTTTTGGACCCATGAAGAGACTCTTAACCTTGGGCAACGTCTCCACTCTGCTCATTATTAGCAAGGTGTATTTCCAGAGGAAAGAAAAATAGTAAGTAATCAGCACCATTACTGTCAAAACACTAGCAAGGTTGTAACACAATGGTATTTCAATATAAAAAAATAAATAAAATTTTGGAAAACACTTGTCTTCTAGCTAGATATTCAACACTCACTCAAGAACGCAGTTTTTCATTAATACTCTGCTTAACAGCTTGATGCTTGCTTTTGATTTATCTCCTCTAATATATCCTTGGTCCACTGATTGGGGTTTTAACTTAATACAAAAGGTGATTCCCCATAAATTATGCTGGGGTCCAGACACACCAGGATTAAACCGAAAAGGAGAAGATTGGGGAAATAAACAGGTGAAAAATAACACCTTAGAACTATGTATATTCAATGTTATTGTTTCAGGTAATTTTGGTTAGTTCATCCAGTCTCATTTATGCATTTTTTGGTGATTATGACATAATGCAGACCCTTGGTCAAAAAATACCACTTTTCATTTTATACATTCCAAAATCACAGTAGTTTTAGAGATGTCTTTCCTCCTCACCACTTCATCACAATCTCCTGCACTCTCTTTAGAAGAGCATTTCTCATTCTTGGCAATATATTGAGGTCATCTGGAGTGGCATGACTGGAAGCCTGCTCTACTTCAAGTTCACTCAAGCCTCCTTCATGAAGCTTTTCCTTTAAACATATATCAGCATTACCTAATAATTTTTAATCTTCTGAGTTTCTATATGACTCAATTTGGAATCATAACATTTAAATATATTATGGATTATATTTGTGTACATGTTTGTGTGTGCTTGCTTTCTTTCCTTAGATGTGAGCTCCTCGAAGGCATCTTGTGATGTGTTTATTTGTATCATCCAGCTTACTTTCCTCAACTCAATTCACCCTAATCTTTGAGTAAGTACCTCCATTCGATAAGTGTGAAACATCTGATGTATTGAAATGGGTCAGGAAAACACACACACACAAACATGTTACTGTAGGTGATAAGCAGCAAGGTTGAAGTTTCCAATCATTCTCAGAAGCATGAATTTACATGCTTTTGATTTTAAACAATGTGGTTCAGATTCAGATAACACCCAAAGCAAAAGAGCAGAGAGAAAACTGACAGCTCTAACCCGATTATATGAAAAATGTCTATGGATTATACTAAAACAGAAAAAAAGACTACCTCCTGGATTTGATTGTCTCATTTTTAATAGCAGTATTTTGGCAAATTATTTAAGCTCATTTTTATATTGCCCTAATCTGCAAAATGTTCATACTATCAACAGTACTAGCCTCATACTGCTGTAAGAAATTCTAATATACAGAGATAGTGGCTGGATACAAGCCATATATAACTTTCAGGCAGTTAATGATGCAGACACAAATATTAACAAATTTAAACATATGGAAAAGATGCAATTTCATTACTCATCACCATGCCATTCACTAACATTGGTGATCCAAAGAATTTATTTTCTTTCTACTGTAACTATATCATACCTATTTACACAATAGTGAACTGATTTTTCACTGTGGATATCTGCCATGTGTTTATCAGTTTTAGTGGCCTTAATTTCATCTCAACCAATTAAATTATTTTTCATTAGATCACACATAGTACATCATCAAACTGTCCATCTTCAGTCATTTTAAACACCCATTATTGATTCTATCTTCCATGTGTCTCTTAATCTTGTCCTTTTTTCTCTACATGTAAGAAGTGTCTGTCTGCTTCATTGAAGTGCAAGAAAAGGGTTAAGTGTGTGTATATACACTTGGATTATACATAGGAAATATAAACTTAAAATATAATCTTTTCAGCCCCTGGAAGTATATATAGTTGAATAGTATATGATTTTACATTTTCAGGGAGTTAAGTATTTGCATCTTCAAAAAACAAATCTGCTTTTTGTCCTTTAAATATTTTATCTCTGGCTGTTTTAGTCATACCATTATTGTAAAATATTCAAGCATGCAGTCTGGTTTAAAACGAGCTAACAATGCAAATACTATAATTCACAACCAAATTTTAACAACTGTTAATGTTTTGCCTGCTTTCATCAGATTGTTTTAAGGAAAAAAGCTACAAATGTAGGTGAGACTGAAACTGGAGTCCCACCCACAAGCCCCGGGGCATGACGTGGCACCTGGGCAAAACAGGTCATGACCCTGTGAGGCTCTGGGCCTGAATAATATCTGTATTCAAGACAATATATTTCTCCTTAATTTCCTAGGAGTAGCTGCCATCTAAACACAGTGACTCCAAAACCTATGTATATTTTAGATAGTGCCATATGGTTCCTAACCATCCAAAAACAATATTAAAATATTGTTTGGTTATGTTAACATTTTCATAAATCTTCTATAGAACAAAACTACAGCTACATATTAAAAATGCAGAGGAAATGCTCCAATAGCATTGAACAAAGGAAACAAGATACAAAAAAGATTATATATTGCTATGTGATTAGCGAATACAATCTATAAAATCTCATTTTGGAGGTGGGATTTCTCGAATGGTATGTGGAGGAACTCAGCATATTCCCTATCCAACACTATGGAAACCACACATACAAAAAGATAATGGAAACACCCAGAATTCTGAATTGAAAACTACACTGAAAAGCATTTACTCAAGAAAAATGACTGGAACTTGGATAAAGTGTTGGGAGTCTCCAGTGTTTTTACCTAATCTGTTCAAATCCTCCCCTTCTTTCTCACTCAATCAAAACACTAGCTCTACCAGTTCATAGACCAGTGAGAAAAAAATTTATTGTTAGAAGCACAAAAAAGGACCTTTGGAGAAACCCTGGGTGATGATGAATACACAGAAAGATGTGCCTGTGGAAAACAACATCACAGGTTTCACACAGTGGTAGAAATAGACTTTACTAAAATAGTACAAGATACAAAACAAAAAAGCAAATAAGTAACATGGCTTAGATGGGAAGGGCAAGGGCACATCCACAGATTATTTTTAATATCCAGGTTTCAACAAGATGCATAAAAAAAAGAAGCAGTGAGTGTGATGCTTTGAATAGGATTGAGAAAAATAGGCAACCCAAGCTGAAAGGATGTTGACAGTATATGACAAAGATGTAAAGTAACCATCACTAAGTATGTTCAAGAACTAAAAAAAGTCATACTTATAGAAGTAAAGGATGACTCAATGACAATTTCAATGCAAATAGATAGCATCAATAAAAAAGATAGAAAACACTTTAAATAGGAATCATCTTCTATAATTTAAAATAAAACAATTGAAATGTAAAATTCACTGCAGAATATCAACCATAGAAAAAGGTGTTAGAAGCATGAATAAATCCACCTGAATGTAAATTGAAAGAGATCACACAGCCTGAAAAAACAAGGAGAAAAACAGAACAAAGAAAAATTTAAAAATCAACAGAGAAAAGCAGAACTCCATGAACTCACTGATATAAATATAATGGAAGTGCCAGCCAGAATAAAATAAGAGAAGGAAGAGTAGAAAAATATTTAGAAAAATTATGACTGAATAATCACCAAATTTGATTTTTAAGAAAACAAAATCAAGTTCAGATAAATACAGAGAGTCAAACAAAGACACATAAAGTAATAAAAAAAAAAAGTTCAAAGCCAAAGACAGAGAAAATCTTGAAGCGATCAGTTATTTATTTACTCCAACAAGATCATGAGCTAACTTGTAGTGAGAAAAAGTATAAGCTACATGCATTGATAAAACATATTCAAAGTGTTGGGGAGAAAAAAAAAAACTTATCAACCAAGAATTCAAATTACAATAAAATTTTCACAAAAGAAGACAAAATAAAACCACATGTGATAAAAATTGAGATAATGCATTTGATAGTAGACCAATTTTAAAAGGAATATTAAAGAACATCTTTAAGCAGAGAGCATTTGACACCAGTAATTATAGTAATTAAAATTCATGTGAAAAAGCAAAGACCTTGGTAAAGTTAATTGTGAAGCTAGCAATGACACTAAAAATGCATTTTCCTTTTCCTCCGTATAACTGATTTTAAAAGACAGTTGTATAAAATAACATGTATGTAATTTATTATTTAAAGGGAACAGAGTTGGAGGACTCCAGATTCTCAGTCAAAATTTGTTAAAATTATAGAGTAATAAAGATAATATGATAGTGACTTAATGGTAGTAATATACCAGGGTGTCAAAAAATTCATGACACATTTTGGAAAAAAAGTACTTTGTGACTTTTCTGACAACCCAATTGATCAGTGAATGGATAGTACAGATATAAAGCCACATGTCTACACTCAACTGATTTCAACACAGTTGCCACAAAGATTCAAAGGGAAAAGTAGTCTTTTCAAAGCATTGTGCTGTAACAATTCAGTATCTTTATGAAAGGAAATACAGTCTCATACCTACCTGACACCACACATAAAAATTTAGCAAGTTTGATCAGATGCCTCATAGTGGAATCTAAAATTCAGAGTAAAACATAGACATGCATCTTCATGACCTTGGGATGGATAACTTTTTCTAATATGTAACAACCAAAACACAAGCAATAAATGAAAGTAGATTAATTGAATTTTATAAAAAATAAAAGTTTGTACTTCAAAGCACACAATGGAGAAAGTAAAAAAGAGCCCCATAGGAAGGTGGAAACACTTATAAATCAGACATTTCATAAAGAATTTCTATCTCGACTATAGAAAGATGTCTTATGACTCAACCATGAGTCAGATAACCCAATTAAAAACTGGTAAAGGACTACATAGACATTTTCTGGAACAATATATACAAATAGACAAAAATCATCTAAAAATGTCTTCAATCATTATTCATCAAGATAACACAAATCAAAACTACACTGAGATAATACTTTACACCATCTAGCATGATTATAAGGAAAAAGAAATAAAAATAATTAGCAAGGATGTAGAGAAGTTAGAACCCTCTGCTGGTGGGAATAGTCAGTGGTCCAGCTACGTTGGAAAGAAGACTGATAGTGCTTGAAAGAGTTAAAAATACAGTCACCATATGACCTAGCTACTCCACTCCTATGTATAATCATAATAAAAATAGTGTGCACAAAAACTGTGTACATGAATGTTCATTGCAGTATTTTTCATCATAGCCCAAAATTGCAAGTGATCTAAATATTAATCAATTAAAAAATGGATAAACAGAATGATAATAATCACAAATGGAATAGCATTCAGCAATAAAAGAGAATAAAATAGTGATATGTGCTATTGATAAGATTATGCAAAATGTAAAATTTCAGTCATCATAGGCCATGTATCATTAATATTTCATTCACAGAAAATGTTCAGAAAATCCACAGCACAACAGTTGCCGGGGCTTGGGAGAGTATTGAGGGTTGGAGAGTGACTTCCACAGTGTATTAGGTTTGAGAAGGATTCAGAAAAATGATCTAAAATTGATAGCAATGATCTCTGCACAACTCAGTGAGTATATTAAACAGCACTGGCTTGTATACTTGGATGAAAAATGAGTAACTTGGTGAATTGTAATATGCCATTTCTATCTCAATAAAAATGCCAGAATTAGTAAACATTTTATGACCAATTATGGGAATATTTTGGTGTGACTACATATTTTTATGTCCACCATATAAATATCTAAGACTCCGATGTTTGGGTTGTATAGAGAGTACTCTTTCTAAGAAACTGGCAGGCTATTTTTCCACATAATGTTATCATTTGTATTCTCAACAACAGTGCAGGAAATTTCTACTTGAACCCTTAACCCCAATGAGAACATTTGAGTTTTGCTTTTTTCTTGTAGATTTTTCCTAAAGATAAACATTAACTCTTAAAAATGAGTAATACATTCATCAGGATCTCATCAATTTACCCAAGTTAGTACCTATATTTCTTTAACAAACACTTTTAAAGTTTCTATTTCATAGTAGAAACATTGTTAGCTTCTGAGACATAAAAATAAATAAAATGTCCTCTCTACTTCCAAGAAGAACATGGTATTTTACAGGACAATGAACAAGAAAAAATGAAATAAAATTGAAATAAAGTGAAAAGTGCTTAATAGTTGGTGTACAGAAAACAAACATAACTTAGAAGGAACCAATTTGTCTGTCTGTCTGTCTGTCTGTCTGTCTGTCTGTCTGTCTCTCTCTCTCTCTCTATCTATCTATCTATCTTGGTATAAACAGCAAACATTTATTTCTCACCGTTCTGAAGGCTGAGGAGTCCCCGATTAAGACTAACAGATTTGGTGTCTGGTAAGGTTCTGAATCTTCTTGATTCATTGATGGCAGTTTTCTTGCTTTTCCTCACAAAGCAGAAGGTGGTAAAAATTTCATGAAACTGCTACCTTGGGAAATAATAAGATTGAAATAAGAATGCAAAATAAATAACATGTAGAAAGTATAATAGACATAGAATGTGTTTTAAAAATCACTGTGGCTGGCATATTCATGTAAAGAAATGAGTGATCTGATTGAAATCTATCGATTTAAGGGATGTTCAAGAAATTCATCCTGTCTTATGAACCCAGGATATTCTTATTATCCTTTTGAGAAAAGGGACCAATTACTACTTTCCTAGTTTGTTAGACTTCTAGTCTAGGAAAAAATAAGATTAATGGAAGAAGAGGGATTATTAGTAGAGCGTCAGTCAAGGGATTTAGTGGACAGAGCATGAGTGCCCTTTCCTTAGGCTAATAATGTGCTAACTTAAGCTTACTGAAATCTTCATTGATTATTTAAGTAGGAAATTGGATCTCTGAAGCAGACTCTATAACTTTAAGTACCAGATTCTAAATATTTCCCATTAGCAAATGTTAGTTAACATTATTATATTTTTTCATGTTATAGTCAATCTTCTTGTGGAATGTTTAGAATTTGCAATGTAACTAGCCACACTGGTTACCAGGGAGAGGAAATTTTGAGTCGTGGGGAAAACCCTAAGATATAAAGTAGTGTGTATAAAAGTGAAATGTTATCTATCTAAGGACTAATATGAAAATATTTTAAATAAAAAAGAAAAAACAAAGACTTTGATAATAAAATTTAATGTCAAGGTTTAAGTCAAAAACTTGCGAGTCCTGCAGCTTAAAAGAACAACTGCAATTTAATAGGAGAATTTGAGAAGTGCCCCATACATTGTTACAGTACAGAGTGACAGCTCCCCTTTTCCTGGTGGTAGGCAGTAGACTTTCCATCCTGATACCATAGCAGCTATAGTGTCCTTAGTGTAGACCTCATCCTACCAAAAAACTTTAATAAATTTTATCAAATTGTTTTAATATGTGTTTGAGAGAAGGAGACTTAGTTTCTATCCAGGATAAGGAGGTATCAGGTATTTAAATTATAGGGGTACTTATAGTCTGTCTACTAAACAAACTTTGTGGAAATATTAATTTGAAGGAAATATTAATTCAGCCAGCCCTACTTTATATATTAGTGAACTTTATCCTTTTAGTTGGTTCTGTTAATTGATTTTAAGCTTCATTTTAAGCTTGGAAAAAGATAGGACTGATTGTGTAATGCTTATACACAAGGAGTATTAAGTTTACTGGATGTGAAATGGGTATTATTTATAGGAGGAAGTAGTCTAAAGATATAAGGAAATCTATACCTTAGCAGGAATGAAATTTTTTTTTTTAAGTTTTGGGATATACTCTTTTTTTTTAATGTGAGGATGAGTAGGCATTTCAAATTGACTTTCCAAGCCAAGATGCAGAATAAAGATCAATTGCTTTCTTTGATGCACCTTTTCAGTTTCCTTATACAGTCAGCTATTTTGAGAGATATTTAGTGTATTTTATGATAAACTAAAGCAATCTAATCTCTTGTAGTAAACTTCCCCCAAAACTGTTTTTAGGTTTGTCCTATTTTATAATAACCCTCCTAGGGTCTATATTGTTATAGCATTGCAGTTAATCTCGTAAGAATAGCAACAACAAGAAAACCTGAGGGTTAAAAAGCAAGTAATGCTGTTTGTTAAAGATGTCAAAATGCCATCCTTTTTCATTTGGTTGTAACTGAGTACAATAAGCCAAGCAGTTAATGTTTTATATTCATATTTCACTTGACTGGAAAAATAAAATCAGAAGCTGATGCTCTTAGTATATTCACTTTATAGGAAAGTGAGAATCATGAATAATAGGGAGTTAGATAGCATAGTCAGTTAGATGATACTCAGCTAACTAAGTGGAAGATGTAGGAATCTGACTCAAGCATTCAAAATCTAGTGCTCAAGCAGGTAGAATGTGTATGCTTAGTACCTCTAGAAGTTGAACACAGTCCTAACTTCTATTCCATAGAAAGTCTGTACAAGTTCAGGTTATGAATTAGACACTATGACACTAACCAAAGAGCAAGTATTATAGTTAAGCAATGTAGGGCATGCTATTTTCATAGCTTTCAGGAGATGTAATTCACATGCCATACATTTCACCCAATAGTTTGTATACAGCATTTTCTTTAATGTCCAACCACCATAATACTACAGCTTTACAACAGATTGTAGACTAAAAGAGTAAACCTATCATTATTTCCCACTCCTCTACTCTCAGACAATTAATCAACATATCGTTTCTATATGGAAATTTGTCTATTCTGATCCATTTCATATAAATGAAGCAAACATTATTTTATCTATTGGGATTGAATGTTTTCACTTAGCATAATGTATTTAAGATTCATCTATTTGTATCATGTATCTGTAGCCTTACTTCAATGCCAAATAAGTTCCCATTGTGTGACATATACCATACTTTGGTTAGCCATTCATCAGCTGGTGAAAATTTGTGTTATTAATATTTTTAGGCAACCTTAAAATAAGATACCAATCTAAATGCCACAAGGGTAATTGAGCAATGTGGAACCCTGATTTTTAACTTCCTCACAATACAGACTGGGTGTATTCAGTGTTTCTGAATATGTAGCTCATCGACCTTCCATCTGAATTCAGAAAATAAAATTACAATGGAAAGATTATATATACCATTGAGATAAAACTGCTTTCGAATATCAAATGACTACTTACAGTTAGAAGTGAAATTAAAACTCAGTTTTCTAGTCTTAGTGTATTGACCTTCCATCCCAAACCACTGCCTCCAAAGAATGATTGCTACATAAGAAATATTAATAATCCTTATAACCACACCCCATGCACTTCAGCTCCCATTTAGGTTTGCACTAATACAGTAACAACTAACCACATGATGTTATTAAACTAGTTTATTTAAGCAAATTAAATTTTCAAACCTTCAGTAATATATTTCAAGTGCTAGAAGTCACAGATGATGACTCTATCTTATTGGATAGTGCAGATAGTGGATATTTCCATCATCACTGATATATATATACTGAACAGCACTCATCTAAGAGCATTTACTTTCAAATTTTCTTTCATCTTTCAAAAAATTTCATACAACTATAAAATGGGAAGATCTTAGTGGACAATTCTTTCATTTTAAAGATATAAAACCAGAGTGAATACAATGACTTCCCCAAGAAGATCCAGGAGAGAGTGTGTTCATTCAATAGCATATTTTGTCAGTCTCTGAAGCATCTCTGGTTGCACAATTCTACTTTTTTTCACTGCAAAATATGATGATTATATTTTGGCTAATGCTTTGTTTGGTCCTCTCTAGTTAGCTTTCCCTGTGATCTACAATACATTAAAATGGAAAAGGCTGATAAGGAAACATTGTGGCCAATTTTCTCCAAATTAGTGGGGAGTGTATCTGCTGGCTGGTGGAGAACAGCCTCTGTTAGGGCACTCACAGGAGTTAAGAGTATTTCATTTGCTTGATGGAAATTTTAAGATCTTGACTTCACTTGCTTTATTATGTTAAAGGCTATCACCTTCTGAGAAGTATGCAATTCTTCTTGATGAAATGCTTGTTCCTGTTTCAAACAATAGCTAACAATACCCAGGAGCAGGTTATAATTAATCAAAATATGATCATTGAATACTATATATTAACAACAAATGATAGACTATACAAAGATGCCTGTGGGGATTTCTGTAT
Source organism: Galemys pyrenaicus (assembly GCA_019455555.1). Taxonomy (NCBI): domain Eukaryota; kingdom Metazoa; phylum Chordata; class Mammalia; order Eulipotyphla; family Talpidae; genus Galemys; species Galemys pyrenaicus. Next base: position 17,388,676 of record JAGFMF010011380.1, read on the forward strand.
TTTGGTATAACTGAATTGAAAAAATAAAGCAATACTCAGCAGTAAGGAGAGATCAACTGTATTTCCTGTTCTTCTTATTAGTGATTTAGGAGGAACAAATATTTCCCCATCTTGTGGGAACTATGTTAATTTGTAAAGTACAGTGTTTGGAATCACATTCTGGTTTAAACCTTTGCTTTGCTTTTTATATCATTATAAGTTGATATTGAATTTAACTGTGGATTAAATGAGATAATGTATGAAAGGTTTTCCAAGCAAGTTAGGTTAGTAAAATTTTTGAAAGTCTATGCAAAAGATATATCATATTTTTCAAAAGTGTTTTTTAAAAACATGTGGACAGCTTTCATTTTCTGAATTTGTGATCTAAGGTGTGATAAATATTTAAGTGTATTTGATAACATGCTTCCTACTCACATGAAAAATAGGAACTCAACACAGAGAATGCCAAAGAAACAGGCGGTTAGACTCACTTACTTGTGAAGTTTATATGAATTCAGCAACCATCTCTTTACCATATGACAATTTCCTAAATAGACTAAAATTCTGAATAATTCATTCCCACATTCATTTCATTTACTTCCCTCCATCCATCCATTCATCCATTCATAATTGGTTCTTCATTCTCCTTCCTTCTCATTTGATAGGAGTAATGTTACTGATCCATTGCTTTAGGTAAGTCACAAGACAGCTTTAAATAAATTACATATTAAATATACTGTTTGTAAAAGAAGAAATGGTATGGTCAAAATGTAGCTAGATGAAGAATATATGACTTAAGTCCTAAAAATATGAAATACATGACAACAGAAAGGAATAATTTTAGAAGGAATACCATATACCAGTTTGCCCTTGTCAATCAGAGATAAATATATGTCTTCCATTTGTCCTCATATTGGCTTTTATCTGAACTTATAACATATAAAACACATCTCATAAAGAAGCTGCATAATATATTAGTAGGTAAAACCTAAGTATATGAATTCATTCTCCTTTTGCAATAAACTCAAGTATGTCCTAAAGTGACCAGGATAAATGAAACATAGAAAGAGGTTTCTGTGCACACAGAAGGGTGTTTAGTGTCTGGCTTCAGAGATACAGAAATGCAGGTGTAGAATGACCCTGGTGGAGGGCAGTTGCTTCTAGAAAGATGCTGGTTGCAAGTTTAAAAGAAATAGGCTCGCACCATAGTTTTTGTTTGTTTGTTTATTTTAATGGAAATGGATTAATGTTCTTTTAATGGTGATTTCAAAACTATTTTTTAAATAAAGGTCTTTATTATCTCAAGGTTATCTTGAAGCAAATTGACCATGTCAGTGAAGGAAATATCAAGCATCATTATCTTTTATCACTTACTGAGTCTGTGTCTACTGGTATCACTTTTTTGACTTGTTCTTATTGATTTGAAATGGTCAGTTATAATAAAAAATCTTTAATTTTTTTTAAAGATTTTATTTACTTATTTATGCATACAAGAACAGAGGCCTAGGCCAGAGATGCAGGGGGTGAGAGGATTCACCAGAGACAGAATGGGGAGCAGGACTGGAGTATCTACTGAAATACACTGCTGGAGGGAGAAGTAGTTGAGATGGGAGAGTTCTACTGTGCATTTGAGTTAGCTCCCTGGTGGGGGATCTGCTCCTTAGTAGGGGCTTGAACTCAAGCCTAAGCTTCTGGTGATAGGTTGATAGCACTGAGACTTTAACCCCTGCACCACCAGGGAGGTCCCATAATAAAATATCTTTTTTAAAATATGTGCTTATTTATGCATACAAAAACTGGGGTACAGGCTAGAGGTGTGATGGGTGAGAGTATTCACCAGAGACAGAGTGGGGAGCAGAACAGGCAGACTGACTGAAACACACTTCTGAGGGGAGCAGCAGGAAAGATAGGAAAGATAGAAGAGGTCTGCTGCACTATGTGGGTTCCCTCCCTCGTGCTGCAGTGGCTGACCATAGCTTCATAGCACTGAGACTTAACCCCTTGCACCACCTGGAAGACCCCCCATAATAAAATATCTGAATCATCAGTAGAAATGGTGTTTCTCTCAGTATTTCCTTATATTTTGGCTTCAGTCTTCAAACCTCTTATTTTCCCTGTCATATCTCCACATTCAAACCTTTAGGGCTTAGCTCATTAACCACGTATACAGTGATATTTTAAAATTTACCTAAGCAAACCAAGTAATTTGAAAATAAGCTCCCTGTTTTTAAGTTTAAATTTTTTTCTCTCTCTCCCTTGTTTTTTCTGTCAGTCCTATGTTTATATACATCATATTTTCACCAATATTTTGCTCAACTCTGTCTGATATAGACTGAATTATTTTTGAGCAAAAGTAGAACTATTAGTTTTTCATTTGCTTTCATCTTTGAATCCCCTCGAGGGCCTTGTGACTAGAAAATGCTTTGCAGTTTTTCATGACTTAACTTGTCGATCTAGAGGGACTGTCTTGCTCTTTTAGATCAGCAGTGATGGTGCCAGTTTGTTTGAAAAGACAACAATGGAAATAAGTTCGTCATTTCCCTCTTTTTAGTGACACTTTTTAAATAAATAGGTGAAGACTTTTTCTGAAACAAGAAAATTTCAAAATGAAAAGAACTTTTCAGCTGCTCCAAAATTTACCCAAAGCCAACCGCAAACCAGCAAAAATTGATTATATCTTAAAAAGAGAAAATATCTTTAAGGCAAGTCAAAAATATAAAACATAAAAGACAGACAAAACAGGAAAATGTGGGGAAAAAAAGACCTGACTAAACTCAGGGAGGAATTTTAAGAAGAAACTAAATCCTTTCTGAAATGAAGTCTAATTAAGAAGAAATTGAGGAAATATTAATGATTAAAGAAAAAATGAAGGGTAAACATGATCATAATTCACATAAAAGATTATAAGCTAAGCCAAGGAGAGTAAGTATCATGCTAAATCATGTCACCCATGCCAGCTGCCCCAGGGTACACTTGGTCTGATATCAGTAGTCACACAAATACTAATTCAAAAAGAAACCTGCACTCCCATGTTTACAGCAGCACTCTACAATAGCCAGGATATGGAAACATCCAAATGCCCCAGAACAAATGAGTGGATCAAGAACATATGGTGTATGTATACACAATGGAATACTACTCAGTAATCAAAAAAGATATACTCATGCCATTTGTGGCAACATTGATGGACTGGAAGGGATTATTCTAAGTGAGCCAGAAAGAGAAATATTAGTAGTGGATACTTTTCACCTGTATGGAGTGTAGGGAAGCCAAAAATGGATCGTACAAAGACAAACTGTAAGACTAATGCTTAAAATGTGAATGTAGACATGAGACCCTCAGGAGGGGAGGGGTAGAGTAGAGTGGGAGGAAATGGGGAAGGAGAGCTCAATGGAGTGTTGGATGATTGTGGGCACCTTAGTAGGTGGGAAATCTAGAGTGACCACAGCTGAGGGGAGAATCCTATTATGTGAAAAAAATAAACAAGGATGTTTAAAAAAACACATGATACTTCGAAAAGATAATACATATATATTATACATATATACTATAAAATATATATTTTTTCCTCCTGTGAAGAACATCTAGTTCAATCTTCCTGTTTTTTCTTCAATTTGATAATGTTTGTCTTTTGATTAGACTGTCTAATTCATTCTCATTTAATTTTATTGATATAGTTGGTCTTGCATTTACATTTTGGCTTTTTGTTTTCCATATTTTTCATGTTTTTTTTTTCCTTTGTATAATATGAATATTTGGCACTATGGCATTTCAAATATTTTCCTTATTTTATTTTTATTGAGCTGTAATTGACCTATTTTTGTATTAGTATTAGCTGTATATTATCATTTGAAAATGTATATACTGAAAATGATTAACACAACAGCGTTAGTTGACATATTCATCACCACATATAATTATAAATACTTTTTCTTCTGATCTAATTCTTCCAATTTTTAAAGATTTATTTACTCTCCTTCAAATATTCACTACATCATTGTTAACCACAGTCACTATGCTCCACATTATATTGGTAGGATTTTTCTTATGAAGTTTGTACATTTAAAGAATTAATTATATATTTTAAAATAGTTTCATACACTGTGTTTTCATTTCTTTAGAGTTTACAATTTACATTATAGCTTATAACTCACTTCAGTTTAATATTGACATACTTCCAATGAATTATATAGATTCAATATAAATCATTTCTATAGATATCGCCATGCCCTCCTGACCAATTTTGCAGCGTTTTTATAAATATTGCATGTAAATATATATTAAATTTATCAAAAGTACTTTTGATCATTACTTTTGCTATCTTATGAATTTTAAAGGTGAGGAATAGCTAACAACTGCTGGTTACTGTCTACTGAAGCCAACCGATCCCTGAACCAGCATTTATAGACTTTGACTAAGTGAGCTTCAATTCCTGTTCTGCCACTTTATAACATTCAGCATGGTATGAAATACTAAATTCCATTGTACTCAATCTATTCATAGATATATTGAAAATATTCATAGTACTTATATTATAGTGTAGCTATGTGCATTAACTTATTTAATATGCTCCTTTTAAATTAACTTAGACAAGTAATTATCATAGAGTAAGCTCCCCATTAATATTAATATTAATAGTCATTATCATTATGCACAAAAATGAATTTTTCATCTTTCACTTTGTTCAGTTAATGTTTTTACCTTTTTTTTTTGCCTACATAAAGTTCCAGGAGCCACTGAAGTCTCCTCTCTTATCATCCATCAAATCCAAATTATCCATCTTAGTGATCTCCTTTTAGAACATTTCTGACATTACTCTTCTCAATTCCCAAGGGCCCAAATCAGTTCAGAAGCTCTATTAATAAAATACCCTCATATGTTATTATTATTACCAGACAGTCATTCTAAAGAAACAATGTAATTATAGTATACCTTGCTCAAGTCATGTTTTTAAATTGCTTTGGCTAAATTTTATGGTTTTGATCTAAGACTCATGATTTCAGCTCAGTCTGTCTCAGAATCTAAATATGTGTCACTTCTCTTTATAATTTTTAACTTTTCTTATTTCCCAAAAAAGTCCATGCTTGTCACTGGAATAAAATTTCCAATATATACTTTTGTTTTTTATTCCTCCTCTCTTCCTTTTATCTTTTTCTCCCTCCTCCACTATTTTTTTTGATACAAATATCATTTTCCTACAAAGACATTCTAAAATAATGACTCAAACTTTCCAGGGAAGGTCTGAAAAACCTGTTTCCACTGATCCATCAATTTGGGAATTTCACTTCCTTCACAATCTTTTCTACAGTGTTTCTGGGGAACAGTTCCTGTGTCAGGTGCCAGCAGGATGATGAGTAAAAATAGCACTGTTGTCAAATAAATGTGTGAACTTTCATTTCAACCACATAGACTTAAAGAATTTCTGTCTTCACTTGTCTGTGGCAGAAAATACTCAACTTTCTTTGTTCTTATAATATTACCTATATATCACTATAACTTCAAATCATTTCCATTGTATAGTTGACTTATTACAAATCTACTATGAACATCAAAGGAAAGACCCCGTACCAGTAAGTTCTGTGTACCACTGCTAATCACAGCTTCTCAGCATTTTGTGGTCCAAAAAATATTTATGCAGTGAAAAACACTGTTGACCAAGACTCTGCATAACTCATAGCCTGAACACTATCCTCCAGGGTAGAGTCTCTATTCTATTATGTCTCTAAATATCCCTGTTAAAAATTTAATTATGGTGTTACACATTTATTTATAGATTTATTTTTAATTTATTTATGCTATAAGAACTGGAGTGTAGGCCAGAGGTGCAGAGCATGAGAGGATTCACCAGAAACAGAGCAGGGAACAGAACAGGCAGATCTATTGAAATACACTGCTGAGGGGAGCAGTAGGTGAGACAGGACAGATCTGCTGTGGCCTGAGGGCAGCTCCCTGGCTGGGGATTGAAGTCATGCCTCAGGGGCTGGCTATAGCTTGACAGCACAGAGTCTTTGACCCCTGCACCAACAGGGAGGCCTTCCCATTACTTCTTTTAATTGAACACCATTTACATGGATCAATTATCTTAACGAATATTAGTAATATCTGTATTCCACCCTTCATTACATCTCCATGCAGACCCCTAAATAATACCTTTGAGAGCTGAAATAGAACTTTGAGACAACAATTACAAATAAAGGATCAGTCTTGCAGAATCTGTAGCTCATTTGGCATTTGGGGATTTGGCATTTCCCTAACATTGTTAACTTTTATAGTCTTTCCATCTTTTTAAAGGAAAAATTATTAAGATTATATTAAGTTTAACTCAAATTCATTATTGATGTGATGGAATGAATATAAATTGATAAGCTGACTATAGATCTGAGGCATCTAGGAAGGCAGGGAGATGGGGAGATTCAGAACACAGATGGGAAGAGCATTAGGGACTGCGGTGATGGATCACGGGTGCCGTGTGCTGGTGAGGGGAGAGCTACGAAGCCCACACCTGAGGGGAGAAATGAAATACTGTCCAAAAATTAACAATAACATAAGAAAATAATTAAAGTAGTTAATAAAAGAATATAAATTAGTACCTATAACTTTCAGTAACACTTATTTCTTTCAGCATCAAAGTTTTATATTGTATATAGGAAAGTTAATTTTCTGCAAAATTTATGTTTAAAAACATTGCAATTAAAAAACAGCTTTGGATATCATTTGAACATGATGTGAGAGTATTTTTTTTATTTGGAGCATTAAATTTAAGGAATGATCTTAATGTAATAATGTTGTTCTCAATCTTCCATTTTCCAAGTGCTTTTTCCTCATTTCAACATTATCTCTAAAATTTCCATTAGTCTGGAGAGTCTTATGACTCATCTTAATATAGTTTAATGACTATGTACTTTGTAGCAAATTAAACCTGATTAAATGAGAATTTTGGAATGAAAATAATACTTCCATTTAAAATTAGCACATCTGAATTTTACATATCCTTAAATCTCATTTTAAAAGCTCCATATTTTAGTTCCTTGTGTCTCATTTGAATGTGGAGCCATTCACATTAATAACAAAAGGATTGTTTCAGAAACCAGGGAATGAGATATATATTCACAAATTTAGAAGGGAATTTAAGAGACACAAATATTTTTGGCATTTATTGCACACTGTTGAACTGGATCAATGACTCATTAAAGCTCATTAAAATAATGCTGGAGTGAAATGGACTATTGGAATACTTCGATTAGAGACACTTTTGTTCACCTGCCTTATTTCTGAGAAATTCCAGACAAATGAGATTTCTTTTCCTGACACTTATACTCTTAAGTTTTTGTTTGTCAACTAATTAAACCTCCCTGTTTTTACTTGTGTTGATTAATCTTGTGGGAGGAAAATATTTTAGAATCCACTATAACATGTCTACTTAATTTATTAGAAAACATTAAAATGCAATAATGTTTATATTGCTTTAATCCTTAGACTACTTATTACTTTTATTGATCAGTAAATAAAATTAGAACTTTGAGAAAGTAAACACTAAACATCTTTAATATTTTTTTAATTTATAATACTCTCGTTAATTTTTCAGACATTTTTCAAGTTTAATCAGATTCATTGTTGAAGAATTTTTAAAAGAGAAAATTATAAGGGAAACAAATTGGAATTAGGATCTAATATAAAGACAGAATTTTATTACTGATTCATTTATTGTTTATTTATGTTTATTGAGTCTGTCTTTTGTTTAGTTATTAATATCTTTAACATTTTTTGGATACAGTTTTCATTTCCTTGTTTGATATACTTATTTGTATAGATATTTTGATGGCTATTCTGCAGACTATTTCAATGGTGTTATCATACTATTGATGTGATCTTGCATTTTACAGTGTTATATGTAACTCCATGTATCAAATAATCATATCACAAATTGGAACACACAGGTTATCACTGCATTCTGAAGTTTTCTTAAAATGGACTGTATCCTGATTCCTGGTGTTAAATCCCAAATGAAAATACTCTTACAGTTTCTTTTACCTGGCCTGGTGCTTAAAATAAATACCACTGGGTTATAATTACTATTTCTTCATGACTGTCAACTATGGCTATAATTTAAATGAAGAAGGAAGAGGAAGAGGAGGCAGAGGGTCATGGGGAGGTAAAAAGAGGAAGAAGAAACTGGTCTTTTTGTTTCATTCCACTTGCCAAAGGGAGGTGAAGAAAGTGAGAGATACACTCTGTGATGGGAATGCTTTAGAATGCACTCAGGATGTGTGTCCTTGTCATGGATTCATTGCCAGTAACCTTCAAATGGAAGTAAAGATTGGAAAAGTTGCTGGGATAAATAATGATCAAAAATGGGAGTCACTACATATCAATTGTCATACCAGAGTCCTGAAACATAACAAGATACCTATTGTAGATTGTTCTCCAGGAAGAACATTCTAGGGGATATTCTGGAACTATATAAAAGGATCCACAATATAGCTCTGAGAAATTGATAATAAATTCTGAGATAGCCGTTGTCTTGGGCACAACATTTGAAGTGAGGCAGTACTGTTTTAGCCCCAACTCTCTTACTTATTAATTGTGATAATTTGGTCCAGTTACTTCATATGTCTACTTAAGTTTGATTTTCTTTATCTATAAAATTCAGATTGAATTGTCTATACCAGGTATGGTCCCAAATACTTTGTGTATCATTGCATTTAAGCTATATTTTGTTGCCTACTTTTCAGTCAGTATGTGACAGGATATAATTTGGATCCAGGTAATTGTCTCCAGAACCTCTATACTTAAACTTCATATTTCAGTGAACTTATAATAACTTATACAAAGTCTTGGACAGATATGAGGGGTTCAATATACATTCATTCTTTAGATTGTAGGTTTTTGAAAAAATAACCACAATCTATTAATCATTGATTCACTTTTAAATTTATTTCATAACAAAATTTAAAATATGTTTCTTCTAAATATTTAATTATGCTCAAAATGAAATCTTATTCCTGATAACTCAAGAACTACTGAGTTTATTTCATAACTGTGAAAGGCATTAGAAAGGAACTAAAATAGGTATTTATATTTAAAGACACAAATAAACAGAAATAAAAAGTTCATGGAAATATTTTGTTTTCCTTTCTCATTCATTTCTTAGGGAAGGAAGCATTTTAACTGTTATTCAAGTAAGTCAAATGATTTCCAACGATCTTTTGGAAAAATTGTTTTTTCATACAGCAACTGACTTTGCGTACATTTCTATCCTAAACCCTTTAAACACATACATAGATTTGTGAAAACACCACCCTAAAAGAATCCTGAAGCCTTTAACCACAACAAAACACTCCCCCACGCTGTTATCTTTTTGTAGGTATCCCTTTCTATAAACAAACACACACACACACAGAGACACACACACACACACACATGAAATCCTATACTTTTATGGATTTGTCTTTTTGAAAATATAATGTAAATGTGTAAATGGAGTCATACAGTATGTGAACCAATACATCTTATAGGAAAGTAACTAAGGTTTGATCTATGTTTGGCACATAGTCAGAAACATCTAAATATGTGACTAAATTTATATTTTATAATATCTTCTAATTGTTTTCATACAATTAGGGAGAAAATAGCTGCCACTTCCTTTTAAATTGAACTTGTTATGCACTAAATAACCAGAGGCTTAATTTGGATAAAACTATTTTGGAAGGTATCTGGTCCTTCTTATATCCTGTGACAGGAAATTGAAGGGACACTAACGCACTAAATTTAAGATCAAATACTGAAATATATTCTGAATTTAGTAACAAAACACTCCATTATGAATTATAACATAGTTGAAATGATGATGTAAAATTGATTCCTTAAAGTTAAACATTATGAAATCACCACCTCCCATATCTATTTTGTAAATGTATAGGTAAATGTGGGATGTAGAAAAGGAATGCACTTATGTATTTATTGAATATGGGGTTTATAAAATCTTTGTAAATATTTTCACCTATGTGTAGTTTGAACATTATTCAGTTTTCATTTTACAATAGATTTCATAAATTCAAATTCCAAACATTCTCAGATATTAAATTCTCATTTGTTTTATCTCTAAGTACTTTTTGATTAGGGGAGGCACTGATTTCTGAAAAAGGTTCTACACAAGAAAAAACAGTTTTGGTTAAAAGGTATGATTTAAATATCAAATGTTAAAAAGTAAAAAGAAATAATATGTATTAGAGGATGGGACAAAATTTGCTTTGAATTAAAAAACTTTTACAAGTTCTGAGAGAAATTTAAATTGAAAAATGTATTTTTCTATAATAAAGGAATATCTTAAGCATGATTTCCCCAAATAACTTGTTTTTTTTTCTTTCACAATCTCCAGTCTACAAATCACTGAATTCGCTTTCTATTTAAAAATGTTCAACCCCATAAATAGAATGATAGCCTCGAATTCTATTCTTTCCTGATTATAAGACATTTGCCTTCCTGAAGGACAAATACCATCGATTGTACCTGGCAGTGGCTAAATTTATACTTTGATTTCAGTTCTTAACCACCTTACTTTAATTCCGTACTTTCTAAAAATGAACAGAGAGCTGGTTTGGAATTTGATAAAGCTAGATCCCATTTATATTCAGTGAGGCTTTGAGCATGGATAGAATATTGCAACTCATGATTTAAAATTGGCTTGTGCAAATGCTTCATTGAAATTATCTGAGGGATGAATTTATATTTATGGACACTGCTATGTGTTCATGAGAAAATTATCTCATTCAGGTAATTCACATTAATAAAGATTTCTATTTTGGGAACACTTTTAGATAAAATAATTTCTTCCCTTGCATTTATTAGCTGCTGTTCTCATTAGGTTATTAGTCAGATACATTATTCCATAACAGTTATTTTGAAAGACTTTATCTCCTAGACTGTAAGCTCCTGAGAGCAACAACTCAGAGTTATTATATTTTATTTGAAGGAATACATTGTGTAACTGAATACTCTCTTTTCAAAGCTATCCTGAGGTGAAGGTTCCAATAAGGTGAAACTGGGTTTACCTCCTATCACTGTCACTGAAAATCTATACCTAAACATGGGTTAATCTACAAAGAAGTAGACACACAGATTGAGGGAACTTCCACTATGAAGGAAAATAAAGTCAGCACTCAGATGTATAGGAAAGAGAGGATCACCCTCAACCAAGAAGAGAAACTCCACCCCAGGGACAAAAGTGTACAACTGGGAAGGTGAGGCATTTCCCCCAAGGGAGTCAATGGACGGTGGTGCCAAAACTGCTCCTCAGACCTCTGAGCCAGATAGTGGAGATGAGCTCCTGGGTGTCCTGCACTGAGGACCAGAGGGAACTAGACACAGGAAAGGCTAGGACAATGTAGAGACTCAGAAACAGGTCTGAGATTCACTTGCACTGGGACTCAAAGAGTAACTCCAGTCTAAACAGCACCCAACTCATATTTAAAGGAATCCCAGATGCCATCTTTACAGCACTGATCTGAGAGGCAAAGAGTTTTAGGGACTAATCCAGGGTTTGAATCACCGACAGTTACCCACTTTGGCAACCTTATCGCTAACAGTGCAGGTGAGGACAATCTGGGTGCTACCCTCCATACTACTAGACACTGAGGGTGAATCCTGATGAGAACTCTATCTCCTTCCAAGAAAAATGGCTAGCTGGGGGCAATAATGAAGAGCATTCACACCAGGCCATCAAACAGGTTCACACCTATTAGCTTGTACAACTAAACTCTTCAGAAATGATAGAAATTCATTTCAACTAAAACGTAAGGTTGCTAAATAAAAGCAAGAGAACATACCAAAGGGAAAATAAAATCTCATTTTAAAAGATATAATCTTTTCTTTAGGTGGACCAGCCACTTATAAAGCAGAATTAAGATTAAAACATGAAAGCAATAGAATTAACTAAAGCTATTGTAATTATTGAGGGAACTAAATAACATAAAGTAGTAAAATGAGACATCAACACTGTGAATGTAGGTGGGGAGTAAAAGTGCATAATTCAGAATGTATTAAAATATAAATAATTATCAACAGAATACAAAGCAATCTATGCATAAGATCTCATTTGAGATCTCACCTCCCTGGTGGTGCAAGGGATTAAGTCACAGTATTATGAGGCTATCTGCAGCCACTGCAGCAAGAGTTTGATCCCTGGCCAGGAAGCTGACCCACATGGTGCAGCAGATCTCTCCTGTCTCGCCCACTGCCCCCCTCAGTAGTGTATCTCAGTCAATTGACTGTTTGACCTCACTCTGTCTCTGGTAAAGCCTCTCACCCCTCAAACTGTTGGCCTGTGCTCCAGTTCTTGTATGCATACATAAATAAATCTTTAAAAAATAAAATCTCATCTGAATCTTACAGTAACCAAAAAGCAAAAATTGATGGTACAAATGACACTGAAGATGAAAAAGAAACCTAAAGATACCCTTAAGCAAAAATATCAAACCTCTAGGGAAGAGAAAAAAGAACAGAGAAGAACTACAAAAACAAATATAAAGCAAATAGTAAATTGCAATAAAAACAAATGTAAAAATTCATCTTAATTCAAATGGACTGAACTCTCCAATCCAAAGTCATAGAATGAATAAATGAATAAAATAGCAAGACCCAACTCTATAAGAGATTAATTTCAGGGATAAAAACATTCACAGACTGAAAGTGAAGAGATGAAAAAAGTATTCCATGCAAATGGAGTTGAAAATAAAACTGGTACTGCTATACTCATATCAGAGAAAATAGACTTTGAAACAAAGATTGCAGTAAAAAATACAGAGAGAATAATGATAAAGGGAACAAACCATCAAGAAGTTATAAAAGTCATATGCCTATCAACAGGCATATGAAAAATGTTCAACATCCCTCATAATCAGAGAAATGCAAATTAAAACCACATGAGATACCACCTTACACCAGTAAGAATGGCACATATTAAAAAAAAACTAGCAACTACAAATGTTGGCGAGAATGGCGGATGAAGGAACCCTTCTACATGGCTGGTGGGAATGCAAACTGATCCAACCTCTATGGAAAGCTCTATGGAGGTAGCTCAGTCTACTAAAAATGGAGCTACCATATGACCCAACAATACTGCTCTTAAGGATTTATCCAAAGGACACAAAAACATTAATTCAAAAGAATACATGCACCCCTATGTTTAACCCACAGTATTATTTTATTTATAATGGGTAAGACTTGGAATCAACCCAAATGCCCCAAAATAGGTGATTGGATCAATAAAGTATGGTATATATACACAATGGAATAATATTCAGCAATCAAAAAAGATAAACTGGTGCCATTCACAGAAACATGGATGGACCCTGAAGAGATTATGTTCACTGAAATAAGTCAAAAGGAAAAAGAAAAATACCAGATGGTCTCACTTATAGGAGGAATATAAATGATCAAGGAAAAAGTAATAACAACATCAACAACAGCAACAAAACAAAATTAAACAGGCAACTACAAATCAGAGACATTCTGCAGGGCAGAGGGAGGGATTGGAATCAAGGCAAGACAGGAAGAGCACAAAGGACTATGGTGATGGTGCACAGATGAATTGATGGTGAAGTCCACACGTAGAAAAGAAAAAAAAAATAAGGAAAAAATAAATAATCTTTAAAAATAAGTTATAAAAATCATTATTAGCAAAGAACACTAAAATATGTAAATGAATGTATAAAATAAACTAATGAAGTTGCAGGTTACAAAATCACTATATAAATATCTGCCATATTTCTATATGCAAATAGTGAGCTAGTAGAAAGAGAAATGAAGAAAATAAAACCATATACTATCACATCAAAAATAAAAAAAAAATATTTGGGTATAAATTTAAACAAGGGAATGAAAACTGTAAGACATTGTTGGAAAAAAAAAATGAGAAGACACAAAGAAATAGAAAGACATTACACATTCACAGATCAGAACAATCAGTATTATCTAAATGGCCATTTTATCTGAAGCAATGTGCAGTTTCAGTGCAATCCCTATTGATATCTCAATGGTTGACGCCAATGAACTAGAGCCAAAAATCCTAAAATTTTATGGAACTACAAAAAAAAATCTCAAATAATCAAAAATAGTACTGAGGGGGAAAGAACAGCAATGAAACCATTATGCTCTTTGACTTCAAACTATACAATAAAGCCACAGTATTAAATACAGCACCATACAGAATTAGAATGAAAACAGGCACACAGATCACTGGAATACAATTGAAATTCCAGAAATAAAATCACACACAAATGGACAATTAATTTATGACAGAAGTCAAGAATATTTAAGGAAGAAAGGAAAGTTTCTTCAATAAATGGATAGGGGAAACTGCATAGTCATATGCGAAACAATGAAGCCAGATGACTTCCTAGCACAATTTTAATTCAAAATTTTAAGCTATAAACAATGCAATTTTTACCTTCTCTTCTCATTCCTGCTTTCTACATTTTCTTATCTCACATTGTGATTAAAAAAAAACAAACAAAGCAAAGCTCTGTAGTCTGATTCCCATTCAATAGTAACTTTCAGCTACTTTCACTAATCCCAATAAGTGTTTAACTGATCATTTCAGATTTCATAGCTTTATTGTTTGAAGATGTGGCGCATTCTTCATATTTAAACTGTTAACTTTTAGATTTCGCAATAACACAGACTCTTCTCTCTACCTCTCTCGAGCTATCCTATTTGTGTATCTTGAAAGGGATAGATCCCTATGTTTATTCCATAAATGATAATTTTATATTTCTGTTTTAGTCTCATTATTCATGAAATTACACTGTTGATTTATTACTGCATGCTTTTGCCCCAGATACCTCGTCCCAAACTTTATGTATCTATACCTGTGTTTACAAAGGATACTTCTATATGCCTTGCTATGCTTACTTTATATTCTCCCATCTATGCGTTCATGTATTTTCCCTGTTGGTGAACTCTCAATATATATATATATGTTCATGTTATAAAATATGTTCATGTTATAAAACAGAGTAATAGTAGACATTATTATCTTATATTCTCATTAAAATACTTATTAACTTTGGCAATTTTTGAAACTTTAATATTTAAAAAATCAAATCCATCTTTTCTTTTCCATTAACACTGATTTGAGACATCATCCCTGTGCTAGACAATTTAAATAATCTTCAGAAGTGTCCCCTGGTCTCAAACTTACACAAGTAAATTCCATTCCATTCCAGAAAGGTGAGAGTGAGGTGTAAATGAGATTCTGATTGAGTCACTTGCCTGTTGAGGACTTGCAGCCGCTACCTAAAGGTAAAAATAAGGCCATTCCAAGTCTTCAGTTACTTTGGTATGTCTCCTATCAGTCCCCCAGAACAAACCTGCTTTGTCTTTGATGCTTTGTCTATTCTGAAATTTCTGAAATCATTCTCATGTTCATGCTATGCTCTGAATTCTCTGTGGTTTTATGCTGTTGTCATCATTTAAAATGTCTTTCCTACTCTCTTATTGTTTTCTTGCCCTTTGAGATGAAACTCAGCCATCAACTCTGTAGGCTTCTCCTCTGAACTGATCTTTGCACAGGCATATTGAGAAGCTCCACCATAAAAAACTCAGTGATCTATAAACAGTGCTATCATGCACATGCCCTATTGGTTTATAACTACATGTTGCTTTACTAATCCAGCATCTCCTCAAAATTAAATATTATACCTTATTAATCTCTGTATACACAGAATTTACATAGTATTTAAATGCACACACACACTAAGGAATGTGCATATTAGAGCTTGGCAAATGTTTATGAAAGATATGATAAAATAGAGGCCTCCCTGGTTGCCCAGCCCATTGAGCACCACCCTGTGAAGCATTTGCAGCACAGCAGTGTAAGTTCTATGCCCACCCAGGGAGGTGACCCACATGGCCCAGCAGACCTCTCCTGCTTCACCCACTGTTCCCCTCAGCAAGTGTATTTCAGTAGGTCTGCCTGTTCTGCTCACCACTCAGTCTCTGGTGAATCTTCTTACTTCCCCCAACTCTGGCCTATACCCCAGCTTTGTATGCATACATAAATGAAACTTAAAAAAAAATATGCTAAAATATTCTCAGCTGTCTGTTTAGCAATAATGCTTTTTTTTCCCCAAAAAAACTTGTTCCACAAATTAATGCATTTTTGTATATTTGTAAAATTCTGGGTGGATAGGGCCTCCCTGGTGGCGCAGTGGGTTAAGCAGCGCACTATGAAACAAACCGCAGCCACTGCAGCACGAGTTCGATCCCTGCTGCCGGCCAGGGAGGGACCCACATGGCGCAGCAGACCTCTCCTGCTGAGCCCACTGCTCCCCTCAGCAGTGTACTTAGTTGATCTGCCTGTTCTGCTCCCCGCTCTGTCTGTGGTGAATCCTCTCACCCCCCACACCTCTGGCCTGTACCCCAGTGCTTGCATGCATAAATAAATAAATCTTTAAAAAAAAAAAAAGATTTAAAAAAAAAATTCTGGGTGGATAGATTATCTCCATGATATATTGTTTAAGTTGATTTGTTAAAATTTGACTGTGTCAAAATTGTCCTATGAATTACTAATATGTACTTGTGTTGTTATTTTTTGTAATATCTGTGATAAGATTTGGATTCAGGAATAAAGTAACTGCAGAGACTGTATGAATCTCTGAAAAAGTATGTATTTGTATTTCATTCTGTGCATGGCTATTTTGCATTTGTGTTCATTTATGCGTGTTGCATGTACTCTGGCACATTTTTCTCTCATTTGTGTGTGTAACATATATGGTTGGATGCTGTTCTATGCATTTGTGTGAGTGGAGTAGGAAGTACTTGCAATTATATGCATTTGTGTGAGTAGAAGTGGAAAGAGGGTCTATGTATATACTGATCTGCAGGAATATTCACATTTTCCTGTCTGTGTTCACCTTTTTTTCATCAGTTGACTACTACATAAGTTGTGCACATACATTACGTTTCTGTATTCATCCTTATGACTATATGCAAGCATTATGCTTTTGTATGCCTACACTTCCACAAATTTTAAAATTAGGTTCAGAAACATCACCTACTTCCTAGAGTGAAAATTAATTGCCCACTTCAGAGGAATAAAATAATTCAAAATGGAAAATTCCCTTGCTGGATATAAACTATGTGCTCCCCTTGCTCACTCACGTTCACATCCCTCATTTTTCAGCGCTTTATATAATCTGATGCTGCCTGGACTGTTTGAAGAATTCCTGCTGCAGGTCCCCTCCAGCAGTCTATGAAAAATTCATACCCAGCTCTTGCAAAGACCAAATTCCAGCAAAGATTTTGCTAGGCAGGAGGTGGCAGCTATGTCCTAATGTGCACCTATCTCCAAGTAGTCTCCAAAAACAGGGAAAGAGCCTTCTCGAACATTTCATTTTTAATTTCTTGGTAGCTCTCAGCTTTTCAGAGTGAGAACACAAATTGTTTTTTATTCAATGACTTGAGTGGCTAATGTTTTCTTATGCTCAAATCCCCATTTCTTAAGTTGTACAAGGATATTTGCAATTTTATTTAAAATATTTATTTTATGTATACAAGAACTGGGTGTAGGCCAGAGGTGTGGGGGAATGGGGAGGGTAAGATGATTCACCAGTGACAGAGTGGGGAGAAAACAGACAGATCCATCTAAATACACTGCTGAGGGGAGCATCAGAGGAGACGGGAGAGGTCTGCTGCTCCATGTAGGTCACCTTCCTGGTGGGGATTGAACTTATGCTGCAGTGGCTGGCAATAGCTTGCTAGTGCTGAGACTTTAACCCCTGCACCACCAAAGAGGCATGATATTTACAATTTTAAAATCATGTATACACATTATCTTATTTGATCTTGTGTGACCTTGTAAATGTTACTTCATTTCTCAGAGGTTTAGTATATTTTCAATTTCTGCAAAACTATAATAATTACCACTGCCCTGAAAACCAGACACCAATGCTGTGAGAATGCAAAGATCATTATGAGTTCAATAGCATGAAACTGTAAGGTTAAAACAAACATACAAATTATAAGTTACTGTTACCACTGTCATTATTTCTCTCAACAAGAATATAAAGTCAGATGTAAAAAATATAACAAGATACTTAGTTCATAGATTCAAAAGACAATTTCATATTCTCTATTGATATATTCAGAAAACAGAACTAGGTATTTTTCTTTATAAAAAAAAGAGCAACCACAGGAAACACGTTTTGCTCATTACATTCACAATACTAATTTAACAATCAGCGCTAGCAAATAAGTGAGTAAATGGCATTCTAATAAGTGGTTTCCATGTTGAATACTCTTTTGCAAAAATTTATCTGTATACTTCCAAATTACATTCTATCTAATCTTTGATGTACCTATTCTCATTTTTGGCATCAGAACTAATTTTACATAGACCATACACATATGCATATATGAATAAACCTATTCACATTTATATGTGTTGTAAATAGTTGCATACATACAAATATGTAAGGGAGAGGTAAGGATAGAGTTGGGCATATTTGCATTTCTAAATATATATACATACATGATGAGAATATTATGAGGTAAGCATATTTATCCTGAATTTTGCAGCTATGTAATCTTTTTGGATTCAAAAAGGTTGAAGGTTGAAGAACCTGCTGTATTCCTAATACAGGAATCTACGACTCATAAGAAGCATAGGTCCTGACTGAATGGGAAATAACTGTGCTATGGTACTAACTTAAGACAGTAATTTGCAGAAAAATATGCTGGTTTGAAATATATATATATATATGTAAATATATATTGGTTCAGAGACAATTACTCTATGTAATTTTGCATTGTTTGATTTTTATGACCATGTATTATAATTAAACAGAAGTCTATCAATCAATAAAAAAGAGTAAGCTAAAGCATTTACAGTTTTAAGATACAAAATTAAGAACATTAAGACTCTTAGGAGATCATTCCTTTACACCACTGTGTGATCCACAGTATATTGTAATTCTGGTTCACTCAGTGAAGTCCTGTGGAATACTCTGGAGGCAAGGGTTTCACTGTTATCTTTCTTTTAGAGCTTATTAGAGGATTAAATAGCTATAATTTCCATACTTCCCTGGATTTTTCTTCTGAATTAAAACAGTCCTCTTAATTAGAAGCAGTCCTTTGAGAAATGAAGGGAGTTAACGGGAAGAATTTTCTTAGGGAAGAGTCTCCCACATACCCCTCAATTGAGTGTGCAATTCCCAACATCTTTATTCAAGAGACAATGGCTTTCATTTTATATTCCAGTCATCTTATTGTTTTTTTTTTTAATTTTTACATATTTTAATTTGGATAGCTGGTTTTAAACTGTCTCCTTATTTTCCCTTTTTAAAATTAAATTAATGT
This sequence comes from Galemys pyrenaicus, assembly GCA_019455555.1. Lineage (NCBI taxonomy): Eukaryota > Metazoa > Chordata > Mammalia > Eulipotyphla > Talpidae > Galemys > Galemys pyrenaicus. Next base: position 17,408,011 of record JAGFMF010011380.1, read on the forward strand.
TGCATTATTACATTGTATAGGCTTCAGGCATTTATCACTGAGAATTAACATGTGTATATATTGCATTAAGGTTACCACTAAGAGTACAAATATACTCTTTACCTTATCATCAGTCTTATAATTAGAAAAAGGAAGAAAATAACCCTGATGGCCAGAATGAGAGGCAAGACTTTGTACTTTGCTCTATAGCTCTTTCTCTGATTAAGCTTTAACAAGGTTCAGCAAATTAGTGCTGGATCCCTGAGTTTCTAAGAGCCCAGGAAATATCTTGGGGTGCTCTGAACTTGCTCTCAGGAAAAAAATCCTTCCAAAGACCCAGATAAATGAATAAAGAATAAAGTAAATGCTATATGAGGAAACTCATAGGTATGGGAGAAATTAAGTTAGAAGTTATGAATTTCTAATTTGATCTATGCCAATTACTGTGTGAACCCAAGTTGCATACTCCCTGAAATTTTATTTGGTTGTAATATCACATTATTATATCTATCCATCTATCTATCTATCTATATACATATATTTAATGCTTAACATAGAGACTGACACATGGCAATCACAAAGTAAGGTCTAGCTACTGTTACTGTCAGAAAATTAATACTCCAGAAAGAAAAGCAAATACTAGTCTTTTTGTCTCTTCTCTTTGCCTGCAGAATAAATTCTAGCTACATTAGGGCCACTTACTCTGACTTTCATCACTCACTCAAGTGTGTGTGCGCTATCATCTTGGTCATACATGTTTTTTATATGTATTCTAGACATTAATTCTTAGAATATTCACTAATGCCCTTTGACAAGAGGTCATTTTTGAATTTCACTTGGCTTTGTTTTGCTCATTAACCACATTCTGCATAAATGTCATCACCACTGGGGTCCTGTATGGTCCCACAATCACACAGAGCAGTTGTGCTCTGTACCCTTCCTCTGTGTTCCACATCACAGCCAGCTCAATCATCAGTACCATTTCTATGTGCCAATTTATCCAACTAGTCTGACAGTTTAAGAATCATCTTTTTTGATGGCACTTAGCAAAAAAAATTGATAAAAAGTAGCTCTAATATTGATTAAATTAAAACTTACATTAAGCTTGATCAGTAGGCAAATTTTCTATCCAAATTTAAAGCTCCCTAAATGGAATTAATTTGTCCTCTGTGAGCATTAGTGATAGATGGCAAGGAAAGTTAAAATTTCCATGTCGTTTTATAACACAACAGCATTTAAAATATACCTTATCATCTAAGACCCTATATTCTACTCTGTTAAAATAGTACAACTTTCTTTCTATTTGGGAGAATATCAAGCATATTTTTAAGGATTGTAGATTTTTAGAGCAGTTTTTGGACCACAAAAAAATTATGCAGAAAGTATAGAGTCCCCATCATGTACCTGTTCCCTGCTCTATATAAGTCCACCATCCCCCACCAAAATGGATGCATCAAAATCACCCCAAATTCAAAGATTACATTAAGATTCACTTTGGTGGGTTTTTCTCGGGCTTTCAGCGTGCTGTTGGGGTTTCAGCTCTGGTGGAGAACGAAAAATTGGAAGATAAAGAAATGGGAGGCATCTGCATATGGTAGTCACACCAGCAAGCAATGATGATGGCCTGGATGCAGCACCAAAGGGTATTTCAAGTGCGTGCAGTGCTAGGAATGACAAATGTGATGCTGTCCTCTTTTTCCTCTCCCTGATCTCCCTCTTCCTCTTTCTTCTCTTAATTCTCTCTGTCGGTTGCCTATTTTGGGCTTGTTTTTATTTGTCTGTGGTTTTTGTCTATTCATTGACCATCAGTTCCTGATACCCCAAAAGGAACAATAATAAAGATGCTTGCTGATACAAGCAACACAGTGTCTCAACAAATAAGAAAACAGACATCAGGGAGAAGAAAAATAATAATTAACCAAGCAAGCCCACAGGGGAGAACCACACCACAAAAGGAAAAACAAACAAAAGAATCTAACAACAATGACTTGGAAAATTTCCTCAGCCTATCTGAATGAGAGACTAGAAACATCATGATGGAAAAAATAAATTATTTGCTTAAAAACATTATAGATCTGAAGAAGGAGAATGAGATATTAAAGAAAAAGATGGAAGACATGCAAAGATAAGATGAATGGGCCGAAATGTAGAACAAATAAGCTCTTTGAAGAAGGAAACAGAGGAGTTAAGGAAGTCAATGGAAGAAATACAGGAAGATAGGGAAAACAGAATGGAAGAGGCAGAAGAGCAAATCAGTTCCCTTGAAGATACAGAAACAAAAAGAACCAAGACAGAAAAAGACAGAGAAGTCCAGAGGAAAAAAAGCGAAGACACAATCCGAGAAATCTCAGATGTCATCAAGAAAAGTAACATAAGAATTATTGGAGTACCAGAGGCTGAAAATGATCAAGGAAGTGAAAACATATTTAAGGAGATAATTAGGGAACATTTCCCAAGTTTAAGAGAAGAAACGAAGCTAGAAATACAAGAAGCAAGACGTACTCCAAACTTCTATGATAGAACTAGAAACTCAGCTAGACACATAATTATAAAACTTCCAAGAATACAAGACAAGGAAAGAATTATGAAACTATCAAGATCAAAGAAAGAGGTAACATACAAAGGAAAACCTATCAGACTAACCTCAGACCTCACTGAGGGCACACTATGGTCCAGAAGAGATTGGAAGGATATATTCGAAACACTGCAAGACAACAAATGCCAACCACAAATTCTTTATCCTGCAAAGTTATCTTTCTATACATAGAAAATGTATGGATTTTCCCAGATGAACAGAAACTTCAGAAATTCATTATGATCAAACCCCCTCTCCAAATAATTCTGCAACAAGTACTAAAGCCAATACCATGGGAAAATGAAAAAGAGGAACAGTATAAGGCAGGAAAAACAAAACAAAAAAAACAAAATGGCAAACACAGATGTCAGCATAACAATTTTAACTCTTAATGTGAATGGACTAAACTCAGCAATAAAATGACACAGAGTAGCAGGCTGGATTAAAAAACACAATCCAACCTTCTGCTATCTTCAGGAAACACATTTAAACAAAAAAAGATAGGCATAGACTGAAAGTAAAAGGTTGGAAAACAGTTCTACAAGCCAACGAACCAAAAAAAAAAAGCAGGAACAGCAATACTTATATCAGACAAGATAGACTTCAAAATAAAGAGGTTAAAAAGGACAAAGATGGGCACTATATAATGGTCAAGGGCACAATACATCAGGAAGACACAGCAATCATCAACATATACGCTCCAAATGAAGAAGCACCAAAATATATCAGAAAATTACTATCATCCCTGAAAGAAAACATTAAAGAAAACATTTACATAATAGGACACTTCAACACCCCGCTCTCAAAAATGGACAGATCAACAAGACAAAAAATAAACAAAGAGACCAGAGCCCTCAATAAAGATTTAGAAACCATGAATCTAGTGGGCATCTATAGAACTCTCCACCCTAAAAAGTCAGAGTACACATTTTTCTCAAACCCACATGGATCATACTCCAGATTCGATCACATACTGGGCCACAAGAACAACATAAACAGATACAGCAAGATCAGATATCCCAAATATATTCACTGATCACAAAGGTATCAAATTAGAAGTAAATCATGCAAAAGAAAAAAACAAAAACAAAAACAAAGAAACCCACCCACATCATAGAGATTGAAATCTGCACTACTGGAAAAACAATGGATTATAGAGGAGATCACAGAGGAAATTTAAAAATACTTTGAACTGAATGAAAATGAGGATACCCCACTCCAAAATGTATGGGATGCAGCAAAAGCAGTTCTAAGAGGGAAGTTCATAGCAATACAGGCTCACATTAAAAAACAAGAAAAAACTCAAAGAAACAATCTAATCTTGCATCTCAAGGAAATAAAAAAAAGAGCAGCAAAAGGATCCAAAAACAGCAGAAGAAAAGAAATCATAAAAATTAAGCTAAATAAATGAATTAGAAATCAAGAAAACAATCCAAAAGATTAATGAAACCAAAAGCTGCTTCTTTGAGAAAGTAAACAAAATAGACAAACCTCTAGCCAGGCTAACAAAGGAGAAAACACAAATAAACAGGATCACAAATGAAAGAGGAGAAATTACAACAGATTTAAAAGAGATTAATGGAATAGTCAGAAAATACTATGAGCAGCTATATGCTAGCAAGTTTAACAATTTAGAAGAGATGGACAAGTCTTTAGAATGATATAACCATCCAAAGTTAAACAAAGAAGAACTGGAACACTTAAACAGAACAATATCAAGTAGAGAAATTGAAGAAGTAATCAAAGCACTCCCCAAAAACAAAAGCCCAAGACCAGATGGATTCACAAATGAATTCTAAAAAACATTCAGAAATGAACTAGTACCCATCCTATACAAACTCTTTCAAGAAATTGAGAAAGAAGGAATACTACCTAATATGTTCTATGAAGCCAATATTACACTAATACCAAAACCAAACAAAGATAACACAAAAAAAGAGAACTACAGACCAATTTCTCTAATGAACACAGATGCAAAAATCCTCAACAACATTCTAGCCAACAGAATACAACAATGCATAAAAAGGATAATTCACCATGATCAAGTGGGATTTATTCCAGAAGCTCAAAGATGTTTAACATATCAACAAAAAGAAGAACAAAAACCATATGATCATATCAATTGATGCAGAAAAGGCATGTGACAAAGTCCAACATCCATTCATGATAAAGACTATTGAAATCCTTGGTATAGAAGGACAATACCTCAACATGGTAAAAGCTATATATGACAAACCTACTGCAAATATAATCCTCAATGGGGAAAAACTGAGAGCATTCCCTTTAAGGTCAGGAACAAGACAAGGATGCCCACTCTCTCCCCTACTATTCAACATAGTACTGGAAGTCTTAGCCAAAGCAATAAGACAGGAAAAGGACATACAAGGAATCCAAATAGGGAAAGAGGAAATAAAACTATCATTATTTGCAGATGATATGATAATATACTTGGAAAACCCTAAAGGCACACAGAAAATCTAATTAAAACAATCAACCAGTTTAGTAAAGTAGCAGGATACAAAATAAATGCACAAAAGTCAGTAGCCTTCCTATACACAAACAACGAGTCTGAAGAAAAAGAAATCAAGAAAAATAAACCCTTTACAATTGAAACCAAGAAAATCAAATACTTGGGAATCAACCTAACAAAAGAAACAAAAGACTTATACAGAGAAA
>JAGFMF010011380.1:17414017-17435981 GCA_019455555.1 Galemys pyrenaicus
GCCAACAGGCACATGAGAAAATGTTCAACATCCCTCATAATCAGGGAAATGCAAATCAAGACCACAATGAGGTACCACCTGACACTGTTAAGAATGGCATACATCAAAAAAAACAACAACAACAACAACAAATTTTGGCGAGGATGTGGAGAAAAAGGAACTCTACTACACTGCTGGTGGGAATGCAAGCTAATCCAACTATTATGGAAGACCATATGGAGGTTCCTCAGTCTACTAGCAATGGAACTACCATATGATCTGGCAATCCCACTCCTAGGAATCTACCCAAAGGACACAAAAACACTGATCCAAAAGAGCACCTGTACCCCCATGTTTATTGAAGCACTATTTGTAATTGGTAAGACATGGAAACATCCCAAATGCCCAAAAGTAGATGACTGAATCAAGAAGATGTGGTGCATATACACAATGGAATATTATTCAGCAATCAGAAATGAGAAACTAGGGCCATTTATAGAAACATGGATGGAGCTAGAAGGACTTATACTCAGTGAAACAAGTAGAAGGCAAGAGAAAAATATCGGATGGCTTCACTATTAGGAGGAATATGAAAGAACAACAACAAAGAATAAGCTCAAGGAAATGGGCAATTATAACCAAAAGCAAACAAAAAACTCAACAAGACCAAAAGCCAAGATAAACCAAAGGGACCATGATGGGGGGTAGTGGGGAAGGAGGGGAGGGCAAAGATGGGGATGAGGGCAGAAAGTGCACAAGGGACTGAGGTGATGGTGCACTAGTGGAATGGTGGTGTGTACTCCCTGGGGAATACAAATGATGTCAAATAGAATTAATTAAAAGAAAAAGATTCACTGTGGTGTTGAACATTGTCTGAATTTGGACAAATGAATAAGCATATGTATTCATTGTTTTCCTGTTTCTCCTATTCAAAACTCCCTTCTGAACTCCTGCTGAGCAGTGAATTTTTGTCTCTATTAAATTGTGCCTTTTCCAGAATGTCATGTAGTTAGAATTATATTGTATGTAGCCTTTTCAGATTGACATCTAATATTCAGTAATATGCATTTAAAATTCCTCCATGCTGTCACAGTTTAATAACACATTTTAGAGCTGCATAATATTCCACTGCCTGGATACACCACCAGCTATTTAACCATTCACTTACTAAAGGACACCTGAGATATCTTAAAGTTTTGAAAATCATTAATAGAACTTCTTAATATATACAGGAACAGACTTTTGCATAGACATAGTTTTCAGCTTTTGTGGATAAATATCAAAGAGCACAGTTGCTGATTATTAGGGTAAGGATATGTTTAGATTTGCAAGAAAACACCATACTGTCTTCTAAATTGGCTGTACTACATTCCCCCTAATAATGATCCTCCTGGGCCACAGACACAACAGCGTTGAGAATGTATGTATTCTAGATTCTAGAAATTCTAATAGGAATATAGCAGAATCTCATATTTTTTTGTTTTTAGTTCAACCTTCCTGATGATATGTGATGTGAAACCTATTTTCTTAATCTGGCTGCCATCTGTGTATTTCATTAGTAAGAGGACTGTTGAGACATTTGGTCCATTTTTAAAATCAGATTGTTTCCTTGTTGATGAGTTTAAAGCTTATTTATAAATAAATTTATGAAAGTGTACATAGATAAATATGTGTACAGACCAATACTGTAAAATAAATGTTGCACAAGTTTTATGTGTGTATGTACTTATGTATCAGTATATATAGATACAAATATGTGAAAATTATTGCCTAATATAAATTAAAATGATAATTATGTACAGTTTTAAATGATAGATTTAAGAAGTGAGTTTGCTACCACTTTTCCATTTATAAAACTACTAGATCATGTGTAACTTAATCTTTAATAGCTTACCATTGATTGTGGAAAGTATATGCTTTTGTCTGTTAACTTGCATTTTAAAATTAGTTCCTTAAGTAATCATTACATTCCAAGGATAATGAATTAGTACTTGAAAGCTTCTAAGCAGAAACTAACACTCTTGGTGGAACTGCTAGAAAAACTTCAGTTGTCATCAGCAGTGGATGACACTGAAAGTTTGCTAAAAGAAATTTTAAAGTTATTAGTAAAGTCAGTGACTTCAATATATATAGTCTAGCAAAATATAACAAACAGGTATACTCAACATTGTAAAAATAGTGTGCAAGAACTAAGTGTATGCATTAACCTGTGCACTTTTTCCTGGCACTTGAGACTTTATTCTAAAACAGTAGTTGTCCAGACAGTAATGCAGAGAATTTTCCTTGTCTAATATTAACCATATTTGCTTTGGGAAACACTTTCATGCAAAGAGCCACTGAAGCATTTTAAATATGACAGAAGCAGAACTTCACTGAGCCAACAGAACACACAAGAAAAATAAATTTGAGTAACAATGCATAACTATATGGTAAAAAGCAGACTAAAAACTGTTTTCATTGTAACCTAGTAAGAGGTTATAAGGTAGAGACCTAGAGTGAAAATAGTCACCAAAATGAAACACATAATTGTGAATGACCATATGTACTTAGATCAATTTTCAAGTATGACTTATCCTCAGATTCATACAAGATAATATTTAAGCTGAATAAATGCATTTAAATAAATATATGTTTAATAAAAATTGTCACTATAAAATTAAAAATTAACATGATCTGAAAATGTTCCCCAAACATAATATATCAAATTTTTGTATATAGATAATTTAATATACATCATTATCTATCTCCATCTATTAATATCTATCCCTACCTATCAATTATCTGTCCATCTATAATACTAAAAATAAGACAGAGGCCATAGCTATAGACATGGAGAGAAATAGATAAAATCCAAGAAATATGAAGAACAAATTAATTATGAAAGTACTAGGAAAATATTGATGGAGACATCCTGTATGTGCAATTTTAGGTGAATATGAATCACCAAAATAAAGTATTAATCAAAATCCTACAGAATTCTGTAACTAGCAAATCCACATTTGTAGACAAAAAAAGGCACAAACCCAGACAGCTCAGCCAAGGTCAGAGGTATAGAAATGACAGGTCTATGAACAAGCGCTGCCTGTATTAGCCAAGCTCAGACCAATGCAGCTGAAGTCCATAAACACTGAAGTAAATTAATATTTACTATCTTATGCAGCTAAGATTTTGTGGTTGTCCATATGTAGCCCTAATGAGACAAAGGAAATTAAAGCAAACTCAAAGAGGTAACATCACTTGTTTGAAGATGAATAATGAATAAACTGAAGTTTGAAACCAGGTCTTTATAGTTCTAAATTTCCACACTATAGAAAAGAAAACACATTCTAGTATAACTTCACGGACAGGCTATTTGGAACTACCACTCTCAGTTTCTAAAGTTTTAGGGTAACACAATATGTGTCCTTTGAATAAAAGTTTGAGATAAACATAGTTTAAAAGTTTAAATAATAGAAAGGTTAAAATATTGATATATTTGAAATTTAATGACAACATTCTAAATGTTTCAGAAGAAATTATTTATGAAATTTTAAAATATCTAGAATTGAATTAAAGCAAAAATTTAACAGGTCAAAATATAATGAATGAAACTAAACTATATAGTACTTGGGAAATTAGTATCTTAAAGTGTTTATATATAAAATAAAAAAGGGAAAATAATGAATTAAACATTTGCTTTAAGATGTTAGTGAATTCACATACGATTATATACAAAAATAATTGAAGGAAAGATATAATAAGCATAAGCACAAACCATTGAAATAGAAAAGAGTAGAGATAACAAATAAAACAAAATGTCCTTTTTGATACCTGAGCATTTTATAAAACATCATTTTGATTAAGAATAAAACAAGAAAAATGAATAAGCAATATTGGGAATTAAAAAGAAATCTACATATAAATGCTGCAGACCTTAAAGAGAGAATAGTGTAAATAATATACTATTACAAATATTAAAAGAGATAAAATGAAAAGACTAAAAAAAGATGATGATTGGTTTTACAAAAATGAGTAAAAAAGAAACTGGATGACTCCCTACATATAGATGAAAACTTGGTAACAATTATCCTACCTCAAAGAATAAACTTTATATTTTTCATAGGTTAACTATGAAATTTATTCAGAATAAATTATTTCTAATCATACAGAAACACACAGGATAAGGAGTAAAATGAAATGAGTAACACACAGAAATAAGTTGATAACTTATTTTGATATCAAAACTACTTGTTTTTACTTTAAAAACTAGTTTTTACTTGGGTGCAAAAACTAAACAAAAAGAGGTGCATGCTATATGTTTCCCTGTATATTATTGTCTCAATAGAGTGCCTGTAGTTTTTCAATCCCCAAATTTTATATAATTTTCATTTTCAATGCAATTCTAGAAAAATTGTGTTTACTTAGGAAATACAATATAAAATGTCCAGAAAACTTAATACAACTTCTTGGTCAATACCTTGTGTGTTAATATCCTGGAATTACATTACAGACACAACTGTTAGCATTATAGCATGATGTCTAGGTGGCTTTTGAAGTCTCTTATTTGTCAATAAAGAGGATGTATATCTCAGGCACTGGTGGGACTAAGATGGTGTCAGAGTAGCATCCATTTTGAGCCATTTCCCAGATATGGATATTATTCTGATTCTGTGTTTCATTTTATAATCAGTCCTATTTTTCCTCCTTTTGTATACTGACAGCAAAAGAAACAAGAAAGTTTGGAATTAAATTTCAGAAAATAAAGTAAGAAAAGTGATTTATGTAAAACACACAATGATAAATAGACAGTGAGCACACACTTGTGGTTCAAAGAACACCATTCATACATCAGCTATCAGCACCAAAAGGGGACAGCTCCCTGCACTGCATATTTCAGTCCTTATGTTATATATTGGCTCCTTTTTTTTTTTTTTTAATAGAAAAACCTGTCAGAAGCAAATCAGTGAAAATTATGAACGAATTAATGCCTGGGAAGTGAATCTAACAAGAAATCCCACTCACCCCCATGAGTATAAGTATTTCAGACACTGATCTTCCAGTGGAACTATTTTGAGAAAGAAATCACAAAGCAATTCCTTGTTAATATCCACATCATTTTTCTTTTGTGATTGAAAAACAATTTTTTAAAAATTGTATGCCCTAATTTGAGGTGTTTTGGTTTTTTTTTTGTTTTTCTTAAAGGTGCTTTATTTTGTGTTTTTATTATAAGGAAAAATGGTTGGGGACTTGGGACTTAAATATTCTGCATTGCAATTTTTCCATTTAATAAGAGATAATATCCCAGAAAATAATTTCATGGATAAAAAGTGTTTTTTTAGAAAAATAGCTGATAAGTGGTTGTTATCTATATTAGAAAGTATTAAAAAAGTACTAAATGGATGACATAATAACTAAAATGTATTTATTGCTATAATGCAAGGAGTTTTTCTATCACTGGAAACTCACACATTAACAGATGAAAGAAGGTCAGCAATTTGAGTATTTTAATAAGTATAAATGTATTCCAAAATGTTCAAAAGAAATTGCCTTTTAAAAAAAGGGTTGGAATACTGGAAATAAGTCACTTTATATTATACATAAAGATATTAAAATACATTAATCATTGTAATTTGTATCAAACTTTAGCACAGTTGTTGGTCACAAAGTCGAATTAATAAAAATTACTATAAATTTAAAAATCTTAATTAAAAATGAGAAACTTATTCTAAATAATAGTTTTATTAATAGTTAAAAAAACGATGGTGCTGATATTAGATGTAACAAACCACAATGTTTCTCAGAGAATTAAGTTTAAAATTGTTCATGTTCTTGGATAGAAAAATCTTTGTGTCATAAACATAAATATTTCCCTAAATTATCTATAGATCCAATGACAGAAATTCTATTAACATCACAAAATTGTAAAAATACTAAAATGTGGGAAATTGACATGTTCATGGATGAAAATCCCAATTAATATTATAATACATATTTATATTTGTGTACATTTGTCTAATGGAACTTGGCAAATAAATCCTGAGTCCAAAAATTGGGTAAGTAGCCCAAGAAGGTAATTTTGAATTCAAAAAGGAAGAGTTATAATCCGTAGTTATCTGTCCTTTTCCTATCTTGCTCATTTAGTTCTTCACTAATATCTGGGTTGAGGATGGTCCACGTGACATACTGTCAAATTCACCTCTCGTGTGTAGTTATGATTGCCATATGCCATGCCAGAGAGCCCACATCCAGAATGCTTCTGACAGGTTTGAACAAGAGGTTTTATTTCCTTGAAATGTATTATAGAAAAGGAAAAATTATACACCGGAGCCTTAAATATCTATGCAAAATTGTTTAATGGGCAGTTGATAGCTTTTGCTGTACCTCTGTTCTCCAGGTGGGAACCAGACTTAAAGGTCACTTTCAGTGTCATTTCTCGTTCATTCTGCACATGTTTCACCCTGCTGAGTTCCCCAGGAGACAAGGCACAAGGAATGTTCCAGTCAGTTACACACAACTTACTTCTGATTTTTATTTCATTTTCTGTCCTAGACAACTAAGACTTACAACTTTGCTAAAAACAAAAAAGTCCTCTTTATCATACTCTCTCCTGAAAAAAGAAAATCGGTGTCATTCCAAAATCGCTTTACTCTGCCCACATAGCCCTTGTCTTAGTCTCAAGCCATTTGGGAGGTCCAAACCCAAAGGAGAAAGAGCTAGAGTGAAAAGGAAATGGATGGAAGACAGAAAAACAAATGTCAAGAAGATGCAAATTTCTGTTGGTCTGCACCAAATAAGGCTTATTTCCCTACAAGCAAATTTCTCAGCTTCTGGCACCTTTACTTGCTTTTTACTGAGCTGAGTGGCAATGTTTCAACTTGTTCATTATGAAAATAAGAGAAAAGAGAGGACTACATTCTCACTTTTGGATGACAGGAGGTCTATTAGTTGGATTTTGCTAAATAGCAAGCCATTTGCCAGCCTCCAAGAGGTAAACATTCATCTCTTTTTCTTGCTGGAAATTGATATTCAGGAGGCTTTTAAACTCTACACCAGATCACTCAATAATAGCATTCATTTTTAGCATATTTAGTAGTCATTTACTGGTAGTGGTTTCTCAGCTTTCACAAAATTAAGAATTTCAACTTTGGTTCCATCTTTGAAGCAGACTTTTTGGATTGCAGCAACCAAAATGTTGCTGTGATTTTAATTCCAGTAATTTCCAAGCAAGATCACAGCTACAAATTGAAGATCCCTTTGCCTTCCTTTTAATGCAAGCTCTACCCTCCTGGCTAGGTGATACTTCATAAGACTTATTAAATACTGTATTAGAAAGTATAAAATTGCAAGGAGGCTATCTTCTTAAGCAAAGTATAATTCACTCCCACTTTAGCATAAGTTTACTCAATTTAATTGCTTTAGACCTGTACGATACCATTTAAAATTTCAAAAGGCAATTTGTTCAAGTTTTGGAGAGAACTTAAGTATTTGCAAGAAAAATTTCCCCTTAATTTTACATATTTCCAAATTAAATTCAGAGAGAAAGTAGGCTACTCTGTAATGTATCTGGTCCCTTTTATTCATGTTTGATACAAAACAGTGATAAAGGCTTTTGGATCTCAGTATAATAATGACCTCTCTCTCTTTTCTCCCTCTCTGTCTGCATACCAACAATTTAAATTTTTATTAAATAGGTCAGCCTGATAATTAGAGCTCACTCAAATCTTACCTGAGTTTCCTTGTTTGTGGAGACATAAAAAGGATTTGACAACTTATTTCTATGAGTTTTTCAGTTCCAATTATACATGTCTAGATACTAAATATTAAGAGCGGTATGCCTTCATGGCATTATCTAAATTCTGAGTAGAAGTGACTTCATGAGCTATTATTTAATGTTAAACTCTTATGTTTTTAAGAATAAAGTAATCCTGGATTTAAATCCTGACTTGAACTTGTCAAAGTCTTTTATCTTGGGAATTTAGCTTAGCCTTTGTATGGCTTTATCAACTCAAGTATAAAATTTCAAAAATAGTATGTAGTTCACCAGCATTGTGGTGATTAGATAAAATTATATACCTTAGGTTCAAAGTACGTAGTATGTATTTAATAAGTGTGAATTATATTTCAGGATTGATTGCTATAAGAAAAAATCATCTGAAAAATATTTCTACCATTTTGGTAAACCTAGAGTAACAGACAGTGTTTGATGTACTTAATATCTATTGCAAGTTAAGTCTAATATTAAGAAATAATCTCCTTCCATTTATTCAAATAATAAAATCTTCCAAATTAATTTGTTGTTATTCTGGTTGTAGTTGAGTTGTTTCTTTCTTTTTTTTTTTTTTTTTGTCATTTTCCCCCTAGATACACAAGAGACTGGAACCCAAAATCATCTTAACCTGTACCAAGTATCTCATCCCAGATTCTGTGCATATTATTAGTCTCCTCTTTTTCAAAAATCCTTTAACCTACTGCTCTGTTCTATTTAAGTATTCATTTTTGCAATCAACCTCATATTCTTTGTAACTTTGATCTTAATTAGAAATATAACTCAGAATAAATTTGCTTAATCCTGGTGGCTGATTAGATTAGGAACTATGGCTGAGTAATACAAAAACATGGAGTATGGTAGCAAGAGTCCTGAATGAAATGTCATGCAAAACTTAACATCTTTGAGCCTTGCAAGCCTCCAAAGTCCTAGCCACGGCTGTGCTGCCCTTTTGTGACGAGTCTCCAATCCCTATTCGCCTATAAACTGGACCAGCTGCCTCCAACCTGATCTTCAAGCTGATGGGCTTCACCCTTTCCCTGCCAGTGTCTGAATCTATCCAAGTAAGCCAGTCACATCCTTTTGCAAGAACCAAGTTTGACCACATTCTCTTGTCACTCAATAGCCAAGTCCTGTGTGGTGTGTGACTCTTCCTCCACCGAAGTGTGGGCATTTGTGACAAATATCATGATCTGGACTTTATTCTCTTACCTTCTGAGAAAAGCAAGAAGATACTAATTTATAGAGTTTGTGTAAAATAATGTCTATCTTATGTAATATCATATGTACAAAAATTTATGGATAATATATAAGTTTTGCTAGTTAATATCTAAAAATTACATTATAACTATTATAATTTATAATTCCATCAATTTATAATTCCATTACTCTGACCTCTATTTTTCTATCCTTATTCTGAGTCCTGCGAGGAGCTTAATTCTGGCAAGTGCTGCATCATTGAACTCTCAGCCAAATTGCAGTTTTCTACCCAAAAGCTGTTTGTGTGATGATTTAGCACCTGCTTTCCAGGGAGAGGTCTGGCTTAAGAGATATTTATGTTATTTTTATCCTTTTTATCATGACTTCATCTTTTATCATAGCTTTATTTGTTTATCATCTAAGTTCACTATATATTTTACCCAGAAGTATTTTGGTTTTGTCCCTTTCTGTGACTGTGACACAGATCCCACAGAAACTAATAAAGCCATCTTACAAGGAAATAAACACTGGAGTTAGGAAATCTTGATAATCCTGATTGAAATGCTTTGTGTCATCCCTAAATCAGGATCTGGTCACTTACTTAATAAATGCTTATTTATCACCTCTTAGATACCAAGTTCTGTTCTGAGTGTTTTGGATAATGTAGAGAAGCATCTGAAGATGATTAATACTCAGTCCCATGCTCCCACAATTCCATAATCTGCCTGAGGAATAACATGTCATTATACTACACCATAATCATTTTTTATAATAGATGCATATACTGAGTGTTATTTGTGTAGTTTGAAGAGGTGATAATAAGTGATTATCTCTATCTGAGTGGTAGAAAATTGGAAAATGTTTCATAATGAAGTTAATTTGAATAAGAGTTAAGCCAAGTGGAGGAGAAGGGAAAGACCCAGCAATGGCAAAGGGTAAGGCAATGCATTCATTCACCCACCAATTGATTGTTTAGTTGGTTAATTCATTCAATAACCACTTAATCAAGGACTTAATTTGGGCTACATACTACACAAGACATCTATAGGAGATATAGCCCGTGCTTCCAGGAATGCGTTGTCATGGGCAAAGGGGGTAAGGAAAACAATCAAGAGGGGGACGCCAGTTGAGTGTGGGGATACAGGCAAACACAGACCTTCCGGGTAACTTTGCAGTGGTAGGGCACCTTTTGCAGCATCATCAGTGTTGAAAGTGCTTTAATGCCTATTCCAATCGTGAAGCAAAGGAAAAGCTCAGAAGAGTCTCAGTCTGCCTTTCTCAATGCTAGCTTCCTGAGGTCTCCCATTATTTTAACCCCTACCGCTGGCCCATGTTAAAAGGGCATTTCATTTGTCCTAAATTCATCTCTTTCCCTTGTTCCTCTGGTGTTTTTAGCCCTTCCACTTCACAGCCCTCTGAGTACTCATTTGCTGCTGGCATCGGATTCACCTTCAGTCTTGAGTGACAGATTTGTGAAAGAACCCAATTAGAACCCAGTTAATGAGCCCTCCGTGGGCTCCTCTAATAGCCAAATGACTGTTTATTTTCATCTTTTGAATTAAGAAAGAGATTGTAAGTCAAGGAAGAGTTTAGAATAAAGAAGCACTAATTGAATCAGAAAGACACCTGTGCTCCTCAACCTATATTTATGGTACATTTATGTACATTTATCCCATGTTTAAAAGGTGAAAAGTGTTTTAAACGTGCTAATTATGTGCCACAAGAAAACAAACTCTCAGTAGAAACTAAGAATTAGCACCAGCAAGGAAAAGAACACGAGAACAATGGTATTTTACCCTGGTGTACTTGTCATCAGAAGATACCATACCAAATATTATTTTTTAAATTGCATTTTTATGATTCTGTAGTGGAAGTGAGATGGAACAATAAAGTGTCACTTAAAATATTTACATATTTGAGTGAAAAATGCTATCCAGGCAGGGAAAAAGCCCTGAATTGCCATTGAAAAGTCATAAAGAGTATCTATTGTGTGCCTTTTCTCATTTAAGGGTCCTGAGAAGCAGCTGCTAGGGGTTACATTTGATGATCCAATAGTCGACTGCAATGACTGGCTACTGGGACTCCAAGGTGACAATCGCTTTATTTTAATTGTTTCTAAATGTGTAATGACTGCAGGAGTCTCCAACAATGTGAATATTTAATAACCCATGATTACCGGGTACCCCTCTGACTTTTATTCTCATCAGAAACATAGACACCAGCTGCCTCCTTTTCATAAGAAATCACCTATTACTGTGAATGAATAATTTGTTGTGGGTAAAGTGAACATGCAGAAAAAGAGTCGCATCCTACACACCAGACTGTGGAATCACTTGGAGCTGGATGAGAAGGTGAAGCCAAATGAAATCTCAGGATCTGACACTGAGCTAGACCTCCTTAACCTCTTTTTCTATCACAGCAATACCCTCTCCTACCCCAGAGTGGTGCACTTATTGAAACAAATATGTTCTTGCCTCTATTGGTGCAAACATCTCACAGATAGGGAACTTCTAAACACATGGGATTCAGAAAGATTTATAGTGTTGCAATGAATGCCTGTTTTCCAAGTTCCTCCTACATACCACCCTTTATAACAATTGTTTATTATGGACCTTGGATGCCACATTTCAATTTTACCACAAGCACACTGACCGACGTGGATGGGCTGCTGAAATGTCTCCTTACATATCCCAATCTTGCCACAATCAGCTTGGTTATCTGTGAAGTGGACATGCAGTTTCAAAAATACACAGAGAAAATGGGTCTGACATATCTGGTAGTTAGCATCATGGAAAGAATGTTATTTAAAGACAATTAATTTGAATTTACATAGAGATCTTGAACATAAGAGTCATCATTGTGAACGACACCAAAATGGTGGATTCTAGATGGATTTTCAAGGTACACCACAGAAAAGTAAGCTAACCACAAATCTGAGGCATCTAGAGGAGGAAGGAGAGGGGTGAGGATGCTGATGCTGATGGGAGGAGCACAATGGGCTATGGAAGAGGACTGTAGTCGAAGACTACAGGTGCTTTGGTGGTGGAAGAACTATAGTGACTACACCTGCAGGGAGAAATCCTATATTGTCAAAATATTAATAAGGATGTAAAACAATGCTACTTCATTTTAAAAAAAATCAACAAAGAAAAATAAAAAAGAAGCTATTGTATGTAAAGCATTAAAGCCAAAAGGCTCCAATTAAAATCATAGACAGCCCCACTTAGTTACTATAACATTCTTAAAAAAAAAAAAAAAAAAAGTTGACCCAAAAGAAAATGTTCTTGAGATAAGAAGTAGCCTGACAAGTTGTAGCATGAAACTTATGCATGAAAATAATGGAGCAAATGAAAGAAGTACAGGAAATGAATTTGAGACCGCTTCTATGCATCAGAATGGAAGCGAGAAAAAAGTAGAATTCTTCACATCAAGTTATTTTTTACCTTTAAAGATATTAATGAGAAGATAATAATTTATCTGAGAAAAAAATCCAAGAAGAAATAAAGAGAAAGACAATTTTTGGTAGCAAGAGCAAAAAACGAGAGAGAAATATAACAAATATAGATAAATAAAAGTCACATTGGTTGCAACACATTTAAAATAAATCCAACTCCAATAATCAAGAAGAGGTCCAGGTTGAAGAAGACCATTAAAATGAAGTGTAGCAAAGAAAGAAGAGGCAAATGACTTAGCACACAGTACCATGTGGACAAATTAGTCAGACTGCACACATTGTCTACTACCTACCACCCAGTATACTCCACTAAGTTACTTAACCCCCTGGGTCTTAAGAGTTTCATCTATTAAGTGGAAATAATGATAAACCTATCTCTTAGGGGATTCCACACAAGAAATAAGATAGTGAGTAAATGAACTTTAACACAGTAGCTGACATGCACTAAGAGCCTCAAAAGTTTTATACAAAAATGAGTATAAGATCAAAGTGACTCACAAAATGTGTAAGAATAAGAACAAATATACCTGAAAAGCAATTTCTCCAATTAAGAGTTTTGACTCTGAAGGAAATTTTGATGCAATTTTTCAGCTCCAAATTGTGACCTGATGAAGAGACTGAACTTTCAGGGGAAAAAGAAAAAAAAAAAAAAAGGAAGGCAATAGACAGAAAATGATGAATCATCTTAAAATGAATCAGAAAATGATGAATCAGCTTAAAATGAATCAGACTACCAGACTACTGTCTTTCCATCCTAACCTTCATTTAGGAGACACAATTAAACTTCACGCCAGAGGTCCTACAGAAAAAGCAAGCAAGACCCAAGACCCCGCCAGTCCAGCAGAGGTAGTCTTGCAGAAAACCCAGTGGAGGAACAAATACTTATGAGGATGACCTGTGTCTTTGTCTTTTTTTATTTAAGTTGTCCCACACATTACATATTTTCAATATTTGGTTATTTTGATCAACTTAAACATACTTCAGAACAAAAATTAATGTATTTCCATTGAAAAGACAATTTTATCTTGAACTTGGCATCCAGGATGCATTTATCTGTATGTCAACGTTTACTAGGTGTATGATTGTGAGTGAAGCTAATAATTTGAGTCTCAATTCCTCCTTTGTACTGGGCAGTTTTGCATACCTACCAGGTCTGGAATGGAACTATTTATGCAGTTTACTCTGAGTGTGGTAAAGATTATTCAGTTTCATGATTTCTGTTCAAATAATGAGCAGCAAAGCTAGGAAGATCTCAAATTGTTTCTTCCCCCAAAGAAAATGTGCAGAATACAATGCTGTGCAAATAATTGGATTATATTGTGTTCTGCACAATGTTTTGTCACTTTATGGAAGATGTTTACACCATAGGAATATAGCACTTTTCCTTTTAAAGATGTTTTCTCCTAGGTATTCCAAACTCATCTTTCTCTTCACCAAATATCAAGAATAGTCTAACCATCTGCACTTACATGACATAAAGTGAATACCAAAGGAATTAAGAAGTCTTGGGTTTTTAGGAACAGTTGCTAAAAGGAAGGACCTAAGTGAGACCAGATTTTCAATTCTAGGTACACCATTATAGATTCATAAAGGTGACTTCAGAATTATTCACCCACCAAAGAAGGGGATTCCAGGCAGTATATGATTTTTCATTTCCTGCTGCTCAATTTTCTAGACCTGGGTCCATTAAACTTGCAACATAAATTGTCACTCCAATTCCAGACCTTAGCCCAATCTCAACATGGGGTAGAAAATTCGAAAAGCATCTCTCTCCTGGCCCCAAGCAGATCATCATAGGGAGGGTAGGAAGACATGCATTTATTGAATGGTTTCTGTGTGGCAACACATTCCCTAACTTATCTCTAATCCCAGCGGGTAGTTTCATTGTCAGTCCTTTTGATGATGCACTAGAAATTCAATGAAGCTAAGCAACTTGCCAAGCAACTGGCACTGCAGGTCAGCAGGGCTTCAAACTTCCATTCACCTGTCTCTGATGTCTGCATGCTTCCACTCTGCTTTATTACAAGTTAGACCTGACAGCAGCTCCCTCACTTACTGCTTAGTCAACTTGAAAATCACTGGAGCTCTCTGAGTTTTATTTTCTTTACATGTATAATAACCCCAAGAACGATGCCTATGTCATTGCTAGATTGCATGATGTAATGATACACATATAATATTTTCCAGCTTTAATGAGGTATGCTTGACAAACAAAAATCGTATATTTTTAGAATCACTTTGGAAGACAATTTGGCAGTTTTCTACAAAACTAGACATTCTTTTACCATATGGTCCAAAAATCATATATCTCATTATTTATCCAAAATAATTAAAATCTTGTGTCCACACAAAAACTTGTACAAGGATATTTATAGTAGCTTTATTTGTACTTGGAAGCAATCAAAATGTCCTTCAGTAGGTAACAGGATAAATAAACTGCAGTATATCCAGACAATAGAATATTACTCTGCGTGCTAAAAATAAATAGAAAATCAAATGATGAAAAGGTATGGAGGCCCTTATATGCATAGTGCTAAGTAAAAGAAACTAATTTGAAAAGGCTACAAATCGAATGACTACAATTGTATGACATTCTGGGAAATGCAGAACTACTGATATCATAAAAAGATCAGTGGAGGCCAGAGCCTGGGGAGGGGCGTGAAAGGGCAGAGTACAGGGGATTTTGTGGGCAATGACTTTTCTGTATGATGCAACAATGATGGAGACATGTCATCATACATTTGGCCAAACTTCTAGAACTTTCAAAACCAAGAGTAGACCTATGGAATTTGGGTGACTATGATGTCTTAATCTGAATCATCAGTTGTGATGATCAGATGTGTGAGAGGGATGTCTACTGATAATGGAGGAAGCTACACATGTGTAGGGGCAAAGAGTAAATGGAGAACCTCTGATTAATAAAGGTTTAATAAATTTCATGTCAGGCATACAATGTGATATTTTAATATAAGTATTCATTGTGCAATGACAATAATCAAAACATCCGATATATCTATCACCTTATGTGATGATGTTGTATGTTGAGAACACTTAAGAGTCATTCTCTTTAAAAAATTTGAGTATACAATGTAATATTAAGTACAGTAACCATGCTATATGTTCGATCTCCAGAACTTACTCACACTGCGTAAGTCAACTTTTTTGTAGATTAATTTGTCAAAAGGGCATAACAATTATAAACAAATGACACTAGCATTAGTGTACCTAAATACATAAAGCAAACGAATATTTAAGTGGTTTGTAGTCCATTAAGTACATAACAAATGTCACTTCTTGATTTTACTACTATTATCATGGTCTTTATTGTTTGAGGTGAAAGTTGAATAACAGTGACTGTCCAAGACATTCTAGACAGGAAGAAAGAGAAGCTCTCTACATAGGAGGCCTCCTGCTCTTGCAGACAATAGCTACAATTGTTCATGAACCAAGCTCCCATTCAGGCAGGAAGCTTTGGCTATGCAACTTTCCCCCTGCGCCAATCCTGGGAGCTATAGCAGTTTGTTTAGTGTCTGGTCCACTCGAAGGAAATGGTTCTCCTAGCAGGATGAGGTGTCTAATCCCAAAACCTTATACTATAGGTGGCAGAACATGTGGCTTCACTTGCTGGTTTGTAGGTATGTTGTAGGAAACCACAGGATAGATAATTGGCCTCCCGAAATGAACCCAGGAGAAGGATGCAGAAAAGTGTTCAATGCTCTCTCATGCTGATTGTCAGTGTAGACTGATCTTTTCTATTCTGTTGCTCCAAAACATCATTTAGAGAGAAAACTCACCCAGCCCGGCTCTGTGAATGATGCCATATTAACTCCCGCTGATAATGCCCACATCTGTTAACACATTAGAGACAGAGTTGGATGCTACTTGGAATCACTGTTCAGCAAATGTTTGGCTGAGACATATCATCCTTCCGGAGCAGTTGCTAATTTATCTTTGCCAATCTTTACTAGTTTTAGTTCAGCAAACAAGGATACAGTATCTGATCTGGCGTCTGGGAAATTCCCAGGAAAGTTCTGATGTCCCAGCTGCCCTTCTGAAGCCTTGGCAAGTTGGAAATGACTGGCAACAATCCTAACTTGCAAAGACCAGCTGTGCTGGGCACACAGTTACATGCAGATGGAGAGTGGGGCTGCAAGAGCTGAGGCTCCAGCCCTTGCTGTTGCAGGTCAGAGGAAGAGGGGAAAAGCGCTGCCAGCTAGTGTGTTCAGAGAGCAGTGCCAGTTGACTCACGTTCTCTGTGCAAGCTCCATCACACAAAAAAGAGGGATTTAATCAGTTTTTCCAAGGGTTCAAAATGCCTTTAAATCTATACGCAAGGGAGAGGGGAAGAAGGGCTGCTTGCTGGCACCGCTGTAAAGCTTGTCAACTCCTCCTTTCCCTTTTGCATTTCTCTCTCCCTCTGCTTTTTATTGCTCTATCCAGTCTCAGAAGAGTGGGTGATTTAGGTGGGATTATGCATAATAATTTAGCTTGCTCAGTTTGATCATTCCATAGTCTATACATTTAAGATTCTGAAATGATCAGAAGAAACTTTTTAAGCAAGTAGGTCAAGTAAAAAAGAAAAAAGTATAACAAGTGACATGAGCGCTCTTACCCTCTCTGAAAAGCACATGTGCACTTAAACCGAAGTTGAGAGCAAGGCATCAAACGAAATAAAACCCATGGAGTTAGAGAGATAGGAGTCACTTTCTAAATTTGGATCATGAACTTGATTTTCTCAGCAGTAGTTTCATCACCTGTTCAAAGGAGATTATAAAAAGAGCCTTGCAGTTTGTTGTAAGATTTAAATTAAATACACATTTAAGTCAAAGTATATAACATTCACTTAAAATTTAGTGTGGTTTTATACTACAGAATTTATTTTAAGTCAGTGTTGCTGTTATTGTTTTGTTGTCCCTGTTAAATCAAGAAAGAAAATAGTTGTGTTCCTTTCTAGTGAGATTTAGATTTCAGTGAAAAAGACAATTATAAAGATATGGCAGGAACTTTATATTATGTCCTCAATATCAATTTGTAGTTATTCTCCTATACATTGGGGACAGTCTCTCTGCAAAAAAAAAAAAAAAAATCTGTCTGTCTGTCCATCCATCCATCCATCCACCCACCTACCTACCCACCCACCTACACATCATCTACATACACACAAGGGATATATAGTCTATTAAAAATGGCATTAATCACAAGAATATCACTCATGTAAAATCTGAGATCAGGAGGAGTTCAAGTAGCTATGAAACTTTAAATACTTAAAATACTTAGTAATCACCAGTGGATGCTAAAAGATGTGGAGATTGCAGTGATCTTAAAAGTCTGACACACACTATTGATTTCCTCTCTCCCTCTCTCTTTCTCTCTTGCTTCTCCCTCCTCTCTTTTCCCTCTTTATTTGAGATCCAAAAGCCTTGAAAAATAAATAAGAAATAACAGGGATTAATAGAAGTTTTATGCCAACTGTTGGGCTCATTTCTTCATGCAAATATGTTCTCTGATTATAGGATCTTCTGCTTCAGCAAAGTAGACATAAAAAGCATTTGGGAAGTAAGAAGAATCTCCTTCATAACAGTGTTCCTCTTGGGTCATTTGTCCAAGTGTTTGTGCACCAGGTTCACCCAGAACAAAGATTGGAGTCGAGGGCTCTGTAGGGTGCTTTGATGGATGCTGGATTTGTGCAGTGCCCAGGAGTGCTGAGCAGGCAGGATAGGCACAAACTACACTCAGTGTTGCCCACAGAGAGTGGTAAATCAGCCACAAACACTAGATCTTTGTTTTTTTGTGGAGTGGGGAGCCGTGTGCTTGATGGCTGAGCTCAGAAGAAGAGATAGATATGGCAGATGGTGGAGCTTGATCCAGTACTCATAATAGACATAATCTGTCTCTCAGTTTACTGAAAGACAAAGGGCAAAGGCATGTTTTGAGGGATGTTTGGAAATGCTATTTCCTTCAAGGGAAAACTTTAAAGTCATTTCAGGAAGGCATACTGTGTGAAGGAGTTCAGGGAGAGAGAGAGTGTGTTCATATACCATGTGGGACTTGGGCCAGTGTACAGTCTCAGGGAGGTCTGAATTGTGGTTGAGAAGAAACTATAGATAAGTTACCACTACAGCATACATTTTAAATGGAAAAATACTCTGGATGCATAGGGAACAGAGCAAGATCCTTGAAGATCTACTTGATACTAATCTTTGTATATCTGGGAGCTTAACTTGCACAGAGCCTGTCTTATGTAAGAATTCAATGCAAACTTATTGAGTGAATGATTATAAAGTATCACTGCAATATTAACATCTTGATAATATCTATGTATTCTAATCTTTCTTACCTTAGGTCATAGATAGACCTAGAATTATCAATGAACATTATTTGTTCATGAATCTATTTAATCCCATTATAAATAATCTCAAACATGAAGAGAATTAGAGGTATCAGTGAGGGAATAAAGAAGATCTTTAGATAAGTGAGGAAGAAATGGGAGATAATTGCTATTTATAGTATGTACTCTGGCTGGCCACTACCACAGACTAGCTGTTTTATAGATTGCAATCTATTTAATCTCCACATCAATTCTGCAAGTTAAGAGTAATCACATGCCCAGGGGAGAGAGGCCCCATCTGCATCTCGTCTCCCTACTACATATACATTCTATTAAAAAGTAATTGTTATTTTTATACATTTAGCCATGGAAAGGGATCGACTTGTGGGTAATATATTCTTAGAAAGTATATTCTGCCTTCTTTTGACATTAATAAAGAAATGGAATTTTAATTGCTTGAAATTTTAACCTGTCCTGAATTCGAACTCTCTGTTTTCTACATAAGAATTTTAGCAGGCTGAAAATTGCTGGGTTGTTTTTCTAGTTTAAACAGTGGCTAAGACAGGTGTCTAGGTTTTTTTAATGCTAATTTCTATTACTAAGGCCAATGAAACTAGCCTGGATAAAACATAAAATTGAATACTTTTAGTGGAGCTCAGAGTTCAAGTTTTTTTTTTTTTTTAAAGATTTATCTTATTTATTTATGCATATAGAACTGGAGTGTAGGCCAGAGGTCTGGGGGGTGAGAGGATTCACCAGAAACAGAGTAGGGAGCAGAACAGGTAGATCTACAGAAATACTTTGCTGAGGGGAACAAAGACAGAGAGGTCTGCTGTGCCATTTGGGTCATCTCCCTGGATCAAACTCATGTCCCAATGTCTGGTGATAGCTTGATAGTGTTGAGACTTTAACCCCTGTGCCACCAGAAAGGCCCAGATGTCAAGTTTTATATCTATCAATTAAAACAGATTTGGGACCAAATTGTATGAAATAGCTCTAAATCTGTTGTGCATATTCTAATAGGGAAAGATAGGGGGATAGGAGGAATGGAAGGGCTCTATACCTAATATAGGAATCTGTATATACACACAAAACATAGACTATGTGTACACAGTATATGACTAAAGTTTTCTTTAAACTGAAACTCTAGCTTTGAACTGAGATTCCTGCCCCAATGCTGCCCAAATGAGTGCTGGGCATTGATGCTATCAGGAATTAACCACGCAGGCCAGTATGTACCAAGGTCAAGATAACCAGGAGACTCACAACAAACTCTGGGGGCTGAAAATGAGTAATACCAGGAACATTAACTCTGATGGGCTGTTCTGAGAAATTGATTCATTTATGACTAAATGTTTTTGTTTAACTCACTATAAAACAGAAATGAAATGTCAGAAGAGTTTCTTCAGGGGGCCTCCCTGGTGGTCCAAGGGGTCAAGCGATGCACTATGAAGCAAACTGCAGCCACTGCAGCATGAGTTCGATCCCTGCCTCTGGCCAGGGAGGGGACCCACATGGTGCAGCAGACCTCTCCTGCCTCACCCGCTGCTGCCCTCCGCAATGTGTTTCAGTCAGTCTGCCTGTTCTGCTCCCCACTCTGTCTATGGTGAATCCTCTCACCTCTCGTGACTCTGGCCTATACCCCAGCTCTTGTATGCATAAATAAATAAATCTAAAAAAAAAGAGTTTCTTCAGGGCAGTATGTCCACCATTCTCAGATGGCTATCTAAATAAAAGTACTAATAGATTCAATTCTGTCTTTGCTCATTGGTATGTGTATTGAGAGGCATTATGTCCAGATCCAAGATGGCAGCAAGTGGATCTGGCTGTTGACTAGAGCACCTGCATGTAGCATCCTCCCTGGATGGTGCTTCTCACAACACAGAAGCTGAGTTTCAAATGTGGTATTCAAGAGAAAATGTTCCATGATGCAACATCTGCTAAGCTACTTAGGAGCCATGTCTAGAACTGCAAAGTATCGTTCCATGGTCTCTTCCATTCTCTGACCTCACTGATCCCACCCAGTCCTGAAGTTTGAAGAAATTGACTCCATTTCTTAATGGCAGGGTTGTAAAAGAAGACTACAAGTCAGAATTTGAGATGGAAGACTGTTGCATCTATTTTTCAAGAGAAAAATTTGCCACAGTTGAACCATTTCATAGTCAGATTCTTCTTGGGTACAAAATAAACTCAACACTTGTCTCCAAGAACTCAGTTCCATCCCATTATGGTATCAGCTCAGTGCCCAGAGTCTCATCGTCAATGTCAAGCTCAGGTGCAGATGGGACTCCTCAACTGCATTTCATCAGGTTTTCCATGTACAGTTTCACCTTGATAGGAAGGTGTACGTACAAAGGCAAATGCTCCCACTCCATATCTCCAGTATAAGATGGAGAGAAAGGAACAACATAGCAATAGCAGACATTCTTGTTAAAGGATTGGGGATGGGACATGCATAAGGATACATGTGACCACTTTCTCAATTAAGAGGCAGCCCTATTTCTTCATGGTTTGTTGTTTCAACTTCCAAACTTTGCACTCTGGGTATTTTCTTTTTTTTTTTTTTAATTTAAGAGGAACTAATTTTTTCACCATTTTCCTAGAAAGTAAGCTAATGTATGTAACAGATTATTAATTAATACTCATATAAAAAAAGTGCTTTCCTGGTGTTATGGGTTGATTTTATTACCCAAGGAATCATGTGATAAAATCTTAATGTTCAGTACACATTGCAGATGTAGTTTGTTAAACTGAAGCCCATATTTCAGTATGACCCTAATTCAATATGACTCTGTCCTCATAAAAAGGGAAAATTTGGAGATATGTATACATATAGGTAGAATACCACATGAACATGAGAATGGGATCTGTGTGATGTATCTACAAAACCAAAGAATGCGAAGATTCCAGGAAGCCACCAGAAACCAGCAGAAGCCAGGAGAGAAATATGAGACAAGTTTTCCCACACAATCAGAATGAAACTTGCCAACACCCCAATCTTGGCCTTCTAGAAATTATGAGATAATAAATTCCTATTGTTAAGCTACACATTTTGTCTTTCTTATTATAGACCTAGTAGATGATTATACCTGGTATCAAGTTTTACTAAAAATTTTAAGACTACAGGACATCAAGAGGCTCAAGCAAAACAGAGAGAAAATAGTGTTAGAGTCAGAGTTTATGTCTAAACTTAGCTGACTGAAACTTGAAAAACGACCTACAGGCCTTATCTAGTAGGTCAGCTGGTCCCATACCTTAG
>JAGFMF010011380.1:17436255-17457063 GCA_019455555.1 Galemys pyrenaicus
TTCCTCTTGGGGTCGATTGTCTCAGCCAGACCTGCGTGTCACGGTTGAACGGTCGGCCCCAGCATGCTGGCGTAACTAAAGCTCTACATGACCATTGCATCCCTGTGTCCGCTCTTTGTTCTTTTGGGGTGCCCACGGAAACTCGGTACTTTACAATAGGGACACCCATCTGACTCCAGGCCTTTCCTTCTGTCAGCTACTCACTCTCTATGCCAGAATAGTAGATGACGTCTCAAAGTGAAGCTTTACAGGTTATTATCTCACACAGAAAGATACATTTAGATATGGAACATCTCCATTTTACAGTGTATTGTGGTGCATAGTGTAGGTAACAATTTTCAAGAAGCCATGTCTCTGAGTCTGAATTCATTTACTATAAATAATCCTTACTTTGGGATACTTTTTAGACAAGGACTCTTTCTCTAAGAAAATATTATTAGTCAATTTGCCTGAAGTTCTAGTTAAGGAGACTAGTCAGATCACTTGCTTCCTTTCCCTTAAAGATTTACCCTCAGTAAATCAAATGCATGCAAGGATCTTACTTTAGCTAGTTCCTCTGAGAAAAAGATTGCAGCTGTGTTACTTTCCATTTGACTTCCTGTCATTAGAAGTCAGGATCCCTGGACCTTTATTTAAATTTTTAATTGTTCTGTTCTTTTCATTCCAAGCAGGTGGTGCTTCAATCACTACAATTATCTTAAATTGTTGATTGGTTTCTATGAATCTTAATGTTGTTTACTTGATTAGGTCTCTGAGACAAACCCTTCTATACATTGGACTCAGATGAATGATATTCTAGGACAATATCTTAATGTATTTAAAAACATTTTTGTCTGGTTGAAGGAGTCTACAAAACCTTAAGTTTCTTTCAAAGTGTTAGTCCCCAGGAGAGAAGTTTTAAGAGCCAAGGCCTTAAACTTTAGGGCAGGTTTTACTAGGTGTGTGTTCTGAACATCACAGAAGCACCTTGAGATTATGCTTAACTGATTATTCTACTTCTCAAAGGCCACCACTTACCTTGAGAGCCTTTTTCTTTAAAATGCAGAGGGCAAGAAACAATGCCATTATCTAGTTCTGACTGCTTTATATTGTATGTAAATTATGCTTTAAAATGGACAGTTTCCTCTCTATTCTTTCTAAGGAAGACAGAAATTTGTCAGGTAGCCCTTTCAGCACCTTGTCTGGAAATTTCTTAGCCATATTTATTATCTCGTTTGGTGATCTTTTGATTGTTCATGTTATTGCAGGAACAATTTTCTAAAACATTCCATCATGTTATACATCTGCATCCCTTTTCCCAGCTTCCAATAACAACTTCTTCCTTGTCTTCTAATTTTCACTAAGAATCACTTTGAGGCCCTTTCAGTTCTCACCGTGTCTTCTCAAGATACTTCTAGATTCTGTCTACCTCCCAGTCCCAAAGCCTATGATGAATCCTTTATGTTGTATATATACCAGGAACCAGTTTTTCATACAGGTACCTACACCTGCTTGAAAGATACTCATTACCTTATAATCAACCACATTATTAAGCTCATAATTTTGATTGAAAGTTAGAAAGGGCACAGTAAGGACTGCTCATCTCTTCCCACAGTTTCTAAAACTTTAGCTGGGGTAATTCATATAGTAATTTGAGAACATTATAGCAATGTTTGAAAAATGGTACATATACCATCCAATCAAAATTTCCTAGAAATCTGTATCTTTCACATTTTCTGGTTATTAGAAAAGTCTGCCAGACAAAGATATAATTATAAAGCTGTTTCTTAAAGCAATAATTGGGAAAAATAAATTAGTGTTTGTTTAATAAAATATCTTCTAGACACAGTATGGAATACTATACAACTCTTAAAAACCAGAGTGGAACTGTGCCAATGTCTTTGGGAGAATTTCATAATACAACAGAGAAAATTAATATTCAGTGAACTCTATTGAATGACATTTAATTTTTCACAGCATACTACAAATAAATGTTATATATATGCAAGGGTATATATGCAAATTTATGTTTTATATGAATATGTCACAGAAGACAGATGCCAGATTGGTTACATGGAAGGTGTGAAGATAGTTATTCCATGGGAGGTGGGGAAGACTAGAGATGGTGAGACAAGCCAAAGAGATGAATAATACCCTAACTACACATAAACTGAATGTATATTATAAAATCACATATTGGATTGCATATGTTTAAACATCATTCAAACACAATATGCTCATATCTTTGTTGTTTAGAAAGGGCAACTATGCAACTAATATATTTTTCTAAGAAAAATTTATATGCATAAATATGCTATAAAACACATACATAAAACACATATATGTGCTTTTATGAATTTACATGAGAAAGAAAAAATATGCATTATTTTTTGCAAGATTGGAATAGAGAACAGAATTGAGATAGGGATCAGGAGAAATTTTACATGTAAACATATTACTGTTTCACTTGCTACATTATGTAAGATAGTCACAAAGACATTGAAAAAGTGAAATAAATTATTTCTACTACTGTTGAAGACTTTGAAATAAGAAATTTTCAACTTTCCCTCACCATGAGGTCAACATCTTTCCCATTCTTTTAATTGTGACAACTTAAGAGTCTCCCTATCAGATATCACCACTGTAAGGTGCCTGCCACAAAATCACCCATAGTCCACCACTGAGGTCTACATTTTACTTTTATTTATTTTCAAATTTTGAAAAATTAATTTATTTTCTTACATTGTTAATTTTTGGACACTATTTGATTTCTCCCCTCAGGTATCATCCCCATAGTTTCCCACCACGTGTTCAATGTTGGAAATTTGAATTTGTATCTTTCCAAATGCATGTATGCTTGTTACAACCCTTTGATAAATCTTGCCAGGAAGAGCACTGCCCTATCCCACCATCAGTGACATA
Organism: Galemys pyrenaicus; assembly: GCA_019455555.1. Taxonomy (NCBI): domain Eukaryota; kingdom Metazoa; phylum Chordata; class Mammalia; order Eulipotyphla; family Talpidae; genus Galemys; species Galemys pyrenaicus. The sequence goes on from JAGFMF010011380.1 coordinate 17,439,157, forward strand.
AAGAGTGCAATCAGAGGGCAGTGCAGCGGAGTTTTATTTTATAATTCAGTAAGTTATCATTCCTTATGGTAAAGGATCATTGGTGTTTTGGTGGTGGGCATGGTGTGGTCACATACATCTGAAGAGGTATCAACCTGTACCCTAAATCATATATATGTATTGCTGTAAACCAACATCACATCAATCAAAAATAACACAATTTAAAGAAAAAGTGTAATTCAAGCAAACATCCTTGAGGCATCTCCTTCTAATATCTCTTCTAGCTACATTTCTCTGCTTCTTAAAAGCATCATAATTCCTAAGAATCCCCAAACAAGTATGGAGACTGGGTATTGGAGGTGTGATTGTTGGGGGACAGCCACTTTGACCATTTTCTCTGAGCCATGCTAGGGTCATGCAGGCACACTTCTTCCGTTGCTGCATTTTTATTTTTTTTATATTTATTTACTTATTTATTTATTTAGTAGATGAATTGGGGTATAGGCCAGAGGTACAGGGGGTGAGAGGATTTACCAGAGATAAAGTAGGGAGAAGAATAGGAGGATCTACTAAAATATACTGCTGAGGGGAGCAGCAGTCAGTATATTTCAGAAGACAGGAATTAGGAGAGGTTTGCTGTGCGATGCATGAGTCAGCTAACTGGCCAGGGATTTAACTTAGGCCATCAGGGTGATAGTGCTGAGACTTAACCCAGAGGCCACCAGGGAGGCCCCGATGCATTTTTACTATAACCTTGAAAAGAGTTCATATGCTATCTGAAAGAGATGTTTCTAAAAAACAAAATGATGTTTTGACTTCAAACATCTGCTAGAATGAAAACAATGTCCAGGAATACTTTGAGTCATGATATGAATACTTTGAGTCATGATTCTCCATTGCTATGAAACACATTGGCACATGATTATAGGTTTAAGAAAACTACCTTGCAATTTCCATGGGTCAAAACACTGGGCATGGCTTAACGGGGTCCTCTCTTTAAGGACTCACAAAGCTGTCATCAACATTTTGGCTAAGGCTTTAGTTTGATCCAAGGCTTGAGTTCTCCTCCAAAGTCATGCCATTACTGGAAGAATTCATCATCCTGTAGGTATAGAAAAAACAATAAATTTTTTTTTAGAACCAACAGGAGATGATATCTACTGTTTCAAATCTCTGAACTAATTTTTTATAAAAATTCCTTATAATATGTATCAGTTTCACCTAGAACAATCTCCTTTATGATGACCTCAAAATTAACAAATTAGGAAATGTAATTTCATCTACAGAAACCCCTTTACCTTTGCCATGTAATGAAAGCTGGCCATAATGGTGATATCTATCACATTTGCTATATCCTACTACCTACAAGCTGGTCATAGTTCTGTCCATACTCATTGAAGATGTGACACATTGGGGCATTTAAAATAAGAAACAGGCCCTGAAATCAGTTCAACTATGGCAAGTCACACTGATGTGAATATTTTATTGTTCAAATAGTCATACTATTTAATAAGTTACAAATAAAGTAAGTTATTGTTCAAATAGTCATACTATTTAATAAGTTACAAATAAAGTAAGTTATAAAGTAATATAAAATGGAATCATCAATGTCAAAGCACAAACATACTTTGTGGAAGTAAATCAGACAGCAGACAGATGAACTTCTGGACATGGTGATAAGATAAGGCTAGCACCCCAGGGGAAAGTCCTAGTAGCACTTCCCAGAACCTTATCTGAACCACCAGACAAATGGACCTCTCAGTAGAGGTTCCTGAAAAATTGTAAAAATGGCAGCAGAATACCAAGCAACTGCACAGAGACATCTTACACTAATCTGCTGGCTGAGGAGCTGCCACTCACGCAGGCATCAGCTGTGAAACTCTGCTCCTCTGATATAGGACACAGTCCTCTGAGCTGAACACAACAAGCTCCTGCATTGTGCTCACCTTACCATGCAAGATTTGAACCTGAAAATACCTCTGCCCAAACCGGACAAGCATCCTTCCCTACCTGGACTTTTCTTCCTTAATAACTGACAATATTTGGGAATGTCAGACTTGCAGGTACATTAAGGTAACTCAAGAGACCTGCTTGCTGTGTGGGTGTGTGTGCTCCAGACTCTGAAGATCAGCTTCATCAGTTTTTACTTATCACAGGTCATCACCCATTTGTTTGTTTGCTAGAGTGAAAATAAACGGACATAGTAGAAAGATAAAATCATATCTAGAACATTCACTCTGTTTAGAACAATGACTTGAACTTAGTACTCAAACTAAGTGCCTTGTAGCCTTTCCCAAAATGAACTTGTAGAGCAATTAGCCTGGAATTTTCTAGTCAGCATTAGTAGGGTAATCTACATGAGAAGACCCTCTGCTTTCCCTTAAGAGAAGGAAAATAACCTCTTTTCTTTTCCCTACCTCTTCTCTGAATAAAAAGGCTTGAATTCTGTAGGATGCCCAGCTAGCTGGAATGCTGCCCAATTCATGAATCATTTAGTGCAACCAGTTAGATCTCTAAGTTTACCCAGATGAATTTTTTTTTGAACAATTTTTTTCTGTTTTTACAGGGTCATCATAGAATTCAGCTTTCCGTAGGTAGTATCACCTTCCATAGAAATTAACTGAGCACCTCCTGTGAGTACTTGACCACCAGGAGGCTCATTCATCTTCAGGAACCAAATTGCATCCTGGCAAAACTGGGAGGTAACCAGGGACTCCAAACTGATCTAAGGGAAAAAATCTACTTTGCATGTTCTAAGGGTCTGGCCATTTGCGTGCATAAAGGCAAAGACAGAGATGCTTTAATGAGCACAAAGATCTTTAATTGGTGTGAAGTTCAAAGGGAATAGACAGATAGAGGAAAGAAGGATTTCAAACACCAGTCTCCCCTACAGCTCCAAAAAATCATCCATCCACTTGTGGGCAAATGTCCAGCTAAGCAGATTCGGTGCAGAGCAGAGCAACTGGGGCCTGAGAGTTTAGGAAGACACTTACCAGTGGGGAACCACAAGAAAGGAGTTAGGCAGTTCCCAGAGAGCTGGGAAAGGAGAGACCTGAAATATACAATGTATAAGATAATCCACCAAAAGATCAAGGTGACAGTTGCTATCATCCCTGAAGGACCTGCCTGCTCACATGGCCAATTACCAGGAGCAATTTCTTCATATGTCTCCTTTGTTCCACTTCTTTCTCTCATATATATATATATATATATATATATATATATATATATATATACACACACACATACCTACCTACCTACCTGTCTGACTGTCTACCTGTCTGACTATATCTGTCTGTCCGCCTGTCTATCTATCTCTCCCTATATACATATGTATATACATATATATATAGAATATATACATATCCATCTCCTCTTTTTCCAGCAGTCCTCTCCCCCAGCCCCATTCAGGAAGTCCTGGAATGATATGGGAGTTAGAGTTTTCCTAGAATTGGCAGCATGTAATTGGGAGGCAGGAAAATGGCTCCTGTTCCCCAGGTATGGCAATACTCCCCCACCTTTGCAATGACATATCCTGTAAGAACCCCATTAATTTCTTTATTCTCAGAGATGAAATCACTGAAGACTTTTCATGATGGCAAGAAATCTACCTCCCACAGTCTATCTCCTTGCAATCTTTATCTAACAAACATTTTCATTCAATCAAAATCCATTCTTGATCTCACCCTCCAACAATTATACATGGCAATCTCTCCTTCATGACTAAACACTTTTAAAAAGTTATTTGTAGATGCTGTCTCCATTGCCATACCTCCCAGGCACTCTTCAATCTTTCAAACTTTTCTACTTCCAGTCTTACTACACAGCCTCCTTAATGTTAAATCTACTTTATAATAGTTCTCTCTTGGTAATTTTTGATCCTGATATGCCCTAAAAGACTGCTTATATTGACTTCCTTCCCCTTTTTATTTACCTACTCCCTTGTTCTTTTTTTAGGAGTAAAATGAAATTAAATATGTAACGTTGCATAGAGTTTGAATTATTGATTTTGTGTTGACACAAAAAATGTGGCTGAGCTGTGGCTCCTGTGCACAGATATGAGATCAAATATTATTTTACATGTTTCTGTGATGTTGTTTTTTAGGAGGAATGAGATTAACAGCTAAGCAGGTGAACTTTGAGTAAAGATGAGTGCCTTCTATAATGTGTGTGTTCATCTGACCCCAACATTCAATGAAAGACAGGAACAAGGAAAAATTTACTTTACTTGTCACAACAAGAAAGATCAGCCAGCATAACTTTTGAGTTTAAACTGCAACATCAGTTCTTCAGAGGTCTCCTTGCTTCAGATTTTGAATGTACCATCCTCCAAAAAACACAAAAATCTCTTTCTTTATCATCTTTATCTCTATCTATATGCACACAAATTACTGATTTAATTCCTCTAGAAAAATCTAAATAATACAAGTTCTCATAAGTCATTGAAAAGATTTAGTGATAATAAGCATGTTTTGTTATTGTTACCTAGCTTTTTTTAATTTATTTTGTATTTTTAACAAAGATAGAAAATGAAGTTGAGTAATTAAGGTTGCTAAATTCATTCTTTTAAAAAATATGTATACCAAATACAGCATTGCTAATGTTTTAAAATTAATATTTTGTTTCTTGGTGAAGTACTTGTCTCATTTAGACCAAAATTAGTAAATTTCAGGAAAAAAAATGTATGTAGTATCCTCAATTGTGCATAAGTTTTAAGCAGTGAAAATTCATGATCTCATCTATTTAGTATGAAATTCATTTATCATTTGGACCATCTAAATTCCTTCACTTTTATCTCTGCAATGTTTATTAAGTTGTAATATGACTGACATGTGGACTTCCTGATTTCTAGAATTTAGACATAAAAGCTGGATCTCAGTGACACTCAGATCCCATGAGATCACCCAGCATTAGAACTGTAGGGCTTCAGTGTAATGCACGTTAGTTGTGATAACAGTGAAGCCACGTGCTGACCTGGACTCCCTGTACCAGACAGATTTTATATGACAGAGAATTTAACTTCATTCTTGCTTAATCCATTTTCCTCTACCAAGTTTGTCTAAATAAACAAAATCTAATCCCATTGATAGACTTATCGCTCAATGCCAAGCTCAATTCCTACCTCTTGTGAACACATCTGCAAGCACACAGGTTAACAGCGCACTTTTCCTTTTAAAGCATAAAGATAGTATTGCTCAAATCATTCTTTTGGCACATAAACATATTCCTGTCAGGTACTCTTTTTATTTTTTAGAATGTATGTTTTATAAATTTATGTTTACATAAAATGTTTTGAAGATAACTTACTTTGCACAAAAAGTTGTGACAATAATGAGGGTACCTTAATAGAATCTAATTTAGGCAGAGCTAACTGTTTATCTAATTTCCTTTTCCTGAAATTCTGGAATTATCCACCAACTCACCTCCTCACCTCCACCCATCAAAGTTAAAAGAATACTGACCTATAGCAGATCTTTGCCAAATATTTCTGGAACAGAGATTTAGGCAACAACCTTGCTTTTGAAGGATTTCCCTCTCAACTGAAGACAAGTAATATAAAATTGATGCAGTGTATGATTTTCTCCTCATTATTTGTTAATTTCTATCAGTTCCAAGTCTGTGTTTTTATAATATCCAATCCCCTATGCTGTCTGATTGTACTTAAACATAGCCTATGACAGTTACCCTTTTTTTAAAATAATGACTTGAAGTAGTTCATACAATTTATGAACAAATTGTAAAGGTCATAAGCAATAAAAAGAAATCAAATATTTACTATAATTCCACAAATATATTTCTTTCTGAGAAGTACATATTTCCCACAAATAGATTTCTTTCTTTAAGTTTAAGTCACTCTGTGTGTGTGGTCTCTTGCATAAACATACATGTATACATATAAAATGTATAAATATAATACCTATGAAGTTTCATGTACTTTTAGCACTTAGCATTATAATAAACCAGTGTTTCTCAAACTTTTTTATTATTATTAATTCCCATTTAAAAAAATCTTTAAAACAATTTTTCTTATTGGTTACCCAAAGGCATTTTCATATCATATGCAGAAATAACCTCTTGTGTGTTATAGGTATATTTCCATTAACACTTCTTGAATTCCCAGGATAATTTAGGAAGAGTCAAAGCACTAAACCTTTACCCTTTTCTCTCATAGATGTTCTTCTATAACTTCTTGGTTTAATACTGTGCTCTGAAACAGCAGAAAGATCCAGAGAGGCACCTTTGGAAAAAGAATGTCTCACTCTAAAGATTGGTTGACATTTAAAAAACAATTATCACAAATGAATAGTGCTCAGAGATGATTTATGCGTGAAGAAATTTGTGGTCATCTTTTAAGTCCTGGAATAGATAACGGTCAAAACTAAATTTGGTGCAAGATGGCACAACTTTTAGAGTGAAGTGGTAATTTTGCTTCAACATATTAAATTTAGAACTTAACATCTAAGGATACACCTTAGTTGAGTGAAGATATGTTTTCCTGATGAGTCTGTTTTCAAATTTTTTATACCATTGATTATAAACTGAAGGCATATCCATCATCCTGTCCATCACCAGTTATGCCTGGGACCATGCTAGATTCAGAAGATATGAATAAATATTAATGAGACTCAATATGTACCTTGGAGCAGTATCTCATTTTATATTCGGAACTGTAAGAGGTAGAGAGTAGATTATTTTTTTTTTGCATGATATGAGATGACAACTGTGTTTAGACACACAGATAATTGAAGTTAATTTCTAAAATTCTCAGAAGCTGTAGAAATTAATATGAATTCTACTGTCCTGGCTTGTAATTTGAGCTTTATTTCTACTGTCTGTAAGTGGTCATTCTTGAATATCATTGAATTGTAATTCTCAGAGTTCCTGTATTTCATAAAGGACTCAGAAGAATTTTGGGCAACCAGAAACCAAAAGAACATGGTGCTCTTTGGTAGATCTTTCTGTGATGACAGAAATATTATATACCTGTATTTTCCAATACTGTATCCACCAGTGACATGGTGATTAAACATGTAGATGGCTAACTCACCTAAGGGATTGAATTTTTATTGTATTTAATTTTATTTGTAAATTTAGACAATCACATATGTCCAGTGGTGCTTTAATGAACAACATAGTATAAGCTTCATTTCTAAATAGAGAATCACAGCAGAGTGGGGGAAGTAATACATTTTTACAGAGCAACTGGATAAATCATGACACAGATTAAACACATTGAATCAATGCTTAATTTTTAAAGCCAGAAAGTCCAAGTAAGTTTTAATTTTCAGTTGTTTAAAATTGTCCCCTAGGGTCACAACTCTCCTCTGAACTTTGGGTACTTCTATTGAAAAATGTGAGAAATTCTGGACTATGAATTTGATTTCCTATTTAAAATGTTTTATATTAGATTCTCCACAATTAATTAAAAGACTGCAAGTACATACAAATGTTATAGAATTAGAGATAAAATGGGTAAAATAAATGAGGTTAGGGCAAACTTTACAGGTTATTCAGTTGAGTAACCTTGTATATTGGAAGTAGAATGTCAAGGTTAGAAAAGTGATTGAATTCCTCATGTCTAAAGAACTTGTAAACTGCAGAGTAAGATTGAGAGATTAGGTCTCTAAGCTTTTATGCCAGAACACTTAGATTATCCCACGTAATTGACCTTCATGCTTGTCACACCCAGTTAAGCATTTTGTCAATACTTCTTTCAAAAAATAGAAAAATGATTTCCTTTAATCATCTTTCTGTTACATGTTATAGCTGGTAAAGAAGGCAATAGGGGGAACATTCAAAATTTGAAAGGACAGACATATTCAATAAAACTGAAGGGAATAAAGTCAACATGAAAATGCCAGTTGTATTTCTAAACACTAACAACAAATATTTAAAAAGGAAATTTTAAAAAATTTTATAGACAAGAGTACCAAAAAAAATTTAAAAATGCTTAAGAATAAATCTAAGTAGGAATGTGACAGATCTATTCACTAAAAATTATAAAACAATGTAATAAAATAAATAAATATAATAAATAAAACAGCAAGACATCCATATTCATGGATTGGAACACCTGATACTTTTTATTCACCTATCCCAAACTATTTGTAGATTCCATGCAAACCTTATCAAGGACTCAATAGCATTTTTTATAGACATTTTTTAAAAAATGTAAAATTCACATGGAACTAAAAACAGAAAATTGATCCTAAAAAAGAATACTGGAGTTACCACACCTCCTGGTATCAAATTATATTACAAAGCTATGGTAATTAAATCAGTATGGCACTTGTTTTGCCAGACAAGGAAACCAGTGGGACAGAATAGAAAATTTAGAAGAAAACCCACCTACTTATGGTCAACCTATCTTCAACAAGCATGTCAACAATGCACTTTCTTCAACAAATAGTGTTGGATGGGGCCTCCCTGGTAGTCTAGGGGTTAAATCTCAGTGTTCCCAGAGAGCTAACCCACATGACACAGAAGACCTCTCCCATCTTGTCTGCTGCTCTCCTTAGCAGTGTATTTCAATAAATTCACCTTTTCTGCACCCAACTCTGTCTCTGGTAACTCCTCTGGCTTACATCCTGCTTCTTCTATGCAATAAATAAATTAATAAATAAATATATAAATAAATAAATCTTTAAAAAATAGTGTTGGGAAAACTCATTCACACATGAAAGATGTAATTCAAATTCTTATCTCAAATTATTTTCAACAAAATCAACTCAAAATGAATGAAATTTTTAGATCTAAGACCTGAAAGTATGAAATTTCTAGAAGGCAATCTATGGAAATACAATTTAGAAAAAGTGTGGACAATGAAATTATTGTATATGATGCCAAGATTGCAAGCAACAAAATCAAAAGTAGACAAGTTGAACTACATCAAATAGCTTATGAACAATCAAAAAAAAAAATCTAACGGTGAAAAGGCAACCTACAGAATGGAAGCAAATGTTTGCAAACCAAATATCTAATAATAAGTCTGCAAATATTTGACCCAATTATTCCACACTAAGGCATTTACAGCAAAGAAATTACTAGGATGTGTATAAAGAATTAGTTTTAAGTAGGTTCGTTTAAAACGCTGAGATGACAGTATAGTGTATAGACTTATGATTTGTGTATGCCTGGATTTCTAATCAAACGCCACCACATAACTTAGTAAGAGTGTGAAGTTAGGCAAGTCACTTTCTCTGTGCTTAACTTTTCAATTTGCAAAATATAAACATAATAGTACCTAATTTATAAAATTTTAGTGGTGATTTCATTTAACATTTTCAGGGTGGTTAGAATAGTATAATGGCAGGCACCACATAGACAATGGCAAATGATTGAGAACAACTTCAAGGTTGCAATATTAGCAATCTGCTTATGTTACAATGGGATACCATGTAAATATTAGGATTCTAAAAATGTTTTAAAAGAATTTTCAATTACACAGAGAGACATGTACAATATTATTTAGTAAAAAGAAAAATAAAGGCAGTTATTTGAATAGAATTTTTTAAAGAAGACCTACAACAGACAACCACTATATGAAAAGCTGCTCAACAACAGTAAGTATTAAGGAAATGCAGTTGAAAATGACAATAAAATCACACCTGTTAGAATGAAAATTAAAAAATAAAGATAATAAGTGTTTGCAAGGATGTTGAATGAGAATCCCTGTGCTCTGATATGTGAAATGAGGTAATGACTATGGAAAGCAACATGGCAATTCCAAAAAAAAAAAAAAAAAAAGATATATTGTAAGATATAGTAACTCTATTTCTGGGTGTATAGTCAAAATAATTGAAATCAGAATCTAACCTACATGTTCACTGCATGTACACCCTCATGTTCACTGCATCATTCACAATAGCATTATTCACAATAGCTGAGATATAAAACAACCAAAATGTCCATCAGCAAATAGATAACAAAAATGTGGTATATGTATACTATGTAATATTATCCAGCCTTTAAAAGGAATAAAATACTACCAATTTGACAACAAGGATAAACTTGGAGGACATTAATTGGAATAATCAATTCACAGAAAGACAAGGGCTCTCACATGAGTTCTTTACAATAGTTAAACTCATAGAGACAGAGAAGGATGAGGTTGCAAAAGGAGGATATGTAAAGTTGCTAATCAATGAGTACAAATTTTCAATTAAGCAAGAAGAATATGTTCTAGAAATCTGTTGTAGTGACTTTAGTTTAAAATATTATATTCGATGGGCTTCCCTTGTGGCACAGGGGTTAAAGCCCCACCACTATCAATCTATTGCCAGCCATTGCAGCAAGAGTTCCATCCCAGCCAGGGAGCTAACCCACATGGAGCAGTCCCATGGTCCCCCAGCAGTAAATCTGTTTATTCTGCTCCCCACTCTGCCTCTGGTGATCCTCTCACCCCACCCCCACACCTCTAGCCTATACCCCAGTTCTTGTATGCATAAATAAAAATAACACCCCACCCCCACACCTCTAGCCTATACCCCAGTTCTTGTATGCATAAATAAAAATAAATCTTAAAAAATGCTTTATCATACACCAAAACTTGTCAGGAGGATAATTCTCATAATAAGTGTTCTTAGCACAATGAAAACCTTTCACATATAATATGAAAGAAGACTGGTACTGTGTATGTACTTCCTTTTACTGAGGAGGACATGTAGTGCTTGTAGATCAGCTGATTCATGAACTAACCTTCCTTGCTTCCACCTGTAACTAAGGGAAGCATAAAAGTCTCAGACTATTCAGAGAAGACTTGTGATTTCCTGAGAGGCTATTTCTTGGTATCTCTATAGAGCTATTATGAAATAGATGTGATCATTAGCAGAAGTGATTTAGCTAATTTGGAAATAGGTACTATTGTTTATATTGTTCACATTGTTTGATAGGCATCTCAGGAGCGTTGACTTAGGATAATATTCAGATAACACTGTTATCTGAGTAACTCTGAGATAATACTATTCTTGGAATAACTTTAGCCCTGGAACTCAGGACATAAATTTAAGGTTATTTTCCATTGGAGAGAGGTGTGTTTTTAAAGATAAAACTCTCATTATGGGCCAATCTCATGAGAATGAGTATTAATAACTTATGCCACTATAGACTATTCCTTCTTGATGTACATAAACTTGTCTATTTATGAGAAGGCAGAAAGATCTGATCCAATATTCCTAAGCTAATTATCCTTGACTTCTTTTTACCAATTTTCATACCAGTGTTTACAATCTGAAGCCATTAGGAGAAAAGTCATTATTGTTCATTTCCTATATCCAGCCTAACTCTTTAAACTGACAAACCAATCTATACAACATACTTAATGCTACCTGAGCAAAAACAACTGATAAGAATTGTGAAGTCAGATTCACTCAAAAACATCAACTATTATATCTAATACTAAATTTTATTAGTAATCCAAAGGACACAGGCAATATGTAGCTCAGATAATGTGTGAAGGGACCTGAGAGATGGAGGCAGCTTTCCAGATCTGTCATCTTATACAGACCAGCCCTTTCTGGTCCAGACTCTCCAAGTGAGGACTTCAAGGTTATTGTCTAACACAGCGAAGAGCATGTAAGCTATAAATCATCTCCATTTTATACCCCAGAGAGTTCTACTACTGATGGGACTTTCTCTAGGGAACCCATGCCTCATCAATTTTGAGTTTATTCATTATTAGTAATTCTTTATTCAGGGAAGATTCTGCTAAGGACATTTGCCAGATAAAGCCTCTTTCTCCAAGAAAATGTTATGAATGTATTTAACTGGAGGTCCAGTTGACAAGGAGATTAAACTAGAATACCTGCCTTCTTTTTCTTATCTGCTCCAGGGATGTACTGTCCCTGCAGAGAAAACTGAATGGATCGCAGGCCAGTTTTTTTGACTCTTCCCTTGCAGTCAACAAGAAAAACAAGCTGTTTGAAATGGGATACCAATATTTTCAACCAGATATGTGTTTTAGAAACACTTGCAAGTAATTTTTTAGATACACCCTATCAATACCAAAATCTACAGATTATGATCAAGTAGGTCTCTAATGGGGTCAGATCATTTTTCAAATGTGTCCCATTGACAACTGAAAAGTACCATGAAATCTAGGAGGTAAATCAGAACATACACACATGTTGACTCCCTGTTTGATCTTAATGTGTTTTCAATTAACTCTGCCAATCTTATCCTAGCAGGTATTGTGTCCTGGGGAAACTGACATTGGTATGAAAGTGTTTGCTATCCTGGTGCTGGAAGTGCATCACAAACCCAAGGACACACTCTCTGGTGCTTCTTACATACAGACACCACCAGTACTGTCCAGTGCTGCAGGTAGACAGAAAATGGAAACTTGGATGACCTAGAGTTTGATCCACTATATTTAGGAATGTACTGTAAGGTTTATAGAGATGTGTCCAGAAGATTGGCTTATAGAGAGGAGTAAAGAAGTTAGTAGAGTCTACTAAACAAAGACAAATCCTATCAGGTCTTCATTCTGATTCAACCAAAAGGCAGCCACAGTTGATCAATTTTTATATTAGACCTTCATGCCAAAGGTTAAGAAACACTGAGTGAATGCCATAGTTGAAGTACTTGCTATAGACAGGTACTGCTTTAAACACTGTGTTAGCTTCTGTGTTGGACAAGATTCCTCAGAGGACCAGAACCTGACTATCTATGTGTATTTTTATAAGCATAGTGGGGGTAAGAAGGAAGAGGAGAAGGAGACAGAGGTGGAAGAGTGAATGAAGGAGAATGAGGAGAGGAAGGAAAGGGGAGAGCAGGAGGAAGATGAGGGTGAGGGAGAGAGGATGAGGAGGGGTGGGAGGGAAGAGGAGGAAGAGGAGGAAGAGGAGGAGAAAATAGAGATACAAGAGAGAAAGAAAGAGAGGGAGGATATAAAGATAAAGGTAGAGAGAAAAAAAAGACAAGAGAGATAATAGAGAAAGAGAGAGAGGGAGGTAGAGAGAGAAGATGGGAGGGAGGACGTAGAGACAGGTCCTTTTTTAAAAGAATTGACTATGCCCAATGACTATGGAAGCCAGTAAGTTTGGAATCTGCAGGATGGGCCAAATAGTGGAAATTCCAGCAGGAGTTAGCAGTTTAGAGCTCAAAGACAGTGGAGAGAGATTCCTCACATTTTTGGGACCTTAGTCTTTTTTCCTAACACCTTCAAAATGATTGAACAAGGTCTAATCATTTTGTGGAAATAATCTGCTTTGCTCAAAGTCTACAGATTTAAATAGTCTTCATATTTAAAAATGACTTCACAGCAGCGTCTTCTCTGGTCCTGATCTTACTACCGGGCACATAGCCTGGGCAAGCTGTCATAGAAAAGGAGCCACACACCTCCTTGAATCTTCCAGTAACTGTGAATAGTGCCACTCCAGGGAGAGCGAGCACACAGGTAACTACAGAGACAAGCACAAGGTGTAAAAAATTACTCCTCACTACCTAGGTTTCGGGGATATCCCTTTATTACCTAACAGATGGAGGGGGGTAGGGATTGAGTCTTAAATGAAAGAACTAAACAGAGAAACCAAAGCCAAGTATTTTTGGAGAAGGCAACAGCTTCTGAGACTTAAAATGTTGATGGTGTGCTTTAGAAACTTCAATGTTTCTACCTGCTGCATATAATCTTGGGCATATTTGGGCAAGAAGGAGGCAAAAGCAGAAAGGGGAATGAGATTAGAAGGTAGAGTCATATCATGAAGAGTGATAAATTTGTTGACGAGTTTGTTATTTTTCTGTGGAAAAGAAGTATCCAGTGATGAATGAGACTTGAAAGGGATAACTGTTTAGAAGGTCTGGAGATTTGCACATCAGAAACAGCATGCTGACTTTAATGTACAGTTTGGGATTGAAAGAGAGGTAGGGAGACCAGTTGAAAGGCTAGTGCAATACTCAATTTTTTTTTTATTGAAAACTGCAGAAGAGTAGGATTCCTGCAAGGTGTCTGCCTGTGTGCACACAGATAAGACTCACCGGGTGGAGGTCACATTGACGTAGTAGGCAAAAGATTTCAGCAAAAAGTAAAAAGGAACTCCATTCATATGAGTTTTCACTGCCTCTTGGAAATCCTGGCAAGGTCTAATAGGAATATGAATACACAGGTCTCTAATTCAGGAGGGAGACTTAGGCAAAAAAAACACAGGCTATAAATATATGACGGAAATGAGAGAAGATAATCAACTTTTGAAATCTTGCTTAATGATAATTCTGTGAAGAAACACAGTTATATTCTGTGAGTCAGGAACTGCTAACTGAATTCCCTGTGAGCATCCTAAGTCTTCATACCAAGCTCTGGAGCTGCCTCGTTGGCTATGCTTTGAATAGCAAGGGAATTAAGTCCAGTGACAGGAAAATAGGCTAATACGCTCAATTTCCCCTGGCTCTTTTTACCCTTATTTGCTACCATCTTTGCATTTTCTCTTTATAAAACACTAGAACAAATTTATCTAAAAGAGGAATAGAAAGAAAGCAGTTTTTCTGGTGAGGAAATTCAGTCATATAACCACATAGTAAGAGGTTAAAAAAAAAACAATGAATGTTAAAATAAACTGGAGAATTCCATTTTATAGACTATGGGACAGTCTATGTTGTATGAACATTCTATGTTGTGAGCTCTTTACCTAGGTTAAATAATTTCTGCCTCACCACAGCCACAATAAGAAACACTATATTTATACCCATTTCACAAATAAGGAAAATGAGGCCCAGAGAATTTAAAACTACTAAGTTTATCGAGCTACTACTAATTGCTGGGGCAGGATGCTTTAGCACATTTAACTGACTGCTAGAGAATAAGCATGATTTGTGGACTAATTTTTTGTTATCTCTTGATTAATATCAGAGATGGTGAAATGGAAAAAAGCTGAAGTGAGAAGATACCAGCTGAGTCCCAGATGAGCTCTGTGCTCACTGTGTGATGGGATTAATTATCCTGTTGAATTTCAAAGTTCTCATTTCTAAAATGCATTGGCCCTTCCATGAGAAACACCATATGGACACGGTATTGACTTAGTGCTCAATGCAGCCTCTTTCACTTTCTCTCTTAGCAAAACAGGGACTCTGATCTGAGGTCCCTGGGTTTATTTTATGGATGCCATGAAATTGTCTGTGATGAAAAGAACATTTCTGGACAATAGGATATTTCTATTCATAAGACTACAAAGGGAAAAAAAAAAAAGAACTACTTACTCTGTCACACTGTATTAAAGTTAAGATAGGTGCAAAGTACCCTGAAAATCTTTGAAAGTATCAGAGAAACTCTCGAAAAATCTTAATATACCTTCTTGTGAAGCATTTTTAGGGGAAGAATTTATATTGCCTAGATAATGACTTAATAGATTCTAGTACATGGAGGTTGGTTTGGTGGACAATTCTGTCAGTCTGTGTGTGTGTGTGTGTGTGAAGACAGAAAAGATAAAAGAAGCCCATGAGGATTGTCTCTCAACTCCTTAGACTCAAGGAAAAATATTCGATTTTAGACCTAATTGGTAGGATCCAGTATTGTTCAGGGACTTTTATCCCTTGTGTTTGATTATATACATGCATGAAAAATATATGCAATTGCCATTTCTATTATAATTCAAAATTAATAAAAATGGTCCTGTTTTATGGGAAATTAGTACAGTGTGTGCTATTTCTCTATGCCTTTATATCCTACCTGGCCAGAGCACCCCTTATTTCATGCCATACAGTTGTCGGCCTAGAAGGACTGAGAAAGAAGTTGACAATCAATGTGCAGTGCATCTGAATCTGTATTGTTTTGCTAACAGGTGAAGCTGGGTTAAAATCCCTTCTCTTTTTGTGTGATGAAGAGCTCAAAATGAGACCTTTTACCACAATACCAAGAAATGTGCCTTAGAGCAGAGTCTTTTCTTCCAGAGATTGTATTCTTGAGAGGATGAGAAGAACATCTAAAGAACTAGATATTAGAAATGAGTCAGTAAAATTTTGATCAAATTGAGAAAAATTTCAGAAAGTACAGAAGTCCCTCAGTTTGAAACCTACTCCAACCATTCTGGTGCCAAGTCAGAACATCATGTTCTAAAAAGGTCAAAATGGCTTGAGGGTTCAAACTAAAGTTGTAAGGAGTGAGCCACCCCTAGGAAATTTATTATATTCCCTAATATATATATATATTTAGGGAATTTAATATATTAAATTATATATAGTTATAATTTATATATATAACTATATATATATTATATATATAACTATATATATAATTTAATTAGGGAATATACATATATCAGGAATATATGTATTAGGGAATATATATGTATTAGGAAATATATATATGGGAATATATAAGTATACAAATATATATATCCCTAATATTAATTCCTACCTGTTTTCATATATTTATATATGATTTAGTGAAAAACAAAGAACATATTTTTCCAAGGAATCATGCCCTAAAATTGCCCGCCCACTTCCCCTCACCCCCACCCTTCACCACCAAACCTTGTAATTAACCTTGTGGACTTTCTATTTTTGGGGGGCACAGTTTTAAAATCGACCATTTAGCCTACTACCTGAGCCAGGCACTCAAATACTCCTGGTGATCCTGTGTGTGTGTCTTATTTCTTTTTAGTAAGTTCACTGTCTGCCTCATCTAGCCAGACTTAAACCCTGATGAATAAAGGTGACCACAATCTTTATTTTTGTAGAACTGAAACAGTCTGAAAGTGTGGGTCCCCTCAAAATTCACATGCTGAGATACTAACTCCCAAGATGGTGGTATGAGGGGTTGGGCATTCCAGAGGTGTTGAGGCCATGAGGGTGGTGCCCCTGTGGAGGGTATTAGTGCCCTGGTAAAGGAGGTCCCAGTGAGCATCCTTATCCCTCCTGCCACGTGAAGACACAGCAAAGAGACAGTGGCTTATGAGTCAGAAGGCGGTCTCAACAGACACCAAATTTGTCCTGAATTGATCTTGGATTTCCAGCCTCCAGCACAATGAGATGTAAATGTCTGTTGTTTATAGTCCTTATAAAGTAAAAACCTTCACAAAGGGAGCTCTAATTCCAGGGGGGAAAGGATAGCAGAAGGTACTCTGCAGTTTATATTAATAATCGTAGCAGTACCTATTTAAGATGCTGTTTTTTTATATATTTGATATAAATAATGAATAAAAAACTTCAATAAATAGTGAGTGATATGGTTATAAATTGAAGGGTAATTTTATGCTGTTATGTCCATTTACAAAAAATTTCAAAAAAATAAGATTGAGCTTTTTGTTTTGTTTTGTTTAGCTATTTGGACACTGGTTTAGGCATAGATTTGTACATAAAACAAATAAACAGATTACTCTGGGATCTAAGCCATGTGGGTACTTGGTCTCACTATTTAAACATATCCATAGATGTCACTTATTTTGTTTGTTTGCCTTTTTGCCAAATAAAATTTTCAAAAAATTGAATTTTTTTTTACTTTTCCCCTTCATTGTCCCTTATGTCCCCTGTCTCTCTCTCCTGTCCTCCTTAACCCCAGAGACCTAAGGATGCTGACTGGCCTCCAATAAGTTTTGAAAGTGTTTTACATTGTCGAATTCTGATATGAATGCCCAGTACTTATTTTTATCATTCTGAGTTACTATACATATAATTTTTTTAAAATTTACTCCATTTTGTTGAAAATGGCTGCACTTCATTCTTTTTTATGGCAATATGATTCCTTGGTGGTTTTGCACAACATCTTCGTGGTACATTCCTCTGTGCTCTCACCGTTGTAAATAATGCTGCTGTGAACATGGTGGAGCAGAGGAGGGTTTTGTTGATGACTTCATTTTACATGGATAAATATCCAAGAGTGGAATTGCCAGGTAACCTGGTATTTTCTTTTTTTTTTTTATTAAAATATTTTAAAATTTACATATACTTGCCATTAATTGTAATCCCCATGTATTCCCCATCACCATCTCACCAGTGCAC
>JAGFMF010011380.1:17458382-17496016 GCA_019455555.1 Galemys pyrenaicus
GGAATAGCGTTAAATCTGTAGATTGCTTTTGGTAGGATGGCCATTTTGATGACGTTAATTCTTCCAATCCATGAGCAAGGGATATTTTTCCATTTCTTTATATCTTCTTCGATTTCTTTTAACAATGTTTTGTAGTTTTCTTTGTAGAGGTCCTTCACCTCTTTTGTTAGACTTATTCCCAAGTATTTAAATTTTTTAGTTTCAATTATAAAGGGGGTGGTTTTCTTTATTTCCTCTTCTTCAGCTTGGGGTAACCTGGTATTTTCATTCACAGTGTTCTGCTGTTGTTTTATTTACTTATGCATACAAGAGCTGGGGTACAGGCCAGAGTCGTGGGAGGTAATAGTATTCACTAGAAACAGAGTGGAGAGCAGGACAGGCAGATCAACTGAAATATACTGCTGAGGGGAGCAGCTGGCAAGGCAGGAGAGGTCTGCTGCATCATGTGGGTCTTCTCCCTGACTAGGGTTCAAACTCGCGCAGCTATGTGGCAGATGCTTCACAGTGCAGCACTCAAACCACTGCACCACCAGGGAGGCCCCGTTTATATTGTTTTAAGCTAAATTCAGATTGCTTATAATAGTTTCATGAGTTCAGATTCCACCAGCATTGTAATAGGGTTCCCCTGTTCCACACTCCAGTATTCATTCTTGGAGGTCTTTTTAATATAAGCCATTCTCACAGGTGTCAGGTGTATCTCATTGCAGTTTAATTTGAATCTTTCTTATTAGAAGGGGTGATGGATATTTTACCCCACAGTATCAGGGCTCCTTTCTGTGTTTTTTTGTGTGCTGGTATTTATACTGTGTTGCCAAGTTTTGTTGCCAAGTTTTCTATGGATTTTAGTGGGGATAGATTTTTAAATGTTTTTTTTTTTCTTTTGTTTTGTTTTTGTCTCTGTTAGAATAGGCAGAGAACTGCGACTGGCAGGGGGTAATAGACATTAAAGGTCAACCTCTAGTGGACTGGCAATTTGAACTCCCTTCTGTGAAACATTTCTTTGTAGATGGCGGCAGGTGTCTTGAAGATCTCAGCCTCGGTTTCAGTAGTAATCTCTGACCCAATTCAGCTACAGCTATTGTGGCTTATGAGATTCAGGTTCAAGCTTTGTGCCCCATCTCTGCAGCAATGCATCCTCCATCTGGGGTGCTTTCTCACACACCCCCTTATCCAGTGCAGTGCCTGGTCTTAGGAGTCATAGTATCAGAATGTTCCTGAGTCAACTGCTCTAGGGGGCTCTGCACCACTGCAGCTCCTCCCCAGGTGGCTTGTGCTATGTGGAATCTCCAGCCTTCCTTATTCTTAGGGATATTGTCTTGGTGCCCAGGGGTCCTGCTTGTCAGCTAGGTGTAGGGTCACTCAGGGGGCCTCTCAGTAAGGGCAAAAGTCCTGGTAAGAAGAGCATACTGGGAAGTCAGTATCTGCTAAAAACAGCAGGCAGATACTATAATAGAGATAATATGTTTTGACCAGAGCCCTGGGTCATTGCACCTTATATCCTGGATAATCATCCCCATGCTTGTACACTCCCTACTACCTGCCCCAACTTTGTACCTAATACTAATAAGTACAAGACTTCCTTTGAATTGGGCTGCACATTGCTTCCAGCGTAACCCCTCTAGGCTCCTCATTATTCCATATGGACTTTAAGTAAATCTCTCCCTCATCTTGTGCTGCTTCTAACAGCTGCCCTGTGAGGTGCTAGTGCTGTCCCATTATCACTCTAAACAGAGATCACTAAAATACTTCCTAACCTTTGCTGTCAAGCTGATGTTTCTATTGTGCATGGCTGCAGTCAGTATTTTCCTCAGGGGATTGTTATTTGGTTTTGTTTTATGTGGAGGCAAGTCCTGGGTCTTCACTCTGCAGCCATCTTGCCAGACTCTCTATGATTGAGTTTTTATTAATACAGGTAAAAAACCAAGTTGTTTAAGGGAAGAAGAAATTTTACATTTATTAACTAAAGGCTTATGGTACCTATACTTCTTTCTAAGGGACCCACTCGTGTTCACTGAAGTTTTCATTCCAGAATCAATTACTAGAGAGTCTTGGTCTCCAAATGGGATGCATCAGTTCACTTTTACTTTCTCTCTACATTGAACCTGGCACCAAATCTATTCATTATATTGTTTACATGTGTCTTCGCTATTAGATGGGAAGGCTTCTGAGGACAGGAAACATATCTGACTTCATATCTAGTTAGCATACTGGTATAATGTTTAATTATAATTATTTAAATATATGTAAATGTAACTAAAAGGGTTGTAACATCTGTAGCATAATCATCTCAAGGTTCATCCATGTTGTCACAATGGCAAGATATCATCTTTTCTTATAACTGAGTAAATTTCCATTGTGTATATACAACACATCTTTATCTGCTTACCTGTTGTTGGGCACATAGGTTGTTCCCATGTCTTAGTTATTGTGAGTGACCCTGCAATGAACATAAGAGTGCATGCACATGCCACTTTTTACTTGATAATAAGTTTTCTAATGAACTAGTGATTCAGCAAAAAAAAAGGATTACTATATTTCTTCCCTGAAAATGTAGCATCATCAGGATTTCATAAGGAGAGCAGCAAATAGTTATTGAATATGGCAACCATTTCTGATAACACTTCATATACATTGTTTACAATGTCATAAAAATTCATGTGTAAATGTATGTGTTTTGATGCACATTCAGTGCTATGTTGACACTATAATCCAGTGAATATGAAGCCATGATCTGTACCCAATCTTCTCCACTCCACTAGTCACATTTCATCTGACTTTGTTCATTGTAATTTGGCCATAATTTGATGCAATTATTTATAATCTCAGGAGGAAAACACAAAAGTTGATTTGGATTCTCAAATTTTGATGCATTTGTTAGAACATTATTACATGGATGCCATACCTCAAAGATATACACTGACTGCATTCAATTGCAATAAGAAACTTTAGAAACATGACTGAAGAGGTTTTCAAGATGAAATAGAGTAACTCAAATTAGTCACACCAACATTTTATGGGTTCATAGTACCCATCTGTGAACATTATGCTCCATTAGGAAAGAAAATGGGTAAGTTACAAAGTAAAGGAGTTTTAATCAAATATTCCAAAACAAAGCAAAATCTCTGAACATTAATTTATTTATAGCATGAATAATTTAGTATCCACCTCAGATTTAATTACAAGCCATGGTCAATTAACTAATTTAGTAACAATGTGTAAATAATGGATAATTTCTATGCACTGGATGAATCTTAAGAATTGCTGTGATACCAAAAGTATTATAAATAAGACTGTTACTCCACACATTTCTGCCAATAGAACAGAATATTATTGTTAGGAGTTAGAATATGCTTACTTATTCTTTTTATAACTGGGGTAAATATGAGTATTAAACATGGAATTTACTTGTATTTTCTGGAAAAAGAAAGATAACTATGAATTCATTTTTCTAAGCTACATTTTTGTTGTAATTAGGTAGTTACATGTAAACATAAAATTGGGAATCAATATTTGACTTAGAATATGAAAAACACTATTTTGGGTGCTTTTCTTTTATAACTTCATTAATTTCTATCAATGGCACTTTTAGGTAGATACTATTCTATTCTTTTTTATTATTATTATTAATTATATTTGACATCATTTGTAGTCCCCAGGGAGTACCCACCACCATTTCACCCGTGCACCATCACCTCAGTCCCTTGTGCACCCTCTGGCCTCTTCCCCGTCTTTGCCCTCCCCCACCCATGGTCCCTTTGGTTTATCCTGGCTTTTTGGGCTTGTTGGGGTTTTTGTTTACTTTTGGTTATAATTGCCCAATTCCTTGAGCTTATTCTTTGTTGTTGTTGTTCTTTCATATTCCTCCTAATAGTGAAGCCATCCGATATTTTTCTCTTGCCTTCTGACTTGTTTCACTGAGTATAAGTCCTTCTAGCTCCATCCATGTTTCTATAAATGGTCCTAGTTTCTCATTTCTGATTGCTGAATAATATTCCATTGTGTATATGCACCACATCTTCTTGATTCAGTCATCTACTTTTGGGCTTTTGGGTTGTTTCCAGGTCTTACCAATTACAAATAGTGCTGCGATAAACATAGGAGTACAGGTGCTCTTTTGGATTAGTGTTTTGTGTCTTTTGGGTAGATTCCTAGGAGCGGGATTGCCAGATCATATGGTAGTTCCATTGCTAGTAGACTGAGGAACGTCCATATGGCCTTCCATAATGGTTGAATTAGCTTGCATTCTCACCAGCATTTATTGATGTTGGTTTTTTTGATGTATGCCATTCTTAACAGTGTCAGGTGGTACCTCATTGTGGTCTTGATTTGCATTTCCCTGATTATGAGGGATGTTGTATTATACTATTCTATTCTTTAGATTGCAGTTTGCAAACAGAGGCATAAGAGGATACAATCACAGCCAAATTTGTAGAATAAATATCAGTGCTGGGTAAACTCAGAAACTCTGACTCTAGTGTCTGCCCTTGAAACTACTAGGCTACGATTTGAGCAACTCACACCCTTACTTAGAACAGAAATAACAGTAAAAAAGAAACTTAACTCACTGATCAACATGAAGAGACACTTCAAGGTAGACAGTTACCTCAATGGGTAATTATCTCTCTAATGGAAAAGTAATCTGTCAATTTGGAAGCTTCATTATTTCCCAAGTGGAACGCAGGCGGAGTTCACCTTTGTTGAGGTTGAATTACTGACCTCAAATAACTCAACAGTCATTTTCCTTTTACTTTATGCCCAGCAGATATTAGCAATGGGTGCAAGCAGTGATTCAGGAAATTGGTGAGGCTAAATTTGATTTTGGGCTTTATCTTTTTCTAACTTTGAGACTTAGGTATAACTATTTCATATCTTTGTACTTCTGTCTTATTCTGCTAAGTGGAGATGATCCACAATGGAGAGTTTGTAAATTACATGAATTTAATATGTAGCTTGTGAAAGCAAACCGAATATGAACAAAATGTTGGCAAAGAGAAAGCAGGGGCAGAATCACTGGCGTAGCACTGCTTGGCAGAATCTTGACTAAGCCCTGTCCTCACCCACCAGTTACCATTCATAAGTCAATGCCCACCAGGCATCATCCAGTACCAATTACCCATGAGCCATCAGCTATCAATCATTATTCATCAGCCATCAACATGAAATGTAGCTGCCTGAACCTTCTAACCTGGAGAGGCCCAGAGAAGTCAACAAAAAAGCATTTTTCTCTGATAAAACCTTTTATCACCTAAACTCACACCGCCCTCACACACAAATGATGTACCAAAGATGGTGAGTGAAAGCATGCATGTTGCCCTTTATGGAGATTGTTATATGCCTGAGAAAATAACTGGTGGAAAAAGTTTTTATTTCTTCCAGGTGCTCGCTCAATACTATCTTTCCTGGAAAGACAAAATAAAACAAAAACCTGCCTATCTCCACACTTTATATAAATCAAACTCCAGGGGCCTCCCTGGTGGTGCAATGTGTTAAGCACGCACTATGAAGCAAACCACAGACACTGCAGAACGAGTTTGATTCCTGCCTCCAGCCTGGGAGCTGACCCACATGGCGCGGCAGACCTCTCCTCCCTCGCCCACTGCTCCCCTCAGCAGTGTGTTTCAGTCAATCTGCCTATTCTGTTCCCCACTCTGCCTCTGTTGAATCCTCTCACCACACCCCCCCCAACACACACCTCTGGCCTATACCCCAATTCTTGTATGCATAAATAAATGTATAAAATAAATAAATAAATCAAACTTAACCTGGGTTTGAGGGAGAGGGCAGGCAGTGGGGTTTGGGGAGAGGGTTGAGAAGCAGCTGGTGCTGCCTTTCCATGCATCCCTTCTTCTGGCTAATTGTCATCTTGACTTTTGGTGGAACTGTATGTTGTTATAAGACTGGGGTCTGGCTGACTAAGTTTTAGTTTTACATTCAATGTAATTTTGTTTTCTTCTCATTTGTAGCAATATTTGAAGAAGGTAAACACTCAAAATCCTTCTTTTGCTATTTGAATATTGCAATTATTAGAAAAATTATAAAATGCAATTACTTGCCATAATAGAAATATAGGGCAGTTGTTGTTGACTTTTTAAGAGTGTTTTGATTTCTAATGTGGTTTTTGTTACATATTTTATGTAATAACTTAAAATGAGTAAAAGAGGTTTCCTATTTGTATGTTTTCATCCTTTTAAAGTGACTATTTAATCTTGGAGAAAAAAAATGATGACTTGTTACTGAAATAAAGAAAATGCTTATTAAATGCTCATTTGAATCCAAACTTTGAAGCAGAATTTGGTTAATTTGCTAGTTAATGCTTTTTTCATCTATGCTACCCTGCAGGATACTTTATAACTGAGAACTCAGTATTTTGTGGAAGCTTTTTTTATCCTTAATAAGGAAATCTATCTCTTATGCTCCCCATATAACTGTAGCTAAGAGCATTTTGCCCAGCCGTTTGCTCTAATAACTTGTGTCTGAATAAACTAGTCCCAAAATGTCTCTTTGAGGTATCATTGAGCCCCAGAGGATGTCTTACAGAGGAGTCTTCTGATTCCTCCTAAAAATACCTGCCTTCCCCATAGGAAAAAATTACAAGGCCTCCAAAGAAATGTGCAACATATTAGATCAAATTTCTCCATGAATGTGTAGATATTTAACTGATGCTTTTTCCGCGGTGGTAAGCAGAACATCAAATGCCTTACATTTAGCCTTAGAGGCTTTTTACCTCAGGTACTACCTTGTGTAAGCACTGGTTTTCAGGTAAATTCAAATAAATAGTTACACATGCTCACACAGAGACATAGGTATAAATAGAGCTACCTTAGAGTGGATGAAAATCACTAGTATTTGTTTATGTTTCTAGAAAATGTGGTTTTTAGTTCTTTTCCTGATGAATAGCCAGACATTTTGTCATATACAACAAGGACCCTCTTAGATTTTAGTACATACTATTTCAGTGGTTCACACCAACAGAGAGAGAAGTTATCATTCAGTTGGCAGTAGAACTTAAGAATAGAGCCTTTGAAGCAGGAACTTTTGGGGAAAATCTCACTTTGTCATATAGTAGATATTAAAACTGTATAAGTTATTCAACCTACATAAATTCCAACTTCTTGATGCATTAAATGAGCCTATATAATGAAATCTAATAGTTTGTCACTGAAATGAATTAAATGATTATAAAAAGTAATTAATGTCTTTCACAGAATAAACATTTAATACCTGTTAGCTATAAATCTTGGAAGAAAGTCTTATAGCATTTTAAGTAATTGAGTCAGAACTGGCATACAGAATTTGTAGGAAGGAATCTCTTATTTTTTTCTTTCAAAAAGATTTTATTTATTTATGCATATGAGAGCTGGGGTACAGGCCAGAGGTGCAGGGGTGAAAAGATTCACCAGAGACAGAGTAGGGAGCAGAACAGGCAGATCGACTGAAATATACTGCTGAGGGGAGCAGCAGGTAAGGCAGGAGTGGTCTGCTGCACCATGTGGGTCCTCTCCCAGCCCGGGGATTGAATGTGCATTGCAGTAGCTGCAGAAACTCCACAGTGCCTTACACAAACCCTTGCTCCACAGGGGAGGTCCAAGAATCAATTTCAAGAGAAAGAAAAGAGTATTGACAATGGCTAAGATGAGGCTTAATGTTGGATTTATACACTAAGAAAACTCTGATTAGGCTAGATATCATAGTGTTTGAATAGAGGCTGAAAATTTGACAGTATATTGTTATATCAGTTACCAAAATCAGAATTAAATGATTGTATTTTTGCCCATTTACCATTCCAATTGTATTTTATATGTTCATGTGCCACAATTTTAGGGGCATATATTTTAAAATTTATATATCTTCTTTTCTTCATGTAACTCTATCATTATGCTATTTTTCATCAAAATATTTTTTTCAATTGCTTAAGTTTTTAAACATACAGAACTACATAGTATGTTTAAATAAATCTAAAAAGAGTAGAATCATATGGCATGTTCTATGAAAAAAAAAAGTGTTAAACTAGAAGCCTATATTGGAAATATATATAGAAAATTCTCAAATACTTGGGAAATAAAATTTATAATTCTAAGAAACTCATGAGTCTAAGATGTAATTGCAAAGGAAAATTACAAGAATCAACTGCATTTTTGTATTTTAGCAAGAAAATATATACATTGAGAATTAGAAATCTAGTAAGAGAAAAGATGAAAAACAAGGATGAATATATGAAATATGCTCATGTCCTTTACAATGAGAACTACCCAAAAAAAAGTAAATAAATAATCATGGTAATGCCAGGCTCTCCCTGGTGGCTCAAGGGGTTGAGCGCCGCACTGTGGGGCTTCTGCAGCCACTGCAGCATGAGTTCAATCCCCAATCAGGGAGCTGATCCACATGGCACAGCAGACCTCTCCTGTCTCACCCACTTTTCCCCGCAGCAGTGTATTTCAGTAGATCTGCCTGTTCTGTTGTTCTGTTCCCCACTCTGTCTCTGATGAATCCTCTCACCCCCACCTCTGACACACACCTCTGGCCTGTACCCCAGCTTTGTATGCATAAACAAATAAATAAATCTTTTTAAAAAATGCTGATACACCTAAATAAAATTAGCAATATGCCAAGACTTGGATAGAAGGCTCAATACTGGTGAGGAATACTTCCCAAATTGATTTATGAATTAAATATTATTTCAATCAAAATCTCAGCAAACTTCTTTG
The DNA here is from genome assembly GCA_019455555.1 of Galemys pyrenaicus. Taxonomy (NCBI): domain Eukaryota; kingdom Metazoa; phylum Chordata; class Mammalia; order Eulipotyphla; family Talpidae; genus Galemys; species Galemys pyrenaicus. Next base: position 17,467,088 of record JAGFMF010011380.1, read on the forward strand.
GAGAAATTGATGTGGATAAATATAGGAACTTAACAAACCAATACAATTTTTTAAGACAAGATCAAAATTGGAGGTCTCACACTAATTTTAAGATTAAAATTATATAGTTTTAATAGTCAATTATATTGACAAAAGGATTAATGTATAACTCAATGGAACTAGAAAGTATGATGCAGAAATAAATGATATATGGTCTATTGATTTTCAAAAATGTTAAGATAATTTAACATAAAAAGACAGTCCTTTTAACAAATGATAATAAAAAATGCTACATGCATATGAATATCAAAGAACAAAAATATTTAGTATATGCTCTGAACATAAATATATAATGCAGTAAATTTCTAGGTTACAGTTCTATTCAAGAATAAAAATTATAATTCTAAATAAGCCTTCAGTCAAAGAGAAATGTCATTATTATCATTAAAATATGAATTTGTGGCCTCCCTGGTGGCGCAGTGGGTTAAGCATCAAACTATGAAGCAAACCTCAGCCACTACAGCACAAGTTTGATCCCTGCTGCCGGCCAGAGAGGGGACCCACATGGCGTGGCAGTCCTCTCCTGCTGTGCCCACTGCTCCCCTCAACAGTGTACTTCCATTGATCTGCCTGTTCTGCTCCCCACTCTGTCTGTGGTGAGTCCTCTCACCCCCCACACCTCTGGTCTGTACCCCAGTGCTTGCATGCATAAAATAAATAAATCTTTAATAAAAATAAAATATGAATTTGATCAAATAAAATTAAGGAAAATTTGAATCTGACTTAAGAGCTCATCATTTCTTATGACTGTTTTCAATCAAAAAAGAGTCTTAGACAATATATATATTTCAAATAACTTCTCTGATCAAATTTTCTCCTGAATCACAGTAAAGATTAAGAGTTTAAAAAGAAGGCACATTCTCTAAAAAAGAGACAGCTTAGTTGTCTAGTTTAAAAAGGAGACTGATGGATAAAAGAATTCTAGGTCAATCTCCTTTGGCAGATAATTAAGTATATAATGTACTTAGTAGGAGTTGAGATTGTTTTATCTGTAGCCGTGATGTGTACTATGTAACCTACAACAATTGACTTAACCCATTGATTTCAGTTTTTTCTCTCTAAAATTAAGAGACTAGATCTAAAATGTTAGAAGCTTCTGTTTCAGCTAAATGACATCATAGGTGTGCAAAACCTTGGAGGTCTCAGTGAAGTACTAGTAAGCACATGAGCACTAATCATTCTGGGAGAATGACCTTAAAGAATACTTCACTAGTCATATCATATGTATGTATCATATGTATTTATCAAAGTATCATATGAAAGGTATTTCACATCATACTCCGTCATGGAAGTGCAAGTTAAAGTAACAATATCTATCTATTAAAATGGCAAACATTTCAAGGACCTCCATGGTGGTCCAGGGGTTAAGTCTCAGTGCTATTAAGCTTTGCCAGCCACTGCAGTATGAACTGGATCCCCCTCCAGGGAGCTGACCCTTATGCCACAACAGACCTCTCCTCTCTCTCCACTGTTCCCCTCAGCAGTGGATTTCCGTAGAGCTCCCTGTTCTGCTCCCCACTCTATCTCTGGCGAATCCTCTCACCCACTCATACCTCTGACCTATACCCCAGTACTCGTATACATGAATAAATAAATCTTTAAAAGAAACTCAAACATTTCAAAACATAGACAACAACAAATGCCAACAAAAATGTACAGTAAAAGGAATTCATTCATTGCTGATGGGAATACAAAATGCAGTTTCCACTTTAGAAGACAGCTGAGCAGTTTCTTAAGAAAACAAACACTCTTACCTGTGACCCATCAATCATACTCCTTATTATTTACTCAGTAGTGCTGAAAGCACAGCCACATAAAGCCTGCACATGAATGTTTACAGAAGCTTTATTCCTAAAAATTTGGAAGCGCCCCAGATAGCCTTCAGTGGGTGAATGGATAAATAAACTGTGGTGCATCCAGACAGCAAACTATTATTCAGAACTTAAAAAAAAATAAAAGCGCTTTCCAGCTATGAAATGGATGGAGAAAACTTAAATGCATATTTCTAAATGAAAGAAGCTAATTTGAAAAGAATGCATGGTGTATATTTCCCATTTATGAGTTCTGAAAGAGACAAAGCTATGGAAATAGTACAAAGATCAGTGCCAGATTGGGGACTGGGCAGTGGGAGGAAAGGATTGAATAAACAGAACACAGAGGATTTTGAGGGCAGTGAAAATACCCTGACTAATACTGTGATGATGGATATGTGTCATTTCAAATTTGTTCAAATGAATAATGTACAACAGCAAGAATGAATTCTAAATATTCCTTGCAGTCTCTAAGTCAGTTTTCTAAGCTATAAAATTGTTCTCTCTCTGACAGTTTCCTGGAAATTTAAATTATATAAAATAAGTAAAATGTTCAAGCTAGCTTTGCAAATTATAGTTTTCCTCAATCAGTTACTGTTTTAAAATTTTTTAAAAATATTTTCATTTAAGAACATATGAATTTGGAAAGACACATTATATTGCCCATAGAACATTCTGAAGGACATGCTATCAAATAACTTTATTCATTATTTTATACATATTGTGCATATTATATATGCATAAAACAATATACATTTATTTATACATATATGTATACATCTATAGTTATGTTATTATGACAGCATTAACATGGAGAGATTTCATAATTGACATTTCTAGCTTTCCATGAAATCTTTTGTCTTTTTCAATGTACACATTCAAATAATACACTTTAAAATCTGTAAAAATAGTAACTATATATATATATAAAACTCTATCTGGCATTCCAATTACTTTTCACCTTTACAATAACAAAAATATAGCCTGCTGGTCCACTTAGCAAGCAAAAACCATGTATGGTAAAGAGTCAACATATTCCAATATATACATTTTAGTAAAGTAAGTGAAACAAACACAAAATTCATTGTAGGATGCTGGATGTGGGACTATAGAAAGTGTGTGCTACAAAATAAGAGCTGCTTTGATAGCAGGCTCTGGAGTTCCTGATAAAAAAGTGACACACAAAATATCTAAGGATCCTACATAAAACTGGGGCTGTTTGTATATCTCTTCAACTATAGGATCAAATATTAACTTAATGGTCTTACAATATAGGAATAGACACCAAAAAAAGAAACAAATAACTTTTTAAAAATACATGTGAAGTTACAGACCTATTCATGCAAGAATATAATTCAAATTTATACAAATTTATATTAACTTGATGATGAAGTTAATAAATTAAACTGGGATCTTTCTGGTAACATTTCTGGATCCCAAGAGAAGTAAATCATTCTTCCAGCAAGAAGAACATTCAACAAAGATTACAGAACTTTCTAGATTAAAAACTGCTTATTATGAACATGACAATAAGCCATGAAGAACAACAGTAAGACAAAAGAATTAACAACTAACAAAATACTGAATATACAAAATATTTCTTAACACTGAAAGTAGAAAAGAACAGAACTCAATAGATAAGAAAGAAATTATGAAGGTAAGAACACAAGTCAATAACTTAATAGAGAGGAACAATAAATTCAAAAATCTTTTTTTTGAAAAATGCTAATACATTCCTGGGAAGATTAAGTATAGATCTAGCAAGAAGATGTATGGAAAAACTATACAATTGCATTAAAGACATAACTAAGAAATACTAAGAAACAGAGTGCAATAATTTATGTATGAATTTAAGAAATAGATGGTGTCATATTATTGAATACAAAATTTTCCCTAAGTTCATAAAGTCTCTTCCAAGTTAACCATAAGTTAGTTCAATGCAATTACATTCAAAATTTCAAAAGGATATCTTCCGAAACTAAAAAGGCTAGTTAAAATATTTGTATAAAATAGTAGTAAAGATAAGACAATTTTGCAGAAAATAAGATGGAAGAATTTTATAATTAGATGTAAATAATTATAATAAATCTATTAAAGATATAGACAAATTGAAAAAGCAATCAAAATAAAGATAATAAATAATCCAAAAGCAGGCTTACCTATGAAAGGGAATTTAAAAATAAGAAATATTGCATATCATTGGGAAAGGAATCAGTTTAAATTGTTGGATCAATTGGTTATCTAAGTGAAAGAAAATAAAATTTCATCCCTAACTCAGACCTTATCCAAAAAAATCAATTCAATGTAGATTAAAGGTATTAAAAAAAAGATGAAATGTATAAAACTTTCAAAGACACATGCAGAAGAAATTTATAACTGCATTAACAAGACAGTGAAAGCATCAAAAAGAAAAGACTAATGCATTTGGTATAATTAAAATAAAATAGTTATTACCTTAAAAGACACCAGGAAAACCAGGGGCAGAGGGTGGAGTTGGTAAGCAAATCAAAGAGGGGGTCTGATGGACTATGGTGGAGGATTATTAGTGCTTTGGTAGTGGGTGTGGTGTGATAACATACATCTCAAGAGGTCTGGGCCTGTGTACCCTTAAATCATATACAGTGTTGTAACCCAAAGTTACCTCAATAATAAATAATGCAATTTAAAAAGGGTGATGAAGCAGTCGGAAGCAGAGGTTGTTATGTGGGGCCCTGAGGTCTGTTCTTATAAATAAAGTTTTATTGGAACATACATACACATAAATAGTTGAGATGAGAAGTTACAGACTGAGACAAAATACTCGGAACACATAAAATGAACAAAGATTAGTGTCTGGAACACGTAACAGCTTCTAAAAATCAATTAACAAAAATACAAGCATCTTAACTTGAGCAAGTAGATCAAAATAAGATGCTCAAGGAACTAGTAAAATCCAGTAGAAGTAAATGTAAATTTAAAACAAGATCAGGTGTAATTTCATTTCCATAAGGTTGGCATTATTTAAAGAAAAAAGTCTCATGATAATGAATATTGCTCTGGATTCAGGGTGATAAGCTTTATGTACATGTTGGGGGAAAATAAACAGTTAAAAGCCCTTGGAGACTTAGTTGGCAATATCAATAAAGGAATTAAAGGTATTTGCTTAATCTATAGCACAGTTATTTTAAATATACAAGAGGAAATATATAGGAAACAATTCAGGCTGCCATTGTTTATAGGGTGTGTTTATATGACACAACCAGAATGGTATTTGTCATCAGGATAAATCTCAAAAATAAACATTGAACAAATAAATAATTGTGAACCTATAACAGAGACATCGCAGTGAACTGTCCTGGGCAGGCATGAGGTCACATTGTCTGAGGTCTGAGGTCTGGGACTGGGGAGTAGTAGGAACAGGGATGAGATTATGGACCTACCAGGAATAGGGTCAAACTAAAATTTTGAATATAATTTGAATAATCAAATAGAACTTTTCTTTTGTAACATCTCTTTTTATAATGAGCCCATTTTAAAATTAACATGTTTGTGTTTTATAGTAATTTATAATAAACTTACAGTCATTTTCTTAAAACTACACATTTTGTAAAGACCTCTAAACTAAAACTAATTCAATATTCCTTTTCCAAGAGATCTTCTTCTTACTTACTTTTTTCACCATTAAGGAACTGTCGTTGTGTGAGAGAGATCATTAGGGTTGAATTAAGACCAGGCTGTTATGAAAAAGAAGAGGAGGAGCTGGATTCCTAAGAGATTAGCTTATTCTTCTTACTTACTTTTTTCCATTATTAAGGAAATTTGGAATTTTATTTGAAATAAAGTGTGTGATTGATCAAAACATTCTTGTTTTTGCTAAATGGGTATTTCCCTTCCCTGAATGATTTAATGTTTAAGCAAGTTTCACAATATGGGAGAGTTGATGCAGAACCTTGGTCTTCTCCAGAGTCATATTTGTAATAAAGCACAGATTTTCTGTACATTTTCTCACATAGTCCAAAGATACTCACATTTTAAAATCATATTGAGGTTTTATTTTCTCATGAGAATGAACTGTTTGTGTGTGTGTTTTCACAAACCACCAACATTTAAAAAATTTTCAAGTGAATGAAAAGATAGCAACAAAGCAATTTTCAAAGACGACAGGATCTTTAGTGAATGACATTGTGATGAAGCTTTCTTCAAGTTCATATCTCACAATAATTGGAAATTACTACATGGTATGAACTGTATTTGTGTGAGAGAGATCATTAGGGTTGAATTAAGACTGGGCTGTTATGAAAAAGAAGAGGAGGAGCTGGATTCCAAAGAGATTAGCTTATTCTGAATTCTTTTTTCTCTAATATCTGCTATTAAGTTTCTACACTCCTATTCCATTTCATTAACAAGTCTGACAATTACTCCAGCAATGTTATCAACCTTTTGATCTTTTATGGTTTTAAGTTTCACCAACACTCAGAAAGGATCCTTCCCCTATACTTCTGTTTCAAAATATATAGTCTTTATTTATTGATAGGGAAAAGAAAAACAGCTCAAGAGGGATTTCTTTCCTCAAGGCAATTTTCCCATCCATTGGCCTCCAGCACTGCTGACTGCACTTTTACTGCACGTTCAATAATTTGAAGATTCATTTTTGAAGAGTGGACATTTTACAATTGCCATTCCACATTATAATATGATTCTATATCAAAATTTTTGTAGTTTACTTTAAAAATATTTGTCCACCTTTTTCAAACTTAGTTATGTCTATGTAATCTGTGATTATATTGACAATGGATGTTTAGTTTGCATTTTGCATATATGCACATATATATGTAGTGTATATATGTACATATATACATATACACACTACATATGTGTACCTATATACATACACACTACATGTATGTGCATATATATATAAAATCAGTACAAAAGGAACAGGTTTTCATTACAGAACATCATAAAATATTGAAAGTACATAAATGGGGCCTCCCTGGAGGCACAAGGGGTTAAGCACCACACTATGAAATATCAGCAGGTACTGTAGCACCAATTCGACCCCCTGCCAGGGAGGACCCACATGGCACAGCAGACCTCTCCTGCCTCACTGGCTGCTCCCCTCAGCAGTATATTTCAGTTGATCTGCCTGTTCTGCTCCCTACTCTGTCTCTGGTGAATCCTCTCACCCACACCTCTGGTCTGTACCCAAGTTCTTGTATGCTTAAATAGATCTTTTTTTAAAAAAAGAAAGTACATAAATGTAAAGGCCTCTCCCCATTATCAGACCACACTGGTAAATAGTCACTATGATGACATTTCAATGGCTGTGTTGCCTTCATTTTACATATACACAGAGAAAAGCATTTGCATTTTTAAAAATTATTTATGTGCTTTGCTATTTTAGCCCTTTCACACAAAAATGTCAAAAATAAAACATGTATTTAAATCAATGTTCATATCCTTAATCACTTTCTAATTTTTAATTTCCCAAATATGGAATTCCTAGTTCAAAGGATAGACACATATTTATAGCTCTGGGTATATTTTTCCCCAACTTGACAAGTACAAAGTGACTGAGCATGTGCAATGTCTAGATCTTTTCCCAGACTGGTTATTGCCACTTTTCATTTTTATTTTTCCAATCCATAGTGAAAAACTGATAAATTATTATTTTAATTTGAATTGACTTATTGATTAGAGTAGTCAGCATATTAATTTTCTATTTACCTTTCTCCAAGTTGCAATTTATATGTAAAATTAGGGGACTTCAAAGTTAAAGAAAAAAAAAAAACTGTTGGAGAAATGTATAGAAAAAACCCAATTATTTACTTATGTGACTGACCTGCCATCTTACACCATGTCAAATTGGGGGCTTCCAGACTCAACTACCTAAGCCCTCTGGAGTTCTGTCTGAGAGGAGAGGCAGTGAAGCAGCTAGACCCGGTTATCAGGTCTAGGTAAGTGTCAGTGCTAAAGTGTCATTTTGACAATTTTAGTTCAGTCGGAGAGGACAGGTTTTGCTCAGTGACGTAGACACACATTTTCTGGAGAAGTTCCTGTGCAGATGAACTTTGCAACAGGGTTCTATAATAAAATCTGAAACTATTAATTGCCAATTATAGTTTGGTCTTCATTTCACTCTTGCACAGGAATAAGAAAGATAAGGTTGAGGATCCGGACTTGTTCAATTTAAAAAGTGGAAGAAATTTAATTTGTTTAAATCATATTTCTCCTAGGGATAGGCCAGAGACAACCTCATCAAATGACAAGTTCATTTTCCAAAAATGCTTTTCTTTAGTAGAGAATAACTCCAGACAAAAAGGGAAGGTATTCACCTAGCTGGAACTCTGGGAGCTCCAAATCCTCCTTTAAATTTCTTTTCCAAGTCTCTTTACCAATTGAATCCAGTATAACTCATCAGGAACTTTTATCTCCCTCTACTAAACTAATTCACTTCCGCATAGGAAGCATGTTTTATCATACAGTAAATACTGCAGAAGTATCTCTTTGTAGTTATGTCCAATAACACTGATCTTAATCAAAACAATGAAGAATTTCATGACAGAAAGTAATTCTGCAACTGACCTTGTGTGTTCTGAATATGATGTGTATAGTCTTTTGGGAAAGATAATGACCAAGAATTGAATCATAAAGGAACCTGCATAAATACTAGGAAACAGTGTATTTCAGTGTGGAATTAAAACCAAACAAAGAGGCCTTCCTGGTGGTGGGTTAGCCTTCCTGGTGGTGGGTTAAGCAGCACACTGTGAAGCATCCATGGCATAGCTGTGCAGTTCGATCCCCAGACTGGGAGGGGACCCACATGGTGAGCAGACCTCGCCTGCTTCGCCTGCTGCTCCCCTTAACAGTGTATTTCAGTCGATCTGCCTATTCTGCTCCCCACTCTGCCTTTGGTAAATCCTTTCACCTCCCACGACTCTGGCCTTTACCCCAGTTCTTGTATGCATAAATAAATAAATCTTAAAAAAAAACAAAAAACAAAAAACAAGCTTTTAAATAGTGGGCACCAACCTGTTAACATATATTCAAGGTGTGTTCTGGTTCTGGCCACCTGACCTTGAGTGAGACACACAGCTTCTCTGAACCCCAGTTTCTTCAACTGGCAAATGCAGATATTAGTATATGTCTCAAAGAGCTAATGTGAGTATTGAAAACAATGACAAAAGTGGGAATAACTAGTATAATCACTTCTCTTGGAAATATACCAACTGAGTAAAACTTAGATTAATCTGATTTGTTCAAGCAAAATGCCTATTACAACATGAATAAGGCATGGATTCATCTTGGTACATATTGGCCAGTTGAAAAGATATATACTGATACAAGAAACATAAAATACAGTATATCATAGTAAATGCAATATTAATATAGTCAATATGTAATGTATAATATCATGTGACAAGTATATGCTATAATACACAAGATATACTTCATTTTGACTTGAATAATGTCATTTAATAGTGAAGTATTAGTTTAAAAATCAACAGTAATGGGCCTCCCTGGTGGCACAGTGGCTTAAGCAATTCACTGTGAAGCAAACCACAGCCACTGCAGCACAAGTTTGAGCACTGCTGCCGGCCAAGGCGGGGACCCACAAGACGGGGACCCACATGGCATGGCAGACCTCTTCTGCTGTGCCCACTGCTCCCCTCAGCAGTGTACCTCCGTTGATCTGCCTGTTCTGCTCCCTGCTCTGTCTGTGGTGAATCCTCTCACCCCCCACACCTCTGGCCTGTACCCCAGTGCTTGTACGCATAAATAAATAAATCTTTAAAAAAAATCAACAGTAATGTCAAAATCAAAAACAAGAAAAGTGGTTGCTAACATGTATTGAAATCTTAATGTGTACCAGAAGCTGAGCTTGTGAACTTTAAGAACTACCTTCATCTATTATCACAAAATTCTGTGAAATAGATTTATTTTCATTGTACATGTGAGAATATTGAAGGTCAGAGTATTAAAAATACAACTCTTAAAACTTACAGCTATTAAATGTCAGAACTAGGATTAAACTCCAAGGCATACTTTTTATATTCTACTAAGTGTTTTCAAAAATAAATGTAAAAGAAGATAATTGGTTGGTGAAGAGATGAGGTTCATCTTGGACTTTGGAAAGGATTTCTTTCCTCCCTAATGGACTCCATCCTTCTTTCCATCTCCTACCCTTTCCTTCCGTTCTTCCCTCCCTCCCTTTCTTCCTTCTTTCCTAGGCAAAGGAATTTTTTGATAATTGATAATTGTTAACTACTTGATTTTTTAAAAGCAATTGCACTAAAGGTTATTTATATCAGTTATTGAGTTTTGTATCTTCCTTTTCAATGTTGTACCCCACACAAATGCCTTACTTGCCTCACCCTTGTTTACCTGAATGGTCTTAGAGAAGGCCAAGTGGTTACACTGGTCAAAATAGAGTGGTTTTGATTAAAATGGGCTGCACCCAGTGAAACCACAGAGGTCTTCTCCTTCACCACCTAGAGCTCTTTCAGTGCCCACTAACCTGGGCACTGAGTCTCAGACTCTGACTGAAGGAGCCTCAGGGAAACCTCCAGGAGTGGAGAACAGCCGGTTTCATGAGGTGGCATTCTTTCATACTTGAATTTGAAATTGAATCCCTTCTTGAGGGGTTAAAAAGTGCATGATCAGAATAGTTCAATTCTTGTGTTAATGTACCATAATATGGCAGTGATAAATATAAATGACAGTTAAATAGCTGTTTTCCAGATGCAGCTTGAGTCTTAAATTGTAGTACTTTTTATACCCATGACTTGTTTTTTTGACCATGATTTTCTTTTATATTTTCTTTTCAAATGTAGTGTGTATGTGTGTGTTTTGTATGTGTGTGTCGATCCATTGAAATTCCTTCCTCATCTTGGCATTTTCCCAAACATTCCTTCTAGAGAAGAAAGGAACAATGACTCTAAAGCCAGGCCAGAAATGAACTTGTGTGTTGTGATTTTTTTATTCCCAACACTCAGCAGAGTATAGTCTTGACTTCCTCTCTGGCACTGACCAACACTCATCATCCTCTGTTCCACAGGTGTTTTTTCCACACATACTGTGTGTGTTGACATACATTAGCCTAACTACTGACATGAATAAGCCTCGTCCTCCACTCCATGCAGGCCACCCACACAGGTACCCAGACAATGCTACAAAGACGAGATCTTTGCTGGAAAGGCTCTCAGGGATTTTCATTGCTTAAATGTGTTTTCTCCACCAAGAGTTACTTATAACTGGCCCTGAAAACTCTAAAATTCCAATCTTTGGAACTTGGTAACATAATTAGGACATGTTCCTCCATTCATCTATTTAAGGGTCCTGTCACAGGAAAATGATACCCAGCATTCTTAAATAGAACTATAATAACTTTGGGGACTTTCATTTCCAATGTACTACAGACTACAAATTACTTCAGTTTCATGGGTAATTTGGGGACTTTTTTTATTCCCCTTGAACCAAGATCAGACTACTAAGTTTCTAACCTAGTATACAAAATAATACAGACCTGTCCAATAATATGAGAAAGAAGAGTGAAGCTCTAATTTTCTGATATGATTTTGATGGACATTCTATACTCTGTTTTACCCCTAAAAGTTGTGTTAACTTGGACAATTTCTTCAGGAAATGAAAAGCCAACAGTGTTAATTACACTCTTACAGAGGATTATCATGAGTATAAATTGGGATCACATACAAGATGGTAGTGCTGAACCAATATTAATTGGGACTACTTAATATTGTGACCCTATCTTCAAAAAGGGCAGTGGGATGAGCTGCTGAGTGTGTGTGCCATGTGTTCTTGACATGATGAGGTCACAGTCTAATCATTTTCCCCACAAACAAGGTGTCAAACAGTTAACTAGGAATATGTGTGAGTTTCTGATGCAGAGGGCCAAACAAAGATTGGAGTTGGCATCAACCAGGAGTAATTACAAATTGTGGAGTGACATGATTATTTGAGCCTTCTCTTTTGGGAAGAAACCAGTTATTTTGGAATGAGCATGTCTACTGCATCTGTGAAAATGGAAAAATGTGGAATAAGGAGGAACATCTGTAGGTGTAGGTGTGGTTTTCATTGGGTGTGCAAAAGATGTCCCTAGAACTATTATCATGCTTAGTCTTTAAATGGTGGATTTCAGAGTAAACAACTTCTCTGTGAGGAGATGGAAGGATCATAAGTATTTAGTTGTTGCAATCCATGTCATAAACATTTTTGGAGCCTCTGTTGGACTATGAAATAGGTGATGGAAATATAAAAGCCATGAGCTTCTTGTCTTCCATGAACCAATCATGCAATAATGAGAACTGAGTTGCAAATTAATGTAAATACCACTGAGATAAGAGCCAAGCAGGAATGGTGAATAATAATGCCTACCTTTACCTTTTACAAACATAGCCCTGTGAAATCTATACCATGTGCACATCATCCTTCTCTGAGGGGGAGGGGTGAGAACAGGGAAGGGAGAGGCACAGGGGACTGTGATAGAGGATCATGGGTGCTTTGGTGGTGGGTGCACTATGGTGAAGCACTAAAGGGGGAGCTCCTATACGTTCAAATATTAACAATAATGCCAAACAATGGCACTTCGATAAAAATGATAAAAATATCTTAGAAAGAGCAAATAAACCCAAATAAAAGAGATTAGAATAAAATTAATGCAAAATTTAAAATTATCTAAATTCATGCCTTTAGCTAATAGACTAAAAAAGTGGCTTGACTTTGTAATGCCAAAATACTCTCCCTACTCAAAAGTTGAACAATGCTTTGAATTCTACAGCAGATTTATGATTTATGTCTTGTCTCCTTGAAGAGTAGGCTAGAGGCAGCTTGCCACTACGATGTAAGTACAGATGTAATTGCAGAAACAAATAGAGATGTAGAGATAAATGTAGGTATATACATCCCCACAGGAGAGTTAACATTTGAAAGGAAAAGAAGAAAATTTATGAAGAAAGAAGATAGCTGTGTCAGGAACCAATTTGAAATTTATTAAGGACTCCCCAGCAGCCAAGATAAAAGGGGAAAGAGAATTGATTATATAGTAAGCAGGTCCCTCAAATGCATTCTGCAGTATATTAATCATAATCAGTTGTAACAGGCTGTCCATCATATACTGCAGGAGGCAAATTTGGATTGTCAATCTTGTCTTCACTCTTCTCTTCAGAAGATGACAAAGATAAGCCCACACATTGTCTCTCTAAGTAAAAATAAGAGGCAAAAATCAGAATTTATATTCTCAAAGTAAAAGTAATTTGACACAAAGTAATTTGACCAAAAAATAGGCCTTTCTTCTGTCCAGGGTGTTCTCAGGAAAATGATCCTTTATTTAAAAAATACTGGATAATAGTGACAACTCAATGGATTACAATCAGATACATCATAACAATGTACCAAGTAGGACTTTATGAGCTGGAAAGTTTTATGCAGCTATCAGCAGTCATGATCAGTACTGCTATATTTGCAAACATGTGTGGATGGTGAAAGGAAGGGAAATTAACATGCAAGCACAATTGACACAAATATTTGTGGTCATCTGAGCCTACTTCTCTCAAGCTTCTCTAATTCAATCTGAGTCCTCAGTACACTTGAAACTGCCCAGATTCCAATACACTCTCAGCTACTTCCCTCTGAGAAACTCAGGATCTTTGGCACCAATTTTGAGTATAAAACTGCCCCTACCCTCATCTTGCCAATGTCTATCTCACTCTCTGTCTCACTCACTCTCCTATGGGTCTTTCATTATAAAGAGACACTACAAATTAATTTGCAACATTTAAAGCAGCAATGGGTTGTTTCTTAATTGGATGTTCAGTAATCTAAAGTTGTGGGAAGAAGTAGAATTTAAAATAAAAAGGTGTACTTGAAAATGTGAGTGTACTTTTGTGAGCTTCAGGAAATTTTATTAAAGAAAATGTACAGGGAAATATTATTTTAGGGGTAAATAGTAATTTTACTTAGTATGAACTCTCAGGCACTCAGTTGTGTTCTCTACATTCATGATCTCATTTGATGCTTTCAAAAATCCTACATGGGTTCTATTTTTATCCCATTTTGCATATCTGTAAACTGAGGCTTAAAGAAGCCCAGCATTCAACCTAGTTTAAATGTCCACTTGTTAAAGAGACTGCCCCTTATGACCTATCTATGTGATATCCCTAAGCTATTCCATGCCAAATCACCCCATTTATTTGCTTTATGGATTTAATTAGATTCTGCATTTATTCATGGATTTACTTACTGTTGTATGTCTACCCCTAAAAAATTGTATCCAGGGGTAGAAATCTTACCCTATCATGCCCACTGTTTCTGTAGTGCTTTGCACTGTGAGACTTTAGTACGCAAAAAAAAATGTTGAATTAATGAATAAATAAATAAATGGATGATTGACTCCAAAGTGCAGACATTTAAAAATCCTCTTTACTATCTGTGAGGATTACCTTTTTTTTTCTGCAGCACAAGACAAGCATTAAACAAATTATGAACGTCTTTTATGTGCTAGGAAGAGTTTATTTCAAATTGAGAGCAAGAGCATAAAATCATATTCTATAGGTCACCAAAGACACTCCTAATATATTCCTAAAATGAAAGATAACTTTGGAATTTATGTGGCCACTTCATGATATTTAGCCCTTTGATCCTTGAAGTCTTTTAGTTCTATTTGATCCAAAGCATGGCTGAAAGCTTAAGAGGAAATGAATTGTGCCAATAAATATTTACTTTCATCTCTTTTCTATATGCCTACAGTGCTTCTTCAGTCTAAACTGTTTTAAAGGTGGAAATTAAGTTGATCATTTGAGTGGATCTGTGAAAAAAGTCTAGGAAGAACATTTTAAGGCACAGTATTTGTTTTTCTGCTTTGTGTTACTAGCTAGGAATTACTTCTGAATTGCTTAAAATGCAGGAATCTAATTTTAGGGAATTCAAAGGTTTTCTTTAAAAACTCAACAAGTTCAACTTACGTGCTGCTATACAAGCCTCACTCTCCCATTATCTTTTGGTACAGAATACCTGGCTACCTTTTCATTGTCTTCCCCCTCACATGAGTAGACTTACATAGTCTTAACTACCAATGACAACACACACACACACACACACACAATCTTCTTCTGGCTAACTCATTCTCTGGTTCATAACATAGTGCATATGTGATTTACCAAATCTCCTCCCCCTAAACTATGGAATGTCTTCTCTCACTCCCCATAAAGCTTTTCTTCTCTTCATTGTCTTCCTCTTTTTCCTTTGTTGTTTTTTTTTTTTTTCTGTTTAATTATCTTACTTATGTGAGATCACTTATAGCAGCAACAAAGTCTTATTCATATTTTTATCCCTAGTACATATCTCAGTGCTTGACAAGTAATAGGTTTTGATAAGCAGTTGCTAAAAAAAATCAGTGAAAGAGAAGACTGAATCAAATTCCTTTCTTGGAGGATGCTGGCTGAGTCTGGGTAGAATGTGTCCCAACAGAGGTCTTCAGGTTTGATTCTGGTCTCTACATGGACCTTGTGCCATAAGACCACAGGTGGTGTAGTAGGGAAGTGTGGGACAGAAAGGACAAGAGAGCAGAGTTTTATGGGGGAATATTTGCTAGCAAAACATGACCCAAGCTCGCCTACCTTTATATATGGATTTTGGATCATTGCTCAGATTAGTGCTACACAACTTTGGAACTGTTTTTCCCCTCTAGGATGCATATCTAAATTCATTCCTCATATAACTAGTTCCTACTCATTCTTCCAAAAACAGCCCATGTGTTACTCTATCATGTTCTCTGAGAAATATTTCCTTGTACCATTATGGTCTAATGTCCTGACTTCCTGGTGCCATCTACCTCACAGGTATTTTATTTACTTGTGCTTTTTCAGAGTTCATCTATAGAGTTTTCCTTTTTATTATTACAATTACACCTGTAATGAGGCTGCTCATAACCTGTACCTTTGCATATTTTTATGAATGCTCTAAAATAATTTAAAGTGCCCTAGAAATCACCTGCTTATTTCTTGGAAAAAAGTACCTAAGATTTTATTCTCACATTTAATTCTTCATTTATGTATTGTTCACTCTTCTCTTTCGTTATTTGCTTTGTATTTATGTTTTAGTAATTGGGAGATTTACTTATCAATTTTACTATCTTTATCATTTAATCATGTGTTAATTTCTACTTTATCTTTATTGATTTTCTCATTTAGTTTTTCATACATAGTTCTTTTTATTCTACTATAAAATTCCTGATGGAATGTCAATTAACTAATATCCATTATTTCTTATTATGACATTAACATTTTTAAATCATACATTTTATTTTACTATATCTTCAGTTATAGCACATAGAATTTAGAGGGTTTTTATTATTGTTATTATAAGATATTGATCTAGTGCAAATGTAATTTCTTCTTTGACATTAGAATTTATTATGAGATTTTATGTTTGCTGTATTTACATATTTGCCCTTTCTTCAATTTACTTTAATGTATCTATTAATATACACTAAACTTTAAAATTGGATTATTTACATGCTCTATACTTTGGTATTTTTTAATCTCATTAAGATTACAAAGATTGAGACATATTAACCCTCTGCTTCTCATTATACATACACAATACATAAACATGTTAATGGAATTTATTTTATATCTGTACATATATAAATTGGAATCTCTATGTATTTATGTAGCAGTGATTATGCTTAGGAAGTCAAACAAGGGGAGGTTATGCTTTCTCCTAACCACATGCATTTGTGTAGAATTATTACTCTTTTTTTAGGAAACTCTATTTTTGTATAATATTAAAATATTTTTCTGAATTACTACAACTACCTTCTTCTTGTGATTTGATTGCCATTGTCATTTTAGCTCACATGTTAATTCACTAACAGATATTTACTGAGTGTCCTCCAGATACACTGTTCAGGGGTACAATATTGACCAGAGTGGACATCATCAATCTAGGAGACTTTCAATGCTACTGATGTCACATCAATGTGATGTATTTTGTTAGAGAGGATTGATTTCATCCATCATTCTATTGACTACAAATGCATACTGTCCATGTAACAGTCTGCAAACCTTGTTTCTTTGTATTTCATTTTATGTGCAAATGAGGGGGTACTTACCCTCTTTCTAGGTGATAATTTTCATCTATGTGCTTGTGCAATTTTTATTCATTCCTGAATTCTGATACCCTCACCAAATTAGGTCTCACTTTGGGTCATTTTTTATTGTGTTTCCAAGTCAGTAATGTCTTGCTCAGTATCCTCTCAGTCCATCAGAATTTATCTGCAGATGCAGACCATTCCTGGGATGTTCACAATTTCCCAACTCAAAAGCCTGAATTACCTCTGGCATCTTCCTGAAGGTTTTCAAGCCCAAGACTTTCTTGTTTGTTCCCTTTCCTGTCCTCAATACAGGGCTGATGCCTACAGAATCAATCTCAGCAACTGAGAATAAGATTCAGTTACTTACTGCTCCAGCTTCCTTTCTTCTATTGATAGTATTCTGAGGTGTGTTGTACCATGTATCTCACCCAGAGGTACGTGATGAGAGCCAGCTAAATAAAACAAATTGTATAGCTTTCCCTTCTTTTTTCCTATTTTCCCCACTGACATCAAGTTGTCCTGACATCATCACTCCAATAAACTATGTACATCACATCTTTGTTTTAAACTAAGACAGACAAGGTGCACACAGGAAGACACATCTATTTTATATATTCTATTATATAAGTAGTGTGGTTATCTTATTGAATAACCCTGATATTTTGGTAAGCATCTAAGCTCCATATCATTCATTTTATCTCTAACAAACTTGCTCTTGTCCCATATCAACTGCATTTGGTAATTTTTTTTTTCAACTTTGCTCTTCACACGACTATTTTCTGAAAGTCAATTCTATACATTGCTGTTTCGGATGTGATTTTTAAATACTGTAGCATAATCTGTTTTAATTTCTTCCCTTAGTGCTACCATTTTCCATTTCATCTCATACTCTTAACCCAGTATCTCCTATTATTATAGTTTTCATTTAGTTTCTGGTTGAATTTCTTGGGAAGCAGAGGTTGAGATGGAGCTTAGTGTGAAGGATGTTTATTAGCAAGTGTACTTGGGATCCATGTGGTGAAATGTTGAGGAGTAAATCAGGTGTGAGCAGAGCTCAGAAACTCTGCTTTAGAACCAAACCATAGCATCAGTCAAGTTCAAGAGGAGCTCTGAAGCTAAAATGCTTCATTAGTGATGTTCCTTGTGAGGCCGAAACAGTCAGTCCTTTGTGGACATTGTCAAGCCCTGGAAGGACTATAAGGACTAAAGACTAAGGACTATAATGACTATGGGACTAAAGGATCCTGCACTGAGGCAATCCCAACCTGACAACTGTCAGCATTTCCTCCAGCTCTTGTGCCAAGACCATCATGGAGGAGAATGGGTAGCACATTTCAGGTCCATCATTACTCATTCTCCAATCATCATTTTTAATTCACATTCATTTTGAGGTCTTTGAGGATGCCCTTCAGGGCCTGTTTGACATTTTCTTCATGTCTGAATATTCTTTTAAAGATTTATTTTTCATCTTCATTATGAGTTGGGGGTTCCCCTTTCATGGGCAGTGATGTGTTTGGTACACTCTTCTGGATGAACCATTCTGTCTGTTAATTCATCCCAGCATGGGTGACATTTTCTGGGCCATCTCTTTGCTTGAGCCATCCCTTTTCCAGAGAACACCATGAATGGGGTTTTATCCCCAATATGTTCTTCATTTCCTGTGCATTGCTTCCATTTGATTCTCTAAAAAGTTCAGAATTGAGATCTGTGGTGACTGATTGATACTGAAGAGTAGCATTGAGAATGCAGACTGGCGTGTTGTCACCTATCTTGGGAGTGGATGTGGCCATGAGCAGTGAGCCTGAGCTGCTGTGGTCAGCTTTCAGATGGCAGGATCAAGCAGGCTGCCACCCCTTGTGCCCACACACTCATCCTTCTGTTCTTTACCTGCTACTTGAAAGCTCATTTTCTGGCTCTCAGTTCAAGACTTACTCATTAGGAAAAGTTGCCCCTTCATCTTTCAACCACGTTAAGCTTTCTATTATAAATCCTGACAACAGGTCTCCATGAATGAAAGGAATAATTAATTAAACCAACCTTTCATGAAGAAATGTTGGTTTGCCAGTCAATAGGTTGTCCTTGGAAATAGAAGGCTGAACAAAACACAGAATAAGCTTTTCATATTCTCTTCTGTTTTTATTTATTTTCACAGCACTTGGCATAGTCGCATCTAACTGATTTGGGTATAATTTTTTATGAATAGCTTTGTCTCTCACTAGACATGACACCAGAGACCAGATCTGTCTCCTCAGCTTATAGCTGAGCACTTACCAGGGTGCTCAGTAGGTGCTCAAATATATTTTATTTAGGAGTAAATGGATGAATTTTAAAAATCTGTTTCCGATATCAAATGTTGCTTAATTAGATTTCCAAATTTATGACTTGTTATAAATGCTTGTGCTTCATAGGCTTTGAAATGCATATTTTTTAAAGTGTACTTGGACATCATCAAATAAATAGCTGGTGAAGACCTGCGGTGTTAGATGCTAAGAGCAGACAAGGTAGAAAGTAGCCCTTGGCTTTGAGTGGTTTTCAGCCAGAGATGAAACACTATCCAGACTAAAGCACCCCCAAAGAGGGGCCATCAAACACAGTTGCCAGCATATCATGGGTAGCCATTATTAGCATTGATGTCTAGGTTGAATGAATAGAAAATGTACTCATTTCTAATCAATATTTTCAGAGTAGTAAAAAATAATTTAGGTTCTTAACATTAAACATTCATCATAAAAATGTCAGAGGCATTTTCTAGGTGATATGAAAAGCATGCTTTTGTCTTTTTGTTTTGTTTGCATCGTGGTGAAACAGTCTAAAATTACCCAAAGGGAATTAACCTTTAAATCTCATGTTGTTATAAAAAAGATCATTTAGTTTCTCCAAGCCTTCAAAGAGTTTTTTTTGGTGAAATCTGCACAAGCTAATTTGTTTCCTTTAAATTTGCATGTTTTCAAAACAACTACATCATTTATGCATTATGAAAATTTATGTCCAAGCTTAAGATGTCTCATCTACCTTTACTGGTGAATGTTTGAAATATATTCATGTTCTATAACCTGAGAAATATCTCACATTACCCATAAAGGTCTCTGAATGTCAACTACTTTGAAGTACTTTCTGAAAAGAAACCAATGGTCTTATAAAGTCTTTATTTTATTCTAGGAAAAAAAAAATCTCAATTCTTCCTCCCCTGAAAAATAATTGAATGTTCAGTTTATGTGTTCTGACTGTCGGTCCCTTTTTCCCTGGAGCTCTTTTCCTTGCCAGACAACGTCTTGGGCTCCATTTATTATCTCTTCAGTCTAAATATTGCAATTCCCATAGAAATAGTAATTTTGTTTACAGTGGCAAATTGCACACTCCGTTAAAAAACTAAATCCCTTTTAAAGAACTATCACGTAATACCTCTGAAAAACATAAATATCTTTTGGTGATCGACATACTTCTAACATAAGGAGAAATTCAATATATGAAGTGAGAAGCTCACTGCTGGGTCATTAATCATTTTGATGCAGAAAATAACTAGTAAGTGTGAAATAGTTTCTGAAAAGTCAAAAATGAGCCATTCTATGTTTTGTTATCTCTACTTCAAAGAATTCTTATTCTCATCTCTTCAACTTTGTGCATAAAATGTCTTAGATAAATCCTCTTACTTGACTAGATTGACTTACTGAAATATATAGACCAATAAGCTAATTCTAGAGAGAGAAACTGAGTCCCAAAGAGAGGAGGGAACTCATTTTTAAGGTTCTCTTATTATGAGATTTAAAAAATTCATAATTAAGATTCTAGTTCATAACAACAAAAGCTAAGTAGGGCAAACTTATAAAAAGGGTATTGAACAATTCTCTGGGAAGGCAAAATGACATATTTTGGGATAAATAATCTGAGGCAGCACCCGAAATCAAATTACAGAATTGGTCTACTGGAGGGACGACTATTTCCTTTGCTTAAATGTGCCCACTGAACTCTGGGAAGGTCCTCCCCCATGACTCACATGCATCACAGGAAACCTGGCAGCAACTCGCATCCTCAATGAAACATTCTTTGAGCTATAGCTGGTGATTCAACATCTGGATCAATCAAATCTGTTTGGCATAGGTGAGTCAAATGAACCTGGGAAGACTAGGAAGGTAGCCATCTAGAATATTTACATTCTATGGTGAGAGTCAAGTTTTATTTAATAATGTGGGCATTTCATAAATAAAGGCTAGAGTTAATATACTATGTGGAGCTACACAGCAATCTTTTTCTCTTTGTCATTCTTTCCAAATATACAACCAGTTTTTAAGACATGCCATATCAAGAAATGCCTGCATTCTATTTGATACTCTAACATATTCATAAAGATTGTTTCAGGAGGCTCTGGGAGTCCTAAGCACAGCACAGCTGTGTGTTTTGACTGTCCTGAGACCAATCTGATGGCTCCTTTATACAACCAGGGAAGGAAAGTCATTTGAGACTGACCATTCCTGCACTAGACTGTGCACCACATCAATAGCAACTACTAAACTAAATGACACTATAAGGAGAGATGGGAAGCAATGATGTGAGGATACAGGAAAGGAGAACAAACTCATCTAGGAGAAGCAGTACTTTGGTGTATCAGACATAAAGTTCTCTCAAAGGTGTCTAGATGAAGGGTGAAAGGAGGCTGCTGTCTGTACTGGTGACCTCCCTTTGGAATGGGTTATACTTATTTCAGTAAAGAGCTGATTTCCTTACAAGTGACAGCACTGGTGGGAGAACAAGGACACAGAGACAACTCTGCTGCTCAGAACCCCCATCCCTATCCTTTCCCCTCCCCCTCTCCCTTCCATGTTGTGCTCTAGCTCTTGAGTTCTTGCTTGGGCCTTTAGGTCATTCCATTGTCTTCCTCTTGTAACATCTTCTGCCCCACTTCCAGTCTTGAGCTTTTTACCCATTTCTTTCAACTTAATGCCTACTCATTCCCCTCCCTCCTATAGAAGACTCTCCTGACACCCATTTTCTGATCTGGGTGATCCACATACAGAAGACCCAGACCTCCAGATTGTTTCTGGAAATTGTGGAGGCAAAATTATAATGTATTTTTGTGTTGTGCCCTTAAACTTGTCAAATCATGTAAGGATCATTTTTGCCAAGGCCACCCTGAAGTTTTGCCAAGGCTGTGATTGAATGAGAGTGGGGACAGTGGTGATAGGTCCAAACACTAAAAGAGGCTGGTTTTGCCATTTGGCTGGGAAGCCAAAGGAGAATATGTAAGTTCATCCAGAAACTAAGTGCAATGGGTAAACTAATAGCTATATAAATGATATTAGGTTGGCAAAATGAGGGCATGCATTTGCTTTTACTCTAGAAACAAATTTCATAAAATGTTTTTAAAATTAAAATGGCCAAAATGGAATACTGGGGTGGATAACCCTAGAATACTGATGACAATTTATTTCAAATATCTCCCCGTTCTCTCTCTCTCTCTCACACACACGTGCGTGCACACACACACACACACTCCAACAAGGGATTAACAAGATGCACACACAAATTAATACATGACCCATTTTTACCATTTCTAAGTAACAGTAAAAGATATTTAATTACAACCCTAAGAAAAGTGCACCATGTATGTATGGATAGTATAAAAAATATTCTCTACTAAAAAAGCAGAAAGACTCCAACTTCAAAAAATGGGAAAAAAAGAGAAAAAGGAAAAAGAACAACAAAATTATTGATTATTTTGTAATTAAAAGGTAGAATCAAATACCACTTAAAACTAATATTCTAGACAGTGAATGGTTAAGGATAAAATAAGGGAATTAAAGGATTCAGAAGAATAAAACATTAAGACCAAAGTGCCTACAATTTGTCAGCCAACAATATCTCTTTACAGAAAGTCTGAGGTTGTCAGAGTCAATGAATTTTCATATGGAATCTATTCTACAGAACAGACTCTGCTGTCTCATTGTAGTTTTAGGTATCCCACAAATTGGTACCAAAAATTCTGAACAGCTGGAGTTACTCAAGTCAGTATGTGGCAATTCTTAAAGTCACTCGATTGCAGCAATCTAACCCTTGCCAATTTTCACCTGTGGCTAAGACCACCTTGATTGCTAAATCTTAGACACCATAAGGCACAGTAATCAGTTGCAAAATTCACAGAAGTTTGTCAATAATTTACATGACACTATTCATCTCTATAATTACATGTCTAAAATAAGAACCAGACATCTTTTAATCTAGAGGTTCCCAAGCTGTGCTTTCTAGAAGCCATGAGAGTTGGGTGAGTTGGAGATCACATGCTTTCATCAACACATTTCCAAAAATAAAAGGGATTTTAGTAAAGATCTTTATTTCAAGAGATTTCTTCTAATAATTAAAAAGTATAATCAATGGTCAAAACTTATACTTTGATAATTAAAGTATAAGGAACTAGGAAGGGCGCTGATTTCTAAGTCCATGCAAATTCTCAGATGTTCTGCTCTACCTCTATGTAGTAGGCACTAAATGCATTTTCTATTATCATTTTTATTATGTGTGTTCCTTATTGTTATAATACACAACTACTTGGACATCTAGTATAATTCTCTACTTGAATATTCTTGTACAATTTCCTCATCGTACTTGCCTTTGGGAAAAAATTGAAGAAATAGAAACCCCACCAGTTGCAAAAACCCAAATTCAATCTTGATATCTAAGGAGAAAATAATAACAATAACAACCACAAGAATTTCTTTTGTTTTGTTTATAAAATATTTAACATAGGGGCCTCAGAAGTTAAATCTCAATGTTATCAAGTTATTGCCAACCACTAGGGCCTGAGTTCAATCCCTGGCCAGGGAGTTGACCAACATGGTGCAACAGACCTCTTATGTCTCACCTGCTGCTCCCCTTAGCAGTGTGTTTCAGTAGATCAGCCTGTTCTACTCCCCACTCTGTCTCTGGTGAATCCTCTCACCCCCACATATCTGGCCTAATTCCAGTTCTTGTACACATAAATAAATAAAACTAAATCTGCAAAAAAAAAAAAAAATTAACACATAGCATGCATTCTTTTAAGGGCTAAGAAATACACACACACACACACCCATGTGTAGCCATTACATTTTCATTATAATTTAAAATGAAGAAATTGTAGCACAGACAGTGCAAGTAACTTTTTAAAATGGAAGAAATTAAGGAACATATTACTTACCATATGTTAAAGAAGTAGTTGTGCCCATCTAGATTTCCATAGCATCCCAAAACCAAAAACTAGACAGTTACCCATGAAAGCTCATGGCCGTGCCTTATGGCATCATCCAGCAGGGACACAGGGGCACTGGAGCATCCCACCCCTGACCATCAGTGGCTTCCAAATCTGTGTTACCAAAGGTCAGCAGCTGTGTTTGTATATGCAAGAAGATTCAGAAACCCTGAAAGATGCAGGAAATCTCTCGTGTGTTCTGATGAGTCATAGACATCTCTTGACTCTTTCTAGCTCAAAAGCTTTTTTAAAGATGAAGAAGAGGAAAAACAGTAAAAAGAAATCCAGGAAAATAAATTATAGCAGAGAATATGAAAATATTCATCCTATTGCAGCTCAAAAATTGTCGTATAAAGAAATAGAAGAGAGTTGTGATTCACCAAGTCAGTCACTTGGTTCCATCAGCAACAATGTTCATTCATTGATCTCATAATACCCCCATATATTAAGATCTAGAGCAAACAGCTTATTGACCACTAAGCTTTTCATCTTCCCTCAATCAACATTGACCTTTCTTTGCTTTTCATCACTTTGACACTTCATGTTTATTGTAGGCAAGCTAGTTTTCTTTCCCTTTTATTGCGTGTATGCGAGTGTGTGTGCATATGTATGTGCATGCATGTACTTCTTTAACTCGTATCAACTAAAAGCCTATAATATCCATCTGAGCATTTGCTGCTACCACACTAAAACAGGAAACTAGCAGGCCTCCAGTTTCATCTGTGGCAAACTGTTGGTACTCAGTAATGTATAATATGATGTTCCCTTAGAGGAACGTTGAAATCTTGTACATTTCATACCATGAAATCATTACTGTTGCTCACACCAAGGAAGTGAAAGTTTACATTTTCCCACTTCATAGCATTGGCTCACTCATCTTGGCCTGTTTCTATAAATTAAAGGAGCCGACACCACTGAGAGATCAAAGGAGGAGGAGGAAGGGGAGGGGGAGAAGGAGAACTAGAGAGTACAAATGAGCTGAGGAGGCCATGCATTGGCTCAGGACACATGTCTGGCACAAGCGACTTCCATTATATTTTCCTAAGCATCATTTCTATCACGAAGCATTGACTTTACTGTGAGTCAGACATATGACAGAAGGAGTCGAAGAGGTATGCATCAGGGACAAAATAAATACACCTTAAAGAAGTATATAACACTAGAATTACAGTAAAATAGAAGGAGCAGAGAAGATCATAAGCACAGAGAACTGGGTCACTTGAACAATCTCTGCTTCCATTTCTTGCTCAAAAAATGAGCCTTCAAAGCATTCATCTTTCAGGCACCTCAAGAGGGTAAAATCAATAAGGCCCTTGGAAGGAGTGATCACAGTGCCTTCACTTAGTAGGTGTTCAAAATGCTGTTTTCTTTCTCTCCTTTCCTGAGAAGTCAGGGCAGAGGGGTTCATGAGGTCGGGACACTGGTTCTTCACAAGGAGAGACAGTGTCTTTCCCTTTATGTGGTGTTTTCATTGATGCACACGTCTAGTTGCATCTTCTGGCGGGAATGCTAAAAGGCTAAAATTAATGAACCTGATAAAATTAACATTTTGTACACTCAGTTCCATTTCTCTCAGAAATACTCTCCATTGTTATAAGAGCCCTTTCCGTGGGAGGAGAGAAGACAGGACACAGCTCTCTGCCTGTTGGCAATCTGACACTCAGCTTTTAGATCTTTGATAAAAATCACTTTGGCTTTTCCCAGGAAGTCTCTCTATTTTAACCTCCTCTCAAGAAAGGTCTCAGGGGCTCATTTCCAGCCTCTTCAGAATGTAAACTCCACGAGGCAGAGGATTTTTCTTTAACATATTTCCTAATGGGCCATGTGGTCTGCTCAACCCAGGATGTAATTACTCATTAAGAATTGCAGCTGGCAGCACCACTGGGGCAGCCACAGCTACAGTCCCCGAGTCCACACATGCCCCGCAAAGCGCCGACCAGCACCTTCATCACCCTCCTCGCCCTTAACCACCACCTCCCACCTTCCAATCAAGTGTGCTATTCTTTGGCCACTGCAAATATTTGTATTTTATTAACCTAACTGTGTGTTTGCCACAAAGTCTGCTAATGCTCTAACTCGTATCTTTGTGTGCCTGGGAACTTTGAGCAATGGAAACTTTTTTTTCATTTCCAGCAGCAAATAAAATCACAATGAGCCAGAGTCTCATCTTGTATACCAGCCCACTGGAAAAATCTTACTTGAGGAAGCTTGGATTTATAGCCTCATATTTATCCCACATACTCTCAAAAATGATACTTTCCATCAGAGATACATGAATATTTTGTGTTCAGTGGCACATTGCTTTACTTCAGCAACTCACATTTAATGAGACTTGTGGGTTTGCCCTCCTCAGGATCATATTTTTTACACTGCTCTATACATCCACCTATAGGGAGACACATACACACACACACACACACACACAGTGCAACTGTTGCATTTAAAAAGGCATCCCTCTCAGTAAGTGTTCCATTTCATCAGCAGCAATGTAACACATGCCTAGGCTTCCTTTGCCTTATGAAACGTTAGCAATCCTGCTTGGCATTACACTTTCATCTCCTTCCTTGACACTGCCTGCAGCTTAGACTGGGCTTAGTCAGAAGTTTCAAGGCAGGAGGCTGCAAAGGATGAGTATAAGTTATGTGGCTGCTGTTTCTAAAAGAGCAGGTTGTCAGCTGGGTCTTAAAATCAGGAACACATGACTTAAGCTCAGTCTGCCACCTTTGATAAGTGAGGGATGTTGATGAGACCTGATGACACTCTGTTCCCAGATGTCCCCTCAGAGAAGGGGCATGAGGTTTCCTGGGCTGCCTTCACAATGGCTGTTGTGAAGAAATGATGACATCAGGAACCTGAGGGTGATTTCAGACTTTAAGATGCTCAACCACCACAATTATGGTAAGTGTATGTGTAACCTAAATATTATATACATATATATATGCATATCTACCACAAAATGTGTGTATTGTATTAAATCATATTAGTTACTAATTTTGTTCATAGACCATATTTTTTCTTACTGTTACCTATAACTTGATAGTTGAATTAGATGAATAAGAATATAGCTTTTATCACTTTTGTGAGGACAAACAAAAGTTGCAATATTCAATCACAGTGTCACCCATGCTTAGGGTTTGTAGAGAAGCTTAATTCCTTCCTTGCTTTACTCCTAATACCTTGAACCGAGTAAATAACTAAATTCCACCCCCATACTTTATATGCTATTGATGGGCTGCTGGCTTGTCTGGATTAAAGGGACAGTGACATGAAGGCATGCTATCAGAAACAGATTACGTTCTATTCACTTGAAATTTCACTTGTTTCCTGTAGAATACAGATATCCATTTTTTTTAATCTTTGGGGAACTGGCATAGTGAAATAAACCCAAAGGATTTTTCACCACTGACCAACAGCCCACAAACATGAATGTATTTCCTACCAAAGAAGGAAGAAAACATCATCATTCAAATCTAATGTGTGACAAGACTTTTCCCTCATTGTTCACTGCCAAAAAAAAAAAGGAAAAAAAGGAGTTATGGAACTCCTGTCTCCAGAGTAAAAATAAAGATTGATTTTTGGCTCCTGTGATGCTGGAGTAAGTTAATGACTAACTGTCACCAGTCATTACACCCCACGTTTCATTAACCGCTTCTAGGTAACCTGAAAAGTTAATTCCTATAGAAAGACACTCAGAGAATGTCTTCTTAATAAGAGTAAGTACAACCTATAGTTCATAATTGAAGGGATTTGCTCTTATAAGATCCACAAGGGTAAAATTAGTGCTCTACTCAGCCAAGCCAATGGTGTGTGCAATCCAGAATTTAGTGTCGAGCAACTTCAAAGAGATTTCTGGAGAACTTTAGGGTTCTGGAATCATCCGCTGAGACAAGAAAGTTATTTGGTTCCAAAGAAGCTGTCAGAGTGAATCACTGAGGTCTTGGAGGAAAGACTGTCAAGGAACTGAAAGGAAATCTAAAAATATGTTAAGGAAGGGCAGAGGTAAAAATATTTTAGTATATTTTTGTATATATTATTTGGTGTCATTATTATCAAGGACTGTAATTATCAAGAACTATAGTTGACCTTGAACAACACAGATTTGACTTTTTCAATTCCACTTGCAAGTGGTGGGGCAGGGGGGCAAGAGAGAAAGAAAGAGAGAGCGAGACTGATCTTCTATATATTGACATTGACTTCCAGTTTGCTGCTTTTTCATTCAACAACACACCATTGACATCTTAATATGTGAGTAGGTAAAACTGAACTTATACTCTCAATAGCTGTATAATATCATAAATCTAATCAACATTTAAATTCTTTCCAGTATATTGATGTTCCATGGCAGTATTAAAAATACCTTTGTGTGGGGCCTCCCTTGTGGCACAATGGGTTAGGAAATGCACTATGAAGTAAATAGCAACCACTGCAGCATGAGTTCAAACCCTACCTCCAGACAGGGAGGGGAGTCACATAGCTCAGCAAACCTCTCCTGCCTTGCCTGCTACTCCCCTCAGCAGTGTGTTTCAGTAGATCTGTCTCTGGCGGATCCTCCACAATTCTGGCCTGTATCCCAGTGCTTGTATGCATAAATAAATCTTTAAAAAAAATAAAAATACCCTTGTGAATTTTTCTGTTTGAGAGATAACTTAAAGGTAAAATTTGTAGGTCAGCACATGAGAAAATGCTCAGCATCCCTCTTAGTCAGGGAAATGCAAATCAAGACCACAATGAGGTACCACCTCACACCGGTAAGAATGGCACACATTGGA
>JAGFMF010011380.1:17504307-17520130 GCA_019455555.1 Galemys pyrenaicus
CCCTCCCTGGCCGGCAGCAGGGATCGAACTCGTGCTGCAGTGGCTGCGGTTTGCTTCATAGTGCGCTGCTTAACCCACTGCGCCACCAGAGAGGCCCTGGGACTGCATTTTTATGATCCTTATATATTTGTCCAACAGGTGTCTTAAATGAATTCTTCAAAACAGATAGTAGCATCATTCAATGAGGTCAATTTAGCTCTTCTCAAAACGTTTTTATGAACAAAGACATCCCTTTCCACACAGCTTACTTCTAGATTATCCAAATGACATCACCTAGTTCCTTCTACAAGAAACATATAGCCACGATGGCAACCAGTTAAATAATTTATTCATAAGAGAATATGGTCAGTACTCAAGTGTAGACATAAAGCCAGCTTTTAATTACTTCTGGTTGTCCAGATTATTTTCAAAATGAAATGCCCCTCCTAGTGTTGCCATTGCCAAGAAGAGATACATGTCCAGGGTTATAGCAATGAGCATGTGAATAGCCCCCATGGATCGGGATTGGAAAGACTCCCAGGGAAGCAACACCTGTGAACAAATTGAACAGCACATATCACTATAAAAATTAAACATTGGTCCAAGTCTAATTCAATTAAACATTGAACCAAGGATTTGGACTTATCTAATTTGGAGTTCTTGAGAACTACTAAGATCTTAATTAAAAAAAAAATTGTAGTACAAAGAAAATAAAAGATTAAAAGGCAACCAAGTCAATCTTTGGTTCAGTTTCTACTTCATACTTATGCACCCATCTGCCATAGCCTAAGGTTAAAAAGTACTCATTTTAATCATGAGACATACACTCAGCACAAGTTAGCCTGAGCTAAATCACTCACTACAGGAAAGTGACAGAAACATGGATGGCTCTGCACCAAATGGGAGGAAAAGAGAGGGAAACATTAGCTTTTCAGTTTACCTAGGAATTTTCTTGATTTAATGAAGGTTAAATTTCAATCAGCATTCTCCAAAGTCAACCAGCACAAACATTTGATAAACAAAACAATTAAACTTGATATTCTCAAACCGATCTTCCAAATGATAGGCTTGACATAAAATCACAATGCTAAGTAATTTGTAAGCAGTTTTTGAATTTGGTAAGGAAGTCAAAGTACATAGTAAACTCACTGAAATTTCTTTTGCTTCAGCCTAACAATTTTTGTCAGTTTCTGAAATAGACCAGCAGATAATATAAACATTTTGACAGAAAATTGGTGGTGGTGACTATGGTATAAAACTATCTGAGGACAAATGTACTGTGACTTGGAACATAAGATACAATTTTCTTTGCATAGAGGCAAAATGAAGTGATGACAGAGTTCACAGAACCTATTCTCCTCTTGAAATTGCATTCTGACTTTTCCTTTCATTGGGCATCTTTCAAAAAGAAAAACCCGACACTCCAAGCAATTCCATTGACATTGGCTTGCAAGTAATCACCATTCCAGAATCTGCTTCATTCTTTTTTATACTCTTTCAACCTGCAAGTGTATTAAAAAGGCATTCCTGCTTCCCTGTCTTTTATTAAGAAGTTTACTCTGGAGGGAAATCAGGGAAGCCCAAACGATACATATTGCGGACTTTTGTTGTGTCTGCATAACCTAACCTTTCTTGTCAAACAGACATTTCCAACTGAGTAACACCGAGCACAGTGTCAGTGGAATGAGGATGCCATTGGGGTTAGCACCATTCCTTCTAACCACGTGGTTCCTGAGTACTGCCTCCTACATATGAACTTAATCATTTTCCCCTAAAATTCTTCTTCAGACTCTCTGAGTTCTAATAGAACAGAATTACCCCTAATTTTCAAACCCTACCCTGAGTTTGCCTTCCTGGTGCCTTTTGTTAATCTGTCCATTGTTCCGCAAGTGCCATTACCCTGAATTTTTCTAAGTCCATATTTGATCTAAATTCTAGGCCCAGCTCAGTTTGCAGGTCACTTGCAAAGTTGTCCTCATCCTCTACCTAGAAACATTTTGTTTTCATATGGACTCTTAAGAGACTCCATATGAAGATCTCAAATGACATAACACAGTCTGATTTTTATTCCGTTAATGAGTGTGTAGTTTTTGTATATTTTTCTCCCCTTACAGGTAGTGTCAGATTGGGCACAAGATGGCGTCCTGTTCTCCTTAAGCCATCCCTTGCTCTCCTCCAGCATACCTGCCTGGCAGAACACTCAGCATGGTCCCTGTGATCAGCGATACTTTGTTAAAAATAAGAATTTACATTCTCCATCAAACAAGGTGTGACCCTTGGGAAATCCACCACCAAACAGACTCATTTCATAAGAATAAAAATTAATATATAAACTCTCACTGAAATTTTCCATTAAAAAGAACAAGAAGTTTAACAGATGGAAGAAAATATACTTTTGTTTAACTTTTCAGCAACAGTATTTCTTAGAATAAAGCTCAAGATTAAACATATACTAAGGCATAGTTGCTTCGACAGTTCACTAAGTTTGTTTTGTCTTTTTATTTTTTTAATTATGTATTGAAAACAAAGAGGAAAGTTCCATTAATAAAATCTGAAGCAGCAGTAATCTTAACAATAATTTAAATTTTTTGTATGGCAGGCATTTCGGGAAAACAAAACAATGTAAATAGATTAGTTCTTATGATAAATGTATATTTAAGTATTACTAAGCTTCTTTGCTGAAGAACATAACATGCATTATACTGTCATAAACAGTTAGGTTAATTTGGGATCTTGGTATTATTCCTTTTACCTTCATTTCAAGTTCATACAATTTGGAAACTTACAGGTTGGTATAAGGAAAAGGAATCAAACACTATCAATGCTCACTCATATGCCTGTTAATTTTCATCTTGACATTAAAATGTAAGGCATAGGGTGAAAAGTTCACCAAGCATACCTTCTTCATGAGGAGTTTAGAATACCTTTGTCTATAACAGCAACTAAAATTTAAAAAAAGCTGTGCCTACTAAACTCTGATGTGAACATCAGATATTGTGTCATTTGATATTGTTAGGGAAAATTAGTAGAGCATGTTAAAAGCACAGAGAGTTTCTGTGGACACACCTTCATCTTGTGGACTTAGATTTCTTAGCAAGCAGCCAGATAAGCATAGTGCAATAAAAAATCAGCCAAACAGCAAGTGAGCCCAGGGATAATCATATTTACTCCAGACATTGGTCTAAAACTTTTTTAATTTATGAAATATATGAATATTTAACACTGTACTGAGCACAAAATTAATTATTAGTTGATTGATTTCTGAATCCCAGCTCTAAAAAGACAAACTAATGGGAAAATGAATAATCAAGCATTGCAGAATAGCATAAAATGACTAAGCTTTGAAGGGTAATAGAATTTTTTAGAATGTGCTCCCTCATTTTATGATTATGGAAACTGAGGCCCAGGGATGGAAGTGGCTGATGTAAAAGCACTAATTGGTAGTCCCATTACTAGTAATGAGTCCATTAGTAGTCTCTCCCCAGTTAAGGGGGTTGGCTCTTGCCACTTACCCAATGGTGGCATCACTTGGGAGCTTTTATAGAGTGGAGCAGTGGGTGAGTGACCCACCAGGACCCTCCTCATCCAGCAGCCAGACTGCTAGTACCGGCTCCTGACTTTTCTTGGGACCACGGGCTTCTGTGCTTCTTCCTAAGGGGCTGCTCACAGTGAACTCTAAATATGTTATGGATTCAATTTTGTCTTTTGTGCTTATGTTTATACATTCACATACCATTTAACAACACTGTGGTGAAGGGTGTATCACATGCAAAGGGTGGTCTTGATAAGCTGTACCATAGTGGGCATAATTAGCTACAACGTGGAGGTTTGTGTAATTACACTCTCTGCACTTGGTCAAGTATGAAATTGCCTTAAGAACACATCTCTCAGAACACACCAAGTCGTTAAGTCACACTGACTATACTGTGTCATTATGACAGGATCTACCCCTTGGTGTTTGCTGTGATGATCACTTTCCAGGAGAGATAGTACACAATGGAAAGAAGAATGGACTGAGCCAGCAGTGTAAGGTTTTAATAGCATTTCCTTAGGACATTAGCTTGGACAAACACCTAAATCCTCTGAGCTACTTTTCCCCCCAACCAATAAAGTCAGGGTACAAAAATCACAGTGGGATAAAAACCAATGCTTACATGTGTTTACCTTGAATCCTAAATTTAAATGCCTCCTTTAGTAAGTCAAATGCCTCTAATATATGTATGATCATCATTTTCATTTTCTGCTAGAAAAAACTATGGTTAATAATTTTAGGGAAGCACAGTGGTGATGAGCATAGAGCTAAAGACAGAGAGAATCTGAATGTGTCTCAAATACTTCCTAACATTGACCTTATGAAGGTGACAACTTATTTGCACTACAGTTACCTATAAAATGAAAATGATAGTAATACAAAATCCATATTGTAAGGATTAAATGGAATAATGCACATCCCCTAAAACTATACCTGAAACATAGCAGTTCTCAGTAAATGTTGACTAATTGTCACTATTATTATGCATTTCCTAAGATCACAATGTCTTTGAATGGCAGAGACTGATCCAGAAGGTCTGGTCTAGCTTTTACCCATCATGTCTTCCCAAAAAATCTCCAAGATTTCATTACCCTGATAGGCAGGTCATTTTAGAGGGGCATTAACTCTTTTGAATTTGTATGTAATGCCTTAAAATTTGAAGGTATATAAATGTAATTTATATAATAATCTATATTTATATATAATTTAATAAGTGATATACTATTACTTAAAATTAGGAATTTTACTTTAAATTTTCATTTAAATTTGCATAAAATTGGGCCTCCCTGGCAGCACAGTGGGTTAAGTAATGCACTATGAGGAAAGCCGCAGCCACTGCAGCACGAGTTCAATCCAGCACGAGTTTGATCCCTGCCCCTGGCCAGGGAGGGGACCCACAGGGCGCAGCAGACCTCTCCTGCCACTCCTACTGTTCCCCTCAGCAGTGTGTTTCAGTCAGTGTGCCTGTTCTGTTCCCGGCTCTGTCTCTGATGAATCCTCTCACCTCCCTGGACTCAGCTCTTGTATGCATAAATAAATAAAATCTTTAAAAATAAATAAATAAACTTGCACAAAATTGCAAAATCTTATAAGAATCAATCCCCATATACCACTTCCCCAAACTCCGTAAATAGAATAAACTGACAACAAGTTCATTATGCTAGGATTCCCTGAGAAGACAAAAGGTCACTTTTGTGGGATTCCTGAAATCAGTGACATTACCTTCATAGTTGTTGTAGAAGAGCTGAAGTTAAGAATGTTGATGTGGGAAGCTTATTATGAATTATTAGAGTGAGCCTTAAATGCATCACTGTGTTCTTAAGAGGGAGGTAGAGGGAAAACTGACTCAGGAGAGGAGGACATGCTGTGACAGCAGGAACAGAGACTGGGGTGGCAGAGCCACAAGCCAAGGAATGCTGGCAGTGGCTCTAAGAGGCAAGAGACAGAGCTCTCTGGGTTCTCCCTGAGAGCACAGCCTGTACCACTTGCATCAAGCTGTGTGAGGTTCAGTTTCAATGGCTGGACTTCAGAATTGTAAAAGGAAAAAAAAAAAGTGTTTGTTGTCTTTGAGCCACTAAGTTTGGCGCTGTTACCACAGCAACAAAATCTGTATCTATAGTACCTAGCTCAGTACTGGGCAGAAATTGGGACTCAACTGATTCTTGATTAATGTCAGAGTGAAAGAAGGGAAGGGAGGGAGAAAGGGAGAAAAGAAAGGAATTAAAGGATTTAAAAACCTGAATTTTGGATTACAAATAAATCAGATTTGACCGGTTCTTTCTACTGGAACAACATTACTGACCTCCCAGCTGAGAGAATGTAAGATTTTTTTCTTTTTTTTTTAAAGATTTATTCACTTATGCATACAAGCACTGGGGTACAGGCCAGAGGTGTGTGGGGGGTGAGAGGATTCACCACAGAGAGCGGGGAGCAGAACAGGCAGATCAACGGAAGTACACTGCTGAGGGGAGCAGCGGGCACAGCAGGAAAGGTCCGCCACACCATGTGGGTCCCCCCCTGGCCGGCAGCAGGGATTGAACTCGTGCTGCAGTGGCTGCGGTCCGCTTCATAGTGCGTTGCTCAACCCACTGCGCCACCAGGGAGGCCCAAGATTTTTTTCTTTAGCTAAATACCTTCTATTCAAATGTATGCAACACTGCTTTGAAAAACTCCATCTGGGACTGAAATGTTTCATCTTGGGAGGGTTTTTGCAGGTGAATTATGAACTATGGAAAGGGCTTACAGTAAAAGTCAGACCAGTCCTTTACTAAGAAGAGCCTGCAGGCCTGTCCCAATCATTGGAAATCAGGCATAATTCAGAGGTGAAACTACAGACCCTGATGCTCTAAGGGATTAATTCATTTCTGCCTGAAAACTTTAGGCTGAAAGCACATCAGTAAAGGTAGAGACACTTAAAGTGTTCTCATGTATATTAACTCTGGGGAAGCAATTATTACTTGATAGATTTAGTGATACATGAAATATCAGCATCCATATATATGGTTTCAGAAATACTACATCCTGACCTATATTGCACTCCTTAATTGTGGTATTTAGTGAAAACCTGTAAATGACCTAAAAGGAGCCAGATATGTCTAAGGCAGCGCGTTACCCCTGGGTAGTTCACTGAAGTGTTAAATTAAACAAAACTGAAGATGGAAAGGTTGAAGCAATTAAGCTCTTATCCTGTGGACCTTTTTCTGTGGGTCCTATCCTAAGATTCAATTAAAATGAAGACTTTTTTTCTTCCCTAATATTACCATTGACTTATTGAGTTTGACAATACTCAACAATGCCTTAATGTTTGTCCAAGTGAAAGAATTGCTTTGCTCTGTCATGGAGATAAATGAGGTGAATTCATCAAGAGCCCCAACTCAATAAGAATATAGATGATGTTCTACTTGGATGCATTAAACCTACAGTCACAAGTGACTTCTCAAGTAACCAAAGTGAGTTTTTGTTATGTTTATTAAAAAAATTGTAAAAGATGCATTTAAATTCCCAATCCTATAATTCCTTCAATTATTTCTTATACTATGATATATTTTACATTGCAAGATGCAGTAAATCAGAACTGGAATGAGACAGAATGTAGATAAAGTAACTGAGCTGAATTCAGCTCTATTACTTATTTATTTTCCTCCCAATATTAGATTATAAAGCTGGGTTAATAAACTATGTATATAGGGCCCTCCCTGGTGGTGCAGTGGATTAAGCAACACACTATGAAGCCGACCACAGCCACTGCAGCACGGCCAGGGAGGGGACCCACATGGCTCAGCAGACCTCTCCTGCCGTGCCCACTGCTCCCCTCAGCAGTGTGTTTCAGCTAATCCGCCTGTTCTGTTCTCCACTCTGTCTGGTGAATCCTCTCACCTCCCGCGCATCTGGCCTGTACCCCAGTTCTTGTGTGCATAAATAAATAAAATCTTAAAAAAAATAAACTATGTATATAGAATTTTCCCTGTCTCCCAGGAAAATATTTCATACATTTCTCTTTATACATTTATAATTTCATATAGTACACAAATATGAAGCCATAGCATACACACTATTTACTTAATCCAGACTTATGTTTATTTTACTGTCTCATCTGCCTACATGCCACCTCCCTCTCTCTGCCCGTATCAGTTCCCTATTAGGTAAAACATGTGAACATCTAGGTTTTTCATACTTGTATCCATGTTTTGATATATCAACACCTGAAGCACACACATAAATTAGGTATATAGAGTGTATGCACATGTGTACATATATACATCCATAATATACATATGTATAAGATACATAACCTAAATTTATTTAAAGTATTTGCACATGCTTGAATCATGTCTCACAATGATTTAAACATGCTATCCCCATTTTATTTCATCTTGCTTTTCTCAATACCTGCTAGAAATTCCTCCCTCTGAACAGGCAATTCGAATCCCCTCTAATAACTACTTTCTAGTGAGGATCCCTGTAATTTGTAAAGCCAGTTCTCCAGTGACGGGCGTTTTTCTTAATTTTCTACATGGATAATAACACATAGAGTCCCTTATTCCTAGGTCTTTACTTATCAATCTATTGGTGTCTGTCAGATACATTTCTTTTTTTTTTAATTTTTTTATCCATCTTACAATGTTTGATTTCTTTTCTAGGTGTAGTCCCCATAGAATTTCTACCACCAATCTGCCCGTGCACCATCGCCATCGTCCCTTGTGCTCTTCCTGTCCCTGCTTTGATCCCATTCCCTCCCTCTTCCCTGCACAATATCTCTAATTTGTAGTTGTCTATTTTTATTTTGTTTTGTTGTGGGTTTTTTTGTTGTGGTTGATACTATCATTATTTTTTCTTTGATCCTCTATATTCCTCCTATAAGTGAGACCATCTGGTATTTTTCCTTTTCCTTCTGACTTATTTCACTGAGTGTAATCCCTTCAAGTTCCATCCATGTTTCCACGAATGGCTCTAATCTATATTTTCTGATTGCTGAATAACACCCCATTGTGTATAAATACCACATTTTCTTGATCCCATAGTCTATTCTTTGGCATCATTTGAGTTGATTCTAAGTCACATTTCAAGGGACATGATATTGCTGGATCAGACTACGTGCACTTTATATTTTACTATCATCTTTAAAACTCTTCACCAATAAGAAAAGTAACAATATGTATTTATGTATCAGGTGTTAGGATACTATTTTCTCTGACAAAAAGAAATATTGTAATTCCTATATTGTTTCTATTTTGATGGGTATAAACAACATTTTGTTGTATAGCTCTACCACACAACTGTTTTATACTGTGGCGGCACACTACAGTATAAAGGTGGCACACTGGGTAGGTTCAGGATGGTTCTAGCAGATGGGGATAAAGGAAGGAGTCTTGGAGCCCTCGGTGGCTTTCATAATTTTATTGTCAGAGGTGACCTGGTACATTGCAGGCAGGGGTGCGGGGTGCGGGATGGGGAGGGACAGGAGGCTGGCAGGCCTCCCAGCTCCTGGCACATCTCACCCTCTCAGTTGCTTTGCTGCTGGCGTCCTGTTCCTCCCACTGCTGCTGCTCTCACTGCTGCTCATTCATTGGTATTGGCGTCCTCATGACACCGCCCATATAAGCCCGTGTCCAAACTCAGGTGCGTTCACCTGCGTATGCCACCTAGGCATGCACGCAGCACCGCAGGTGTCCATCATCACACCAGTGGTGGGAGGGCGGAAAAACCTGAGACTTTTCTCAGACCCTACATATACATTACTTTGTTGGCTTCTGGAAATCATAATCTCGTGATGAAAATAGAAAAGGACAACAATTATAAAGAAAAAGTAACCTCTGCAGTAGGTTATTACATATACTCTTTTTTTTTTCTGTTTTGGAGAGGTCCATTGTCTTGTTCTCTGGAAGGATCACATACACTGAATGAAGGCAGATCATCCAGGTATCTTTGTCCCATTTTCTCTTACCGGTTGGTTAGTGATTTGATGTTTGCAAATCCTGGGGAATTTGGAATCCACTTTATATGAAGCTGTTCACTGTGGGCAACACAATTAGAAATCCTTGTTTCTGAAGAATGTGCCCATCACTTCTGCTCATTGACCATTAATTGCTTCCATGAAGCTATACAGAAAAAAAAAAAAATTCCAACCTGTCTTCAGTAGGAATTCATTCAAATGTAATATTTGATGGCCTTTAGCATTTATTCAGATTTTTTTTCTCTTTGATGAGTATTCATTTATTTCAATTTTTCCTCAGAAAAAAATAAAATGTTCTCACCATAAGAACTTCTGCTTTATTTTTTCTGTCACATCTGTTTTTCTTATGCA
The DNA here is from genome assembly GCA_019455555.1 of Galemys pyrenaicus. NCBI lineage: Eukaryota > Metazoa > Chordata > Mammalia > Eulipotyphla > Talpidae > Galemys > Galemys pyrenaicus. Next base: position 17,514,123 of record JAGFMF010011380.1, read on the forward strand.
AATATTCAAGTTATCACAAGATATTGAGGAAAAGATAATAAAAATAGGGCAAGACTCCACTACAAGGAGTCCTTATTGGAATTATACTGCCCTATATTAAAATAGATTCATACCAATTTTGTTTCTAGATATGAGAAGAAGGGAACAATTTCCATGCAGGTCAAAAATGCAAGTTCCTGGCTAATTTCCCCATAAGAAGAGAGCTTGCAGGGATGGAGCCCTGAGAATCTGCAGGAGAAAGCAGCTTTCCCAGGTGACTGTCCTCAACCTAACAGTAAAGCTAATGCTTTTAAGGATTTTAACTTTTTCCTACCACCTGGGCTGATTTAGGACATCAGTCAGCTGCCAGTTACAAAGGAGAAGAAAGGTGCTAATTGCCTATTTGAAGCTTTGAGTGAGTCTGAGGACTTCCTTCCCCTGAGAAGGCAACATTTTGTGGACTAGACCTCAACTCCTTGAATGCTTCCTTCCTGCTGTGAGCCTCTACTTAAAATAAAGATTTCCTTAAATCTTAACTGACTCACTCCCACTCTTATGGAAATTCTTTAAATTTTGCAAATAGGCTTCTTCAAAATTTCATACCACTTTTCTTTGAAAAGTTGATGTTCAGGAAACTATATGGAGAAGAAACAAATCATACTTGTCTTGCCATGTGGTTTCTTTTAAAATGATGAATGAATGTCTATGTGAATATGTGTAGGTCAAAACAAGACTCCCAGGTTTTTTCACTCTATATATGGTGTGATTTTAGTACTTCAGTAAAGATCTTGTTCAGTATCCTTGCAGCTTGAATTCCTTTGATAGTAAGACTAGATATTTTTAAGCAACCATAAATCATCAGTGCTCCCTGAGCAGCATCTTAGCTATAATTAACATGATACTGATGTTTTAGTGGAGGCAATGCAAGGCAGATGGGGAAACCAGAGAATCAAAAGGTTTCAAGGACAATTTTTATTTGTAATCTAATCTTCTGTGGAGAAGACAGTGAGTTCAGAGCCTGGACAGGATTTTCCAATGTTGCAGTCACATTGTCAAAATATATTAACAAATGATATGCCCCTTATTCTTTTTAAAAGTTACTGTTTTGTTAGAAACAGATGAGACTTTCCATTTAACAAACATTTAGGTGTATGGGACAGTATTTAACCACAAATGTAAAGCTGTACATCAGATCTCTAAAACTTACCCATTTTGCATAACTGAAACTATTTCCATTGAACAATTCCCATGTTCTCTTTTCTCTACAACTTGTGACCACTATTCTGATTTCTACTCATGTGAATATGATTATTGTATATATCTCAAGAAAAAGTGGTATGTACATACACAATGGAATATTATTCAGTCATGAAAAGGAAAGTATGCCATCTGCAACAACATGGATAAACCCTGGTAACATTTAAGTGGCATAAGTCAATCACAGAAGGACAAACCCATGTGATTTCATTTACAGGTTTGCTGTGTCACAGTTATTGTGGTTATGAAAGAAGTAAACATTATAAAGTAAAATAGTAACATTTTAAAATTGAATCTGGACCTCAAGAGGCAAAATATATTTACCTACATGACATAGGAATGAAAACTGAAGAGCCATATATTTCACTATATGAAGTGAGGCAATCATTAAGCCATTATAATAACCCTACAAGAAGTCTATATTGATCTAATATTTATATAGTCGTGACCTGCTGTTTAAAGAGGTTGGTAGGGTTCTGAAAATAAAACCTGAGAGATATTATATGATCAAGTGATTTTTAAGGAAAGACTTGCTGAGAAAACAAGGAATTGAGAGTACAGACCAAGGATGTCAAGTGAGATTAAGATTTCAGATACAGTCCCAGCAATTGCCAAGAAGGCTGATGCTTTACATCTTCAGGACACATTCAACCTGAAGGCAAGGCAGCTGGGATTTCATATTGTCACTGGAAGGGTACCCTACTGGGGAACTACAGAAACCCCCATTCACCTATGTAAATAAAGGCAAAGCAAGAACTCCTGGAGTTCTTAAGAAAGTCACAGGGACCAGTCAATAGAAGCAAAGAAGGCAAAGAATTCTTTGCAAATGTAAAGTGCCTAGAAGGAGATCTGAGAAAGGCACCTGGAATTCACCCTTAGCCTGCAAAGGCCAGACACTGAGGCTCAGTAATATGAAACAGCTTGCCCAAGGTCACACAGCACACAAGGTAGACATAATTTTCAACCAAAGAAACCCAGCTCAGCATTCCCTCCACATCTCTAGTATACTGGTGTGTCTGTTAGACTATAAATCCCGATATTATTATTTATACACATTCTGTATCCTGAACTGATTTTTTCATTCATGTCTGAGAAAATACCCTACCCCTACATAAATTGATGTGTGCTCACCAGAGCAACAGTGCATTTTCTGTCAGGCTATAAATAACTAAAGAAACTATTGCTTCTAGCAGATCCCCTGCTAGCCCTGCAGTGAGGGAGGATGCTCTCCTTGGTCTTAAGTGCTAAAGGGAGAAGGAATGAGACATGCTCCCTTGAATGCAAGAATCTCAGAGAAATCAGTATATCTGAAATACTGAAATTCCAACAGTCCATATTTATTAAGCATTTCATCCATAAATACAGACCAAAATTATTACACTAAAAGTAAGAAAGGGATTCCCAACATGGTGAGCATGAATAAATAGCCTAATAAGCTTGCTGCTTGGGGAAGCCAAGTACTGCTGTTTCATATTCACAAAGGATCAATGCACCCACTGAACACAGAAAATGAACTGCACGGGGACTTGTCTTTTAGGATATTACTAAGAAATTGGTGATTTGCAGTCATCTGAAATGTGAGACAGCACATTTTTAAAGGTTTCCAGAGAATTTTGAGATGTACTTTTATTTCTGCATACAAGACTTGGGGTACAGGCCAGAGTTGCTGGAGTTAAGAGGATTCACCAGAGATAGAGCGGGGAGCAAAGCAGGCATATCAACCGAAACACACTGCTGAGGGGAGCAGCAGATGAGACAGGAGAGGTCTGCTGTGCTATGTGGTTCCCCTCCCTGGACAGGGATCAAACTGGCACTGCTGTGCCATGGATGCTTTGCAATGTGGCACTCAACCCGCTGCACCACCAGGGAGGCCCCTCAAGAGAATTTTTAAAGGGTCATGAGAACTCAAATAGTTCTACAGGGCTGAGGAGAAGGTGTTTTCCTCAGGCTGCCTGCCTCGCTGACTGACTGCATCCTCCCCAGATGCTCCCCAGTGCATATGTGAATGCATCTTTCTTTGGGAAAAATAATAATCACTGCATAATAAATGACAAATGATCATCACTTTGTGTTCAGTAAGTCCATCTTTAAATTTGCTTAGAGAATCTCAAACAAAAAGCCCCAGTGGAAACACAGAGGCAGTTTTGCTATGGAAGTTTGATGGGCACACACTACCCTTACACCTTCCTCTCCCTTTCCCACAGATAATTGGGAAATATGACAATGGACAAGTAGATCTCCTCATAGACTGAAAAGTGTCCTACAAAGAAGAGGCGTAAGATATACCAACTCCACCCTACAAGGCACTAGAATCAATACAAATAAAAGAAAAAACTACATTTTAAACAATACTCGGATAGGGCAACATATGTGAAAATACAAAAAGACCTGATTTTGCTCAGATATGTTTTCTTTCATTGGTGTTTAATCCTGCTTCATTTATTCTTGGAGTTTCCTCTAACTTAAAGAATTGCAATATTTTTAAATGTACTTTCTCTTAGAAGCAGATGCTTTGCAAGCAAACAGGAATGTAGGCCAAGGGGGTTCCTAAAATGATTACAAAGATCATTCTCCCCTAATAATGATAAATTTTAATTATTTTTATTCATTTTTTTAAAATATCACTTTTATTTCTTGACATAGATCATGGGAAAGGAGGAGATATTTTACAGGTCAACCCCTGCATTATTAAAAGAAGACCTCCAATTAATGACTTCAATTTCCCATAAAGAAAGTGAATAAAGGAAAAGCAAACTAGCTTTCTTTTACCTTCTCTCCTTTTCTTTTCTATCCACTGTCACCTTCCCTTTCTGCTTTAGTAAAAAGAAAGAAAAAGCAAGCTAAACACAAAGCAAAGAAAGGAACTAAAGATCAAAACATAATAAGATTAAAAACAGAAAAAAAAAACTGGCCAAAGATAAATGATCCCCCAAAGTGATTTTTTGAGATCAATAAAATAACCCCATTCATCAGGAAAAGAGGGAAGATACAGATTACCGAGGTCGTGGTGATAGATTTATACATTTGTCAAAGTTGATCAAACTGTATACTTTAGTATGGGTAGTTTATTAGGTGTCAATAATGCTGCAATAAAGGTCTTTTTTTTTTATTAAAAAGGAGAAATAAAGGGAAAGATGAACTGGAGGGATAATAAATACAAGAGAACATCCCTTCATCAAAAATAAGCATTCTCTTTGGGTAGCCAAATATATATTTAACAGTTAAAAAAAAAGTCAGACATTTACTTTCAAAGTTATATTATTTTGTTTTAATATTACAGATGTAATCATGTGATTGAGTGCTAATTTAGTACATTAGCTCTTCTAGAAATTGCTCAAGAGTTTATCCTTACAAGGAACGTAGTTAATTTTGCTTACTTTGAAAACAAACTTAAGTTTTTAATGATACAAAGAAGTTATAATTATTGGATTGGGTTGGATACCTTGTTAGACATACTGGCAATGCTTTAGCCTAGAAAATTACATTACTCTTTGACATGAACATGGTTTAATATCACTTTTAGACCTGACCTGAAAAGTCGAGATGTTTCTCCAATGAAATTTTTTTGTAGACTAAGGTCTCAAATGACAGCAGAAATGACCAAAATATCCTTTAAATTTTTAGTGTCACTTAAGAACTCAGGAATTCACTGTGATATCTAAACCAGGTCTAGTGTTTGCATATACTTTAAATCTACTCTCAGGTTTGTCTCTTCACCAGAGTATACTCACAGGATTTTGAAATTGGTAAAGATCACGAAAAGTCAGCTTGCTCAACACTTATATCTTAAAGATAAATACTCAGAAAGAGAAAGTGATTGTTTCAAGGTAGCTAGGTAAGTTGGGGGCAGATTAATATCCGGAATTTAAATATGATTCTCTGTCCACAGCTTTTCTCACACCACAGCATCTTTTTCATCCTGCCCCTCAACACTCACACAAACACAGACACACAGACACATACATATACACACACCTACCACTGTTCAAGGTAGAAATCTTGATGTGAACATAAAGTCACTGTTTCCTATCCAGCAATTTAATTTTAGAGAACACTCTTGTTCCTTCTTTTGTTTTTTTTCTAATGCAAACAATTCCATCAAGGTAAGCAATGCTGAAATATGGAATTGAGTCAACCTAACCTAAAAATTGATAATATTCATAGCATCCCCATTATGCTACTTAGCAGATTTTTCTCCATGTGGGTATAGAAGCTGACAATTACCATGTTTTGTATCTGACTCTAAGTCTAGGAAGCCTATCCCAAAGTGGATATGGATTCAAAGTGTTGACAAATTCTTTATAGATTTAACTGAGCTGAGATACGCAGGGTGACTATGCTCTCAGGGTTGCTCTTAGTTTGATCACAAATTATATCACACCTGGCTGAGGTCTGTGAAATTTTGCTGAAGACCATAACTGGGATACCTTATCATTAATATTCTATTTCTACAACTCAATTTATTTTAGAACTTACCTTTATGTAAGAGTTGGAATATAAGAAAATTGTCATTGGCTTCAACCCAATTCATTTAAACTAAGTGAGTTGAATTGTCTATATTCTCCAGTGGCTTCTGGCCAAAACTTGAGCCTTTTCTAGTCTGGTTCGTTCACACAATTTTGGATTTCACCTGATTTTCTTCCTACACTTTGCCTTATTCCAGGGTTTCATTTAAAAATAATTTCTGTTTTTTTTTTTTTTTAAAGATTTATTTATTTATGCGTACAAGCACTGAGGTACAGGCCAGAGGTGCGGGGGGGGGGGGGGGTGAG
>JAGFMF010011380.1:17520180-17545044 GCA_019455555.1 Galemys pyrenaicus
GATTCACCACAGAGAGTGGGGAGCAGAACAGGCAGATCAACTGAAGTACACTGCTGAGGGGAGCAGCGGGCACAGCAGGAGAGGTCTGCCGCGCCATGTAGGTCCCCTCCCTGGCCGGCAGCAGGGATCGAACTTGTGCTGCAGTGGCTGTGGTTTGCTTCATAGTGCGTTGCTTAATCCACTGCGCCATCAGGGAGGCCCAATTTCTGGGTTTTATTGCCACTTCTTGATTCCCTTAGTCATAATGGTTTAGGTTTTCCAGGTTTAATGTCATGTATTCTCAAGCACCTAGTGTGACTTCACATCCAGCTCCAATCCTTAACAGCTTTGAGAAAGTGACGTACTGGACCCAATACCAGTCATTAAGGTTCTATCAGTACCCCTTTAGCCCTCTGAGTTGCCTTGAAGTCATCCAAAGAGGTTTCCAGATATGATCTACAGTACCTGGATAATAGCCCCAACTTTGAACGTGCTGTGTTATCTCTCTGTCAGTTAAATAAACCTTGGTCTAAATAAACAATGTAACACAGTGGTGAGATCAGCCTAAGACACTGTGTCCTATGTGTATGGGTCATCACATACACATAGACTGAAGTCTGACAAAAGTCTCCATAAAGGGTTGGAGAAACAGAGGCAGGAAAATACTTTTGCAGATTAGAGCTGAAGGGGAGGGAGTTGGTGTCTGTACCATTTCAAGTCTCTGGAAAGCTTCCAAGGGGCCATATGGACAATACGTTTGTCCCCTGAAGTTTGAGAGGCAGAGTGGACCAGTGCTTGATCTACAGAGGCAGTGAAATCCCAAAAGGATGGTGCATTTTGGTAGTTAGGCTGATGACAGAACAAGTGGCTACTGTGAAATTGTCCTGACTCAAAGTTTGTCAAATCAAAGACAGTGAGGATGCTGACACCAGCCAGTCGTATTTTTACAAGGGGCCGAAAATTCTGCCCAGAAAGAAGGTTAAGGGTCCTCTGCATGAAGAATATGCACTGTTGAGCGTGTAGGTATGCAGACAGGAAACGATCTGCCAGCACTAAGGGAATGGCGTGTGTGTTCACCTGTGAAGGGGGTTAGGGGAAGAATTTAGAAAACCAACACATGCTCCTGTGTGAATAAGGGAAATCAAATACCTGCCAAGTTCAACAACACAGAAACCAGCTCATAGCAGTATAAAAGAGGAATGTGTCAGCACCCTCTCTGCTTTCCTTCCTTCATCATGCCCCCAGAACTACTGGATAAGCCCATGTTTAGGATGAGTTTAAACTTTGGATTACTACACCAGATTGGACTGCTGATGTTACCTTAAAGTGCACAAGAAATTTATCCCACCTCTATAAGTTGCATTTATAAAGAACTTTTAATTCTGTAACCATTCTTTGCCACATTTACTCTGTAAGAAATCCTTGAACTGTATAATTTACTCTGTAATAAATCGTTGAACCATACATTTGTGATTTGTTTACTCTTCTGTGTTTTATACTTTAAATAAAAAAGTCATCATGCTCATTATCAAATTGATTGTCATTATGCACAAAAATTCCTGTGTGTGTACCTTCAATTAGTAATGAATTAACATCTCATTTATAAAATAGTAATAATAACACTTAATGAATATCTATCATTCATCATGTGCTATGTTAGATAATTTTAAATGAGTTAGCTCAATGATTCCTTGAAAAACTTATATTATGTACTTATAATATATACTTATATTACATACTTATAATATGTACATTCATGAATACTATTTCCCCTATTTTATAATGTGTGCAGACAAACAGATAACAGATAGATATCAAGCCCTGTTCAACCTCATGTTAGAGTCTTTGGATTGATTCCTAAATTGTGTATTGTCTCTTAAATTGGTGAGGAATTTATTTCTATATAGAGATTAAAAACCTTTCAAATAAATGTATATGTAAAATTATGTAAAAATCATCTATAATATCAATATAATTTTTGTAAGATAATTGGAGTTTTACACCCCACATTGAAACCATTCCTCAAGGTACATTCTCCAGTAGATACCAATCTAACTACCTCTTTAGAGAATAAAAGTGAAAACATTATTTTCCTTTTTATTGACCATGGTTTAATATGAAAATAAATAAATCTCTACCAAACACACAAATCATTTAGTCTAACCTGTTAAATAGATGCCTTTTGTTTGGATGAGAGAGTATCCCTGCCTCAGGAAATCAGTGACATTATATTTTCTGTTCACTTTGTTATTTATACATTCTTGTAAATAATAATATAGTACCAGCATTGCATCCTTTTGGATGTCTATGGACAAAACACTTGCAGAAAATCTTAAGTAATGAAGTCCTGGAGAGAGTTATTTATATTTCTGTGACTGGGTTTTCTTAAATGGAAAACAGGGATAATAACATCTCCCTCCTGGGTTATAAGGATTGATTGAGTTAAGATGTATAAACTCTAAAACAGGTAAATGTTTCCAACACACTTGACGGTATTATTATTATTAGGAAATAATGTGCATTGAGATCTAGTATGTGTCAGATTCTGTTTTAAGTGCTTGACAAATTTCATTTTATCCAAATGTCATGATAATCTTATGATAAAATGTTCTGCTCATCTCTTTTTCAGATGGAGAAGTCAAGACACAGACAGGTTAAAAACTGGGTCAAGTCTGCAACTAAAGAAGCTGGAACTACAATTGTAGCCCAGCCAACACAGCTTTTGAATCCATCATAATGACTCTGCTAGATTACTATTACCACAGAATAGATTTTCCTTGTGCTTTATGAGCCTAAACAACATTAGCTAATGGATTTCTTTATGTAATTTTATGATGACATCCTTAAAAACAGTTGAGGTGAAAGAAACACATTGTGTTAGTTATGTGTTTTAGTTTCCAAGTTTACTCTTAAATTTCAGGCTGTCTGTTCTATTCCTGCCTCTAAAGTGTGGAAACATTCTTCTTTGGATGATCTTAGTGGTATAGTTACTAGTGTTTTATACACAGCAAGTTTTCTAAGATCTTTGAAGATAAGCCATGAGCTCCATATTTTTGCAGTTACAATTTACTGTAGGGTTTCATCTGTCCCGACTAATCAAGTTCTCAGTGAGGGTGATCAGTTATCAATGCTCTTCATGGTTTTGTACTTAAATTTTATATAGATTAGGAAATCTAGAAGTTTCTAGAATTATGTCAATAGAAATGAATAATTTCTGCAGAAAGGTCCCTTTAATGTATTGTACAAGCTTTTGGAGTATTTGTTTCTTCTGTCTGCATTTTCACTTCTGTTAGAGAAGTTTCAGATTGCTTCAAATCAAATTTTCAATAAACACAGCCTTTACTGTACAAACAACCCACATCATGACTCATCTCTGGAGAGGCCATGCTATCTTATGAAAAGATCACTAAAGTGATGATACAAAGCTAGGAAAACATGTACAGAGGAAAACAAACAAAAAAAATCCCACTAACATTTGTCTTTGCTATAAATGCAATGTATACACATGCACAGAAGAGAAGAGAGCATGTGTACTGACAACAGTTTATTTTTTGTTGTAACATTTTTCTTACTATTACTTTACCTCATTAATACAGTTAATGCTATAGTGTAACACTTTTGAAACTAGAGGTCTGTATTAGGTGATAGGTCTTGATACATTAAAAACACTGTCCTATCACTATTCTTTTGGAGTTCTGGGTAAACAATTACAAATCCAATAAAAAGATAAGTTGTATCAAATTAGCATTTAAATAAAAATATTTATTAAGGAGTCTCTAAATCTACATGAAAATTATACTTAGCAAAATCTGATTGATATGGTTATTTGATTAACCTATGCATTTGACCAGTAGCAACCCATAATGAAAGGAGTAATTTTCCCCTACAACAAAATCTTGGTGCTTTATATTGGATTGAATTAGAAAGTTATAAAGTGCATTAACATAATGACTTTTATGCACAGTAAGGCAATGTTACACAGGTTTTTCTAAGGAATGTTTATAATATTTTAAAAGGCACATTGAAAAGAAAAATGGTACATGGCTAAGATAAATGATACAAATACGCATATATAAGCCACCAACAAGCTTGGTGTCTTAAGTCCAACAACATTGTGAAGGAGAAGAATGAAAATAATAAAAAGACATTAAAAAGAACTAAAATGCAATGACCAATTCATTGGGCAACATAGAAGTGTACAACATAGAAGTGTACACAACTTTCCTGCAATGAAACAGGAAACAGAAATCCTGAACAGACCAATCTTTACTCCTGTCAAGAAAATGAGACATTTTGTTCGGGGGAAGATTAAAGCTCTCCCGCAAAACAAAGCCCAGGACTAGATGGCTTCATTAGTGAATTCTACCAAACGTTCAAAGAAGAATTAATACTTAGCCTATTCAAACTCTTCTGTTCAATTGAAAAGGAGAGGAAGCTTCCAAAAAAATTCTATGTGAACAGAAATATCTAAATTTTAAAAATAACTGAGGTAAGATTAATAGGAGATTAAGAATTTCAGAAGCATATATTAGTATGCTTCAAAAATGGCAATAATAATTATTAAAAATGAAGTGCCAAGAGAAAAATACCAGAAAAATTAAATATAGTTTCAATACACTATAATCAGTCTAAAATGTGCAATTAAGTCTGAGAAAGGAGGAAGGGAAAGAAATATCTATAAGAAACAACAACTGAAAGATATAGAAATTTGATGAAATCCACAAAACTATAGATCCAAGAAGTTCAGTGAACTCTAGTAAAGGAATATAAAGAAAGCCTCACCAAATTACATCATAATTGAGTAGAAAATGTTGAGGATCCTTGTTCATCATTCTCCTTTATTATGGCAATTTAGTTTTCCTTTGAGATACAGTAAAGGTCGCTGTTATAACTAGGTATTTGCAAAATTTTCATTCTGTAGTAAATTATTGCAGGAACAGTGAAACAGCTTCCTGCAGGAAAATGCAGTGAAAACCAACAGCCAAAAGTAAGAATATGACTTTGAAGCTTTGATGTGCAGTCAGTAGCCAAACAAATATAATTAGCTATATTTTTGTTATTATGGATGTATTTTTTTCAGCTTTTTTCTCAGCTGCCTCCTTGAAAACCAAGGCCAAAGGTAGTTAAGTATAATGTTTGTTTTAACTTGTATCATTTTTCATTTATTATCTACATCCCCAATATTTCCTACATCTATGTTACCAATAAACATTTTCTAAATGGATTAAGAAATATATGAGTGAATGAACAATAAATGATTTAATTACCCTTTTTCCTGTATTCTTCATGATACTTGTTTGGGGTACGCTCACTTACTAAATTTATAAGAGGTTTAATTTTGCATCATATTCTATCCCGGCAGCATGTAGTTCATTCTGAGCTACACCAGTCTTGCCTATGTGGGAGTTTGAGGTATGCTCTTAAGTCTGGCCAACTTCTACAGAAAGTCCCTAACAAATAAATGCCCTAACCCATACACTCTTGTCTATTTTCTCATTCAGTAAGGAGGAAAATCTCTCACTACTGAGAATCTGAGCTATCTTCATCTGTGATCAATTTTAGATTTTTCCATTTTCTACCAGATTTTTCTTTTTCAAAGGAAGTCACTTCTATCTTTCACATTTCTCTGTTTTGTTTCCCAAAATATATAAGATCTAAGTGTGAATAGTTGCCAGTATGTCCTGGTTTATTTATTATTTATAGCATTCTACCTTTATTGCACTCTGTAAATTTTAAAGGATCCTATTTGTAATTGTTATAAAAATAATCAACATTTCTTATAACAGACGTATTTATAACATCTTTTTTCTTACCAAATTTTCTTTGGAAATGGTTCACTTAAAATCCTGGGATGGTACTAAGGGGAAGATGGAGTCTTTGCAGCCTTTAGGTACCCAAACATAGGTTTTATTGAGAGAGAGGAAGCACATCTGGAATGCATCTGGGACATGAGGACTAGCATCTCAGCAAGGAGGAGAAACAGAACTGATGAAAGGATAGGAGAGACTCAGAAAGAGTAAGTCAGGAATGATCCATTCACCAGGAGGGAAGCCTGGCACCTCCACTGATTGCCCCTGGCTCTCCCACCGTCCCTGCCTAGGACAATTCTGTCTTTTTACTGTTCCACTATGGCTTGTGGGCATCCAGTGACTAGATTCAGCAGCAGAAAGAACCATTTATCTGTCCCCTATGCAAATTCTGTGCACCCAGGAATGGCCGTGTTCTCTATGGGGAGCTGAGGAAACCACCCACCTCTTAATTACTTGACCTTCAACTCAAGGCCAGCATGCATAAAAGGAAGCTGAAGATGGTCCTCATGAAGTTAGTCTGCTCAGCAGGTTTTTTGTGCCCACCTTGGAGAGTCAGCAGAGTGGCAGGCTTGGAACAGGCATGATTTCTAGTTCTTGCTCCCTACATACTGGGAGAGTACAGGACCTCTGGCAAATCCTGGCCCCTGCACAACCTCCAGTCCATTTATTGAGTGCATAGAAATAAACTGCTATCACCATTAATATAGTATGGCCAGAGAGTTCTTTGTGCCCACCTTGGAAAATCAGCAAAACATTAGATCTGGAACTTGCATGATTTCTGGTGCTTGCTCCCCTGCACACTTGGAGAGTACAGGGCCTGCAGGAATATTGCTCCTTGTCTTATTAGCACTCAAACAAGACACCCAACTGATGGGAGAAAATATCTGCATCTAATGCATCTGACATTGTATATATCCAAGATATATACAGAAATCATATGACTCAAGAAAAAGGAAGCAAATAACCCAATCTGAAAGTGAGCAGAAGATCTGAATAGATACAACTTCAAAGAAGACATAGAGATGGTTATCAGGCACATGAAAAAATGCTCATCATCACTTATCATCAGGGATAAGCCAATCAAAACCTCAAACAGATATCAATTCACACCTGTGAGAATGGCCCATGTCAAAAAGATGTGCTCTGGAGAAAAAAGAACCCTATACACTGTTGGGAAATGTAAATGTTGCCAAGTATCTGTGTAAAAGAGTATGGTGCTTTACCAAACCATTAAAAACAGTTCTATCATATAACCCAGCCATTCCACTCCTGGGTATCTAACCAAAGAATGCAAACACTAACTCAAAGGGACACTCCTATTTCATTGCAGCCCTATTTACATTGCCCAAACGATAGAAACAACCTAAGTGCCCAAGGGCAGAGGAACACAGTAGAAAAAAGTAGTGTGTATACACACACACACACACACACACTACTCAGCTATAAAAAAATGAACTCTTGTCATTAGGAAGAACATGATGGAACTAGAAGAGATAATGTTAAGCAATATAAGTCAGCTGGAGAAAGACAAACATCAGATGGCTTCATGTATTTGTGAAATACAGAGAAAAAATGTTTAGACAAATGAACCAATAACAATCACAGAAATCTGACTATGGAATTAAGGCTATAAGATGGAGGGGAGAGGAAGAGAGAGAAAAAGGAGTGTGGACACCATTACTGTGACACAGGACCCTGGGTGTCTCTGTCTCAGTGGTTGTGGTCTCATGGTTGCTGTGCTGTGGTCACATGCATCTGAAGAGATATCTTATGCCATTAATCACATAATGTTGTAAACCAATGTTAACTTAAAAATAAATAAGTAAAAATTAAATAAACCCTATTTTGACGGCAATTCAGCCAACAGTACTAGTCTGGAAGAAGTAACCGTAGCTTGGTGTGAGTCCATGTGAAGAAGCTAAAAAAAGGAAAGAGATAGGCTGACATGAAAGAACAGAGGACTCTGAGAAGGCAGATTGCATTGTCCAGACTTTAGGGTACATAGATATTATGTGTTACCTGCTCTAACAAATAATTCTTTACTCACATTTATAAAGTGGGGTGGCAGTTAATAAAAGTGCTCACAAATTCTGCTTGTCTCTACAAGCTTCCCTTCTTATGATGTGAGTATAGCTTCTTCAAGTAGTAGAATCTCTTTCTTAACCTCTTGACTCTGGATTTCTCCATGTGACTTGCTTTGACTTATCCGATGACAGAAAATATGATAAAAGCAGAGGACAGAAAGCACCTATGCGTCTTGGCCCACCTTCTCTTGATGAACTTGGAATGCCAGAACCATGTAGTCAGGCCAGACTGGTGACTAATGAGAGTTGTCACCCCGTCATTCTCGTGACCTAGTCTCACAGATTGATAGCTGTCTGATATGTTCAGAGATCATACAGAGGTGATACGTACAGCGTTGAGCCATGATCTGGCCTGCCTGCCGACCATAGAACAAGAGAAAGAGCAGAAGAGAAATACAGAGCCAACTCAGACCAGCTGAGTCACAAACTAACAAATGGTTGATATTTTAAGCAACTAAGCTAACAGCAACATCTGACTAATATAAATGACAGGGGATAAACAACCCCAGCGGGCCACATATGTCAAATTAAATGCTTGATTGAAAAACATTATTTATTGAGCCTAAATCCTTAACCTTTTCTCAATTTAATGAACATTTATCAAGTGTTATTATTGGCTAAAAAATGAAAATAATAGGCTGACAAGTAACTAGCATTCTAGCTACATTAAATTAACAGTAGTTATCCAACATTATCAGATACTTTTTTCAAAATACTCCCTATAATTTAGACTTCAAATCATTATCTATACTCCAGACTTGCCTAAGACCTTTGGGAAGAAGCTTTAATAGCCAAGACTTCGGAAGAGAAGAGGTAGTATGTCTCTCAGTGGGCCTCCCAATATGAGAGCATTCCATGCTTGTGTTGCTTAAACTTATGTGTATTATTGCTATAATTTCTTCCTCATAACTAAGCAAAATTTTCTTCAAATAATGTGGAAAATTTACAAAGGATGCAAATGTTCCAGATTCTGGTCAACAATGTCCCATCATCATTTCTTTGTTAATTCTTTGCACCCCAAGAGAGAAGTCAGGATATCTGATTTTCAGAGCCCTTGACCCCTTAGATTCAATTAATGAGAGTCATTAGGATGACACTTAGAAACAGAAGAAGAAAAGTCCTTCTTCTGGAGCAGATGCAGCAGCTCAGAGGACCAGTTTTGGATCTCCTTGTTCACTGGAGTCCTCTCTGAGGACAAGCAATAGAAATCCATCATACTGCATGGAGAAGACCAAGATCGCAGAAGGTAACACCCCTTGGCTGCCAGCTCTCTCCCCAGCTCCACCCACTCTAGTCCTGCAGCAGTGGGAAGAGTAATACAGCTCCTCTGAACCTGGTGTTTCTGGCGTTTTTGAAACCAGATTCCTAATCCTCACATCATCAGCCCTTCTAGTGATTATACGAACTTCTTGTTCTTTACCTTAAATATCTTGCCAACAAAAATAGCTATTATGCTTTTATTCCCCAAAGAGTTCAACTGATCATTTTTTTGTTACCATAAATGATTTCAGGAAAGCAGAATTCTAAAGATGAGAATGTGAGACTAGCTCTCCAACCTGGTTAGAATCAAAGGCAGGAATGTCCATATCACCCGTGGGGAATGGGACAGATAGTTACTAACAATAACATGGCATATAGTTACTTCTAATTTCTCCTGCATTCCCTTAGAGTGAAGTGCCTATGGAAGACAAGGCATGGAAAGATCAAGTAGTTATTAAAATAGAATATTATAAATAAGAAGTGGGCTTCTTCTTGCTCTGAAGAGGTAGAGAAAGATAGTGACATGTAGTGTGTCATTCTACAACTCCTTGAGGACATGCACTAGCTACAGATTCTGATTGATTTAGGACTTGAAGATAAGAAATGTGACAATTTCAGAAGTATGAAAATTCAGAGGCTTATGCAAATGAGAACAATTACAAGCTTCTTTTTAAGATATAAGTTCAATCTCTGACTCAAGTAGTAGCAGCAAATCTTGACTTACATTTTGCCTTTGTTACTCATAGTGGCTATATGACCTTGAGAAAATTACTTCACCTTTCTGTGACTGTTTAAATAAAATGAGAATGATGAAACTCTCTTGTTTCAGGGATGAAACTAGAGAGGTCTTCCTGTGAGCCCAGATCAGAGAACTTTGAAAGAGTGAAAGAAATAGCCTAGTCCATGTGTTTTTATCGAAATGATACTACAAAAGGTTTCAGAACAACAATTCTATTTCTCATCCACTCATAACTGGTTATCTGCCCCTTCGTTCTGGCCTACCAAGCATGACAGATTAATCTTCCAGATGGGTTGAACTTTTAAATAATACTAAAATAAATATAAACTTATCCTGGCATTCAAGGTTTTCATGATGGGGTTTATTGAATTAAAATGCTATAATCCTAACCAGCTTTTATACATTGAAAAAGGACTATCTTAGTAATACTTTATTCAAATATTTATCAATCATTCAACAAAGTTTTATTAATTGCTTTCAATGTGCCACTTACAGTGTGATGTATACTAGGCAATAAATTATCAATAAATAAAACAGAGTCTCTGCCTTCAAAGAGTTTGCAGAAAACAGAAATAGAGATGCAGGGTTATAATATAGCCTAAGGACATAAATTGTAGTCCTGAAGAACAATGGGGATCACATGGATCTCACCTATCTCAGACCAAAAAGTCATCTGAAAGGGTAATTTTACAAACTCTACATGCTTTAAGTAAGGAAAAGGGGACCAAATATTTTCAAGTAGCTGGGATAGACTTAGGTGGAGCACAGAGATCTGAGCATCCTGAGATGCTCGAACACCAGTTTGGCCTATATTCTTATAAATATATTGGATAAATATATTTCACTCTGAATAATGAAACTTCCTTTCTCCATCTATTTATAAAATATAAAGACTTTATTATAGTCTATCAAGGTGTCTGAAAGCCATTTTAAGGCAATAACCATCTGATGCTTTTATGGAGGTGAGAGAATCATTAGGATTATAATTTCAAAATACTTAACAGCAACATGGAATTAAGTCCAGGAGAATGACAATAAGAGGGGATAGTTGGTGGTTTTTACCAATCTGGGAGGGAAATTGATGCTCTGAATAGAGACAATGACAGTGGAAAATTCAGCAAAATTTTCAGCCTCCATTGTCACTGAGCCTCAGCTGCTGATGACATGGAATATCAAGGTGGATTTTCACCTCACTCTCTTCTAGATAAGGCAAGCACTTTCACTGCAGAAGCCCCTAAGCTTTAAAATATATCATTCTGTGCCTCATTCCTGTCAAGGCTTAATAGGTAATAAAGGAGGACCAGCACAATTTAGGGGATTCAACTTAGAAGTGCTTAGGCCCCTAGATTACAAGCTTTAAATCATCTGACCTTTCCTGCTGGTGCTGAATTGCATTATGAACAAGTTGAGGATGCAGTATTTCAGAACGCTAATTCCAACCTCTATTCCAGTTGTGAAAATACCAGACTGAGAAAGGATGGAGAGTGAGTAGAAGAAATTCCTCAATTTGAAAGAAAAAAAATAATTGAAGGGAAAAAAATCACATTATTTAATTTCATCAATGAATCAACTGTATTTTTTTACATTTATGTATTTACTAGACATGGAGTTGTACATTTTCCATATCATTAAGAAACATTAAATATTGAGAGTTGATATTGATATAGTTGCTTTTTTTTTTCTTAAAAGAGATTGGGAATCAGATATCAACACACACAGACATACAGACACACAGACACAGACACACAAATTCAGTACTTTATTTGTTTAAACCCAGAATGAAGTTTGGACTAGACACTGAATTTCTAGCCAAGCTCGAGGAATTGAGAAATAGTCTTCTGGGTTCCTGACTGTAAAATGGAGTTCAAGAGCAGTAATGATCTTCAAGAACCACTTTGGATCCTGCCCATATTAAATGTGTACTTTCACTCTGAGTAACAAAATGTCTCTCCTAGATATTGCCTTGTCACTTGTACTGAAGACCCACATGCAATATAAGTGAATTATGTGGCAAGAGATCAGATATTTGGGCTACAGAATTTGTGACTGAGGGTTGCAGAACTGGACAAGTTCACAAGTGTTCTAGGCAGATCAATGCTGGGAGAGGACAGAGTGACCTATGAAAATGACATAGATCTTGGGGGCCTCCCTGGTGGCCTAGAGGTTAAGTCTCAGCACTATCACCACAACTGCTGAGTTCTATCCCCAGTCAAGGAGCTGACCCATGTGTTGCAGTAGACTTCTCTTGTCTTGCCTGCTGCTTCCCCTCAGCAGCATATTTTAGTAGATTTGCCTGTTCTGCTCCCCACTTTGTCTTGGTGAATCCTCTTTCCCCTTATGCCTCATAATCTTGCCTACGCCCCAGTTCTTCTATGTAAAAATAATAAAAAAAAAGGTTATAGATCTCAGTGTGGCCACCTTCCCTATTCTTCCCTACCCTATCCCACCCATAGTCTCTTATTTAAACCTTTATATTTTATCTAAAAATAGTAATATTTTTCAACCTTTTTATATTAACCTTCACTTGAAAAAAATAAAATCAAAATATAAGGTTGTTAAATTCCCTTTGGGAATGAAGGGTTTATTGTAAAACTTTCCCCAGACTCCTTTCTACTCGTACAAAATGTGAAGACTTCAGAGTGGGTGGTTATAACTGTGTTATAAATGATTATATAAACAATTAATTCAAGCATTGATTTGGAAAGTGGAAAAGTATAAAAGGATGGAAAAATAAATAAAAAGATACTTATTTCATTCCAAGAAGTACCAAAGCCAACAGTTACAAAGCAAAATATACTGGTTCATTATAATACTTTGTACCCATTTCTAAAACTTAACTATATCCAAGGGTAGTTTACAGGACAGTTAACTCCTGAATTTTAAAAATCCTCAAAGGATACATGAATAATTAGCACGTTTAAAAAGTTTTAGAAGATCAACTTGAAGATCCCAAGACTTCAGCACTATGATCTTTGGCTATTCTCTGTAACAAGCCGTGGTCTCTGCAGTATCTTAAACTCATCTGAAATAGCCAAAGGAACACACAATGCCCTTTTACCACCGTTGGCTAGCCCCACTGGGGAAGAAAGTTCTTTTAGAGAATGCTTTCTCCAATTTTTGTATATTGGTTTCACTTGAGGACTTACATGGCCCTCAAGGATCCTCTGTTTGGAATGTTCTTCATCACAGAGATGCACCATTCACTATAGAAAGATTTGCCAATAGGAGAGGTGCTTTGAAAAGTCTAGGTCTTTTTGAATCAACTCATAATTTACTTTCTTTATGAGGAATTTCTACCAGAGACATTGTGCTCTGGATTTTAGGTTTTGTGGCACTATAAACATGTCTTTTGGTAGCACTCCCAATTTTCTATTATAATTACAACTTTCCATTTTACCAATACCTATTGTATGCATTACCAGAAGCACTGGTATGTCTTAGCCACCTCTTGTTCCAGCTCAGTATTCAGTAGATTTTATGCTTACCATTTGCTGAATGAATAAATGAAGCTGCATATGGGAAGGATATACATTCTGGGCCCTGTGATAAGTAACACCAAGTCTAAGGATATTGTATGTAGAGGACCTAACCTAATCCTGCTTTCAGCAAAGTAGAAAAAACAGGATGGAAAGAGACAGTTTTTATTTCAAGACCAGAGAGTGGTGGTTAAGATTGTGACTGTCAGTGGAACTGTCTAGATTCAGATCCTGACTTTGCTGCTGAAGGCTAGCTCCTGGAAAGTTTCTTAACTTCCCTGTGCATCCATGTCCTCATTTATAAATGAGACCCTGATAATAATTGCCTTACAGGTACTGGCTGGTTCATCATAAAGTGTTGTATAATTGTTAGCTTTGTTGCTCTGGTTATTTGATAATTATGAAGTTATGGCATTCGGGATAAAAGAGTTGAGAGGAACTCAACCTTCTTAGCATCTTCACTCCATGGAGAGTCAAGTCAATAAAGTGAGGCATGCAAAACTAAGTGAAGTCATTGAAGAATGAAGATGGATGGATAGAATCCAGGAGTAGCTTCCAGGAAATCTTGTGGAAAGCTATGTATCAATAAAGATTACATAAAGTTTGCAAAGTGTTACATAAATTATTTTAGGGATTTCTACAAAGAAAATCTGGGTGGGGTTTGGTTAATGTATCTATCTGACAGTCTATGCATTGAGGAAAATAAAGAGACTTATTAAGATCTACCCTACCTATTCAGTTTTATCTTCTGGGAACTGGGTTTTTTAGTAAAATTACATTGTTGGAACTGACATTCTTTGAAGTTACTGATTTGTCTGGAGGCAGCAACTTCCAAACACTGTTTTACATGGAAGCAGATTTGTTCCTAGGTACAGCCTCTTCATAGGACCAGGAGAGCTGCATCTGGACCCTTGACTTGTGCCCTTTAATTGGGATAAGGGAGAGGGTGAGCCACTAAATTGCTGGCTTTGGTTAACAATAGGAAGAGATTCCTTCCTTGCTTAGGATCATAATAAAATGTGAATTTCCTGAAATTCTATAGTGCCTCTATCTTTATTGTTATTAAGATATCTTAACTTCCATCTTAATTGTTGTAGGTAAAGATGGTGCATCAGAATCACTCACAGAGCTGCACAGAGATGACTTTTTTCAGCTTCTATCAATACCTCTTCAAAATACCAGAAACACTGTGTTCTCTCTGCGATGATGACTTGTACTGTTGTGGCAGAAATTGTGATGGGAAAATGAACAACCTTTCATCATTCTGTTTCCAAATGTGGAGAAAAATCCAACTTATAGGCACCTTCAGTACAGAGGGGATGATATGTTATCTATGTTTTGTTGTGCTTGTATTAGTTAACAGTACTATTGTTATTACGAACAATTGAACTTATACAAAGGTTCCTATTTTCAAAGGGTATCTGTATCATGATCACATTTGAGACTTGCAGTCTTTCTGCAAGCTCATCATGCAGACACCTGGTTTCACACAAGAGGCAATAAAATTCTAAAAGGGACAAGATTGAAGCTCCATGCAGAGTTATATTCATAGGGGTCTTTAACTACAGCATATTCATTTCAGGATTACCCAAGAAGGGAAAGGAACTGTGAGTGCTCTTTGGGCATCTGGGAGCTTGAAAGCACTAATGACAGTCTATGAGATTCACAGCATATGCTCCAACTAAAGATAGAACATAGACTCCTGTCCACAGCAGGGAAGACCCACTGCAAATCCTCTAATTGATCATTTATGCACATTTTCCTCAAGGACAATTTGTTGTTTATATGAAAGCCTCCTGCCAGGGTCAGAAGTGATCCAAAATGAACATATTTGATGAGTCTGACACCCTGGTGAGAAATGTCAGTCTTTTGAATGAGAGAGAACAGGAAAAAAGCAGGCATTGTTCTACGTGCTTGATATTTGTGAATGCCTTCTTCTCAGAGCATCTCTACAGGACAATGCTTGAAAACCATCATGTTATAGATGAGGAAACTGAAGCCAAAAATTTGAAAACCTGCCAAAGATGGTATACTGAGTGGCTGCAGAATCTTGTAGAATCCTTTAAGTAACAATTTATAAAATTCAAAAATATTTAGCTACTTATAAAAATAGAAACAGTAGAAAATAGCTAGACTATGCTATGTTAGCTGATGTTCAGAGTTTGTTGTCATATATTATTTAAGTTATGCTTTGTTTACTTTTAAATTATTTTCAATACCATTGATAGTCTATTGAATAGAGCAGAGAGAAAAAGAAAACTCTCCAAATATCCCCACATTCAATAAGTATTGCAAACAAAGACTCAAATTTAAAATGTCTTATAATTATATCTCTACTTATAAAGTGAAATAAAGTATTAGGAAAGAAAATCTTTCAGGACCAAGCTCCTTGGAGACTTCTATATGTCTTGGTACTGGTCATCAGCAAGAACAACTCTCTGACCTGCTCACCCTCACACACTGAGCTCCCAAAACTCTAGGGTGTTTTTGCCAATCCAAGACCTTCATCTTAATTATATTTGCAAGACCAATTTGCTGAGCTGCCGAGATACTAGATTATTTGGGTGGAGATAGTGCTTTGGAGGGTGTGAGTTAAGTAATGCTGCAATTGTAAATATGGAAACAGCGAACAAGATTCAGGAAGCATTCTCCAACAGTGGAGTGATCAAGGCAGCAAATAATCTAAGTAATTTAGAAATGATGAGAACCTGGTAAGAGAACAGACCTTGAGGGTGTCATGAAGAAGATGATCTGGAGAGAAGCAGAAACACCAACAATTAGACGGGCAGATCGCCTCATCAGCAGATGTATGGATACCTACCTGACAGGGTACCAGTATCATGATGACTAGATATGCATAGCCACTGAACACTTCCAGCAAATAGCGTGGTAAGGGAAACAGCATGTTAAAACAAATTACAGAATACATGTAAAATAGCAATTCTGGTAAGTGCTATAAAGAAGAGGTCCAATATGCTGTGTGGTATTTAATGGAAGATTTTACCTAGCTAGGAATGTCATGAAGTGTTCCCAGACAGAATGATACTTGTGTTAAAATCACAAAGATTATAAATGAGATAAAAGGGAGAAAGAAGAATCTTCAGATAGAGAGACCTAATTATAAGTACAAAGTATCTGTGATCTGAGGGAGACATGGTGACTAGAAAAGACAGAGAAATAGAGTTAGAGATGAAGCTTGAATCACCATCCACTTCAACCTACATTAGTCAGAATAAGGAGTTGGTTCTCTATCTGAGGTGTGATGGAAGACATCGATGTGGAGTAAAGAACTCTAAAATGTGAGGGTGGACTGGAAGGAACAAAAGCACTTGTTCCTATGCCCATTAAGAGATGATTATTGCAATGTTCTTAATCTATATGAGAGGAGTTGAACAACCAATACAACGAAAGAACTAAACAGACTCAGATCAATCCAAAGAAATCCTGTTACTCTGTTGTCATACAATCACATTTTCAACTAGTTGAGACCATTTGGTCTTGAGAACATTCCTTTCCACTGGTTAGAAGTAATATGGTAACATGTAGACATGTGTCTAAAATGCCTGGACATAATAGTCTGGGATATGCCTGGTTGTCCCAGAGCTGGAAGGAAACTGAGATGGAGCCACCAGTACTCAGTGGTTGACAAGTATTGAGAAGGTGAATGCTGAGGAGAGTTTGCCAAACTTGTTATAAAATACTTGGTCCTTTAGCATTAACTGGTAAGGGAAGAACAATTTATTACAAGGTATTAAGATTAATGAAAATAATAAAACTATGGAGACAAATATATGAACTAGCCTTTAGAGAAAATTCTTTTGGAGAGATTAACTGAAGAAATGTCAAGTTGAGGAAAAGTAATATGCAAAAGGGGTACTATATTTAGATAAAAACAGAATCTTCATTGATATCACGTTAACTTCATGATATCAGCTAAAACATGATGCTTTTATAGACGTCCTTTCATTAGACTCAAGAGCTTCTCTCTATTTTCTACATTACTTTGCTGAGTTCTCCTTTTTTCAGTCATGAATGAGTCTTACATTTTCAAGTACTTTTTCTGCATCCACTTTGATAATCATATCCATTTTCCTTTTATTCTGTTGATGTGATTGATTATTATTCAAAATTTAAACCAACTTTTCAGTCCCATGATAAACTCTCTGGATCATTGTTTATTGTTTTATATACCCAGGATGTTGATTTGCTATTAGCCGGTTGGATTTATATAATACATTCAGGAGATATTATTTTCCTTTATGTTCTTTCTTCCTTAAATGTTGAGGTTATCAGTCAAACCATCTCTGCCATGTGGGTTTTTTTAATGCAAGTGTTTTCTTTGTGGAAAATTTATCTGCTACATTGATATGGTTGAACATATGTTACTCACTTTATTATTAGTTCTCGATTTTTCTCTTTCTTTCTACTTTCAGTTATATTTGTGTGTTTCTATAATTCCATTTCAACTTATCCATTATTCTGTTAACTATCTTTTTAAAAAAATCTATTATAGTTGCTTCAGAGTTAAAACCTTTAGTTGACTTAGACTTAATTTTGTGCCACTGAATAAAATATAGAAAACTTCCAATCATGTGTCACATATGTTAATTTACCACAACATCCTTCATTTTTACTATAATTGAAAAATACTATGAAGGTATTGGTGGGCTTGGCAAATAAAATAGATTGTCTCTTGGAATATATGACTATAATAATTGTCAGCTAATTAGATGTAACAGATTCAGAGAGGTACATTATTTGCCCAATACAAAACAGCTAGCCGCTGAATCTGGTCTCTTCTTCTGATACAGCTACACAAGGTGGTATCTCCACTGTAATGAGAGGAAATGAAATGTAGAAAAGAATCTGAAAATATATGTGGAGAGAAAGGTAGAATAGGGAGTCATCTGCCCTCTTGGTGAAACTCATGATGAAAGGGATCATATTCCAGAGGCCAAGGCTCTGAAGACTGACAGATTTCAGTGAATTTGCTGATAGGTACCTTTACTTCACCTGTCTTCAAAATCAACAGAGACTGTATATGGGTTTACAAAATGCAAACACTTCTTGGTTCATTGACTATGATGGATTTCCCTGGGGCGAACAGAAACTACTGAAGAGATGGCTTTCATTGTTCTCAGAAGATCAAATCTTTGCTGAAATTGTTTCCATCTATTTTGAATGAGTGAAACATATTGCACAGACTATTTTTTCTTTTTGATTTTTGCCTTTCCCCCCAAATTATTTGTAATTCACAAATGGTTCTCCACAAAACAAGAAACAGAGTATAGATGATGCCAATCACACTAGTGTCTATGGAAATTATTATTTAAGGATAAAAACCTTAAAATAATTTAATGAAAAATAGGTGACATACTGTCTACATGGAAAACTTCACTTTGTGTTTCAGTGGTTACCTGTGGATAGATGTCCAGAGATCCTTGCTGCTACTCTGGGATACACAAAAGCCTTGCCCAGGAGGGGTGATTTCTGACCTGTCATTTCCCAGTCAACCCAGAGAACTTCTTAACTTTACAGTGAGCTCATTTTCATCTTTTGGAAGTCTGAATCCTTGCTTCAGTAGCTAATTATTCCCTTCCAAGTTCATCATTTCTGTGGTTTCCCCCCCTCAAATCCAAATTTTTTTCAAAGTTATTTTTATCTTTTTATAGTTGTCTTCATCAAACTTTTCAATAATTATTATTTATTATGAAATGTATTTCACTTACCATGTAGTTTTTTTCATGTAATTGAACTCTTGACTGATACAGAGCCATAGAACTCGATTAATAAACCATTCTTGATTAAAGTTAGTGACTGTCAGGTTATTTACAGAAAAATGTTATCTATCCGAAAAGCATGAAGGAGATAAATCAAGGGGTCTGGTGTTACAAAACACAGATTTTGTTTTGTTTTCTTTGAAGTTTTCATGCAAGAGCAGATAACTCCTCATAGCACTTTATGACCATGTTAAAAACAAACAAACAAACGAACAAAAAAACTGACCTTGGCATTTTGGAGATTTCAAAGGACTGAGGGAGGAAACTACCTTAAAAGATGGCTGCCTCTCCAGATGCTTGGTAGGAGCCTTGATTGTCAGATATGAAGCAGAAAGTTGACTGCTGACAACTGAGGAAGGCAAGGACATTCCCCATCACAAGCAACATTATCTGCCTCTGGGAGAAATTCCTATCATTAGTTTAAATGTAGAGTGATGGATAGAAACCTAAAGATTCCAAAGATTGGATTTGTAAAATGGCAACTTTCTGAACTTCATTTCAAACAGAATAAGTGAACACTAGCTTATCTGCCTGCTGAGAAAATTAAAGAAATAGATTTTTAATGGAATCTTTCTGTCTTGAGTCAAAAGCATTCCCATATTCTTTCAAAGATTTTTTTTTTTAATTTGAAGAGTGATGTCCTGTAGGTTTATTCATTTTTACAAATATTCAAAAGAGGCTTAAATACAGAAGCTTTTAGATAGCATTTTTTGGAGCCTTTCATGTGTGTGCGTGATGAGAGGAATGCTGAAAGTATTCAAAGCTGTGATTTGTGTCAGAAGAGCTACTGTTCCCTTAACCAGTCTCATTGTGAACTGTTCCAACCCTGTCACAAGGCCATCAAGTGATCAAAAATAACCCAGGTGTTGAGCTTCCCGCTAATAACTCCACAGGGGATGAGCCTTGTCAAACACTTCGCCAGGATGATTCCTTTGACTATTTCTTTGCTTCTTTTTTCTTTTTAATCAACAGAGATGTGAAGGAAAAAACACTAAGCCCAACACAAGAGACCTGGGATCAGTCCTCAGCTCTGTGCCATCTAGTCCTGTGACTTTGCAACCCATTTCACCTCTCTGGACCTCGGTTTCCCCCACTGAAGAGAAATGGATAGTGATGTTATTTGAATAGTTACAGCTATAAAGGCTCTTGAAAAAGTACAGAATTATGCTTCTTTTTTTTCCCAGAGAGATGGAAGATTGTTGTTTTTATGAATAGAGTAAAATAATATCATTTAAGAAGAGCCCATATTCTTTGCTTTCCCCCAAATAATTTTTAAAAATTTTAAAAAAATCTCCAGTCAGATTTGTTGATTTCTTTCCACAGGAGGGAAAAGTGATTTGGAGAGGGAGGGAGAAATGAAGAGGGAATGAGAGAGAGAGAGAGAGAGAGAGAAAGAGAGATAAGGAGTTGAAAGAGAGCAAACACTCATTACAGGTTCATAGCCTGAATAGTGACCATACTCTTCCCCTACCCAGGTAATGGAAGGATGGCTGGCTAGGGCCCAGCATGGTTGTAAGATTCTTCTTTTACCGACAAGGAAACTGTCCATCTTCCAGAAGTTTTATTTCATGCTAAGAATCCTGGGATGACTGGCTCGATTTGTGTGGTAGCTGTATATACTGCCCGACCCCAAGGAGTCTGCTGTCCCTCAGGTTAGGGGAGCACGCTCCCTCTACCGTTGACCACTCCAGTGGCATGGCTCTGTCTACTCGGGCCATCATGTCAATCCTAGGTGACTCCCTTGCATTTTTTCACAGCAAATTCCACTTACAACCCTAGAACATACTCTCATGTATAGTAAAATCTTTAGAAAATGTCAAGGAAATAAAAATGGCAGGTGAAAGAGGGCAAACACATACAGAGAAAGCTAGAGGGAGACAATGATTCAGAGGCTGCATTGGAACAGTGCAGTCCAGGCACAAGAAAAGAAACTGACTCATGGTCTCAAAATGCTGGGACACAGTGAAAAGAGCAGCGACTTTGACTCAGAAAATTTCTTTACCAGCAGCACCCCTTTGGATGAGTTAATTAACTTACTGTGGGAGCTAACTCATCTGTAAAATGGAGGTGAAAATATGCATTTTGGGTCATTTTGAAGATTAAATAAGATGTGTTGTAAGACACCTAGAATAATTCCTGACACTTACGAGGTCTTGTAAATGTCAAACTCTTCTCTACATTTTATTAGCCAAAGAAATCTGCAGCCAATAACAAGAAGCAGAAAGACAGTTCTATGCAAAGTGCCAAGCTACTTCATTGTAAGAACCAAGTGTTACATAAAAATTTAAAAAATGGAGAGTTTGTGGAACTAAGACTCAGCAATAGTAGTGGAAACACAATGGAGTAAATAGCATCAGTCAAATGTCCTGGTCTCTCAAGGCTAAAAGCCATCAATTACCAGGGGAAGTGAAAAGCAGGTGTTGTTTGGGTTATCTTGGGGTGGGGCAGTTAGTGGGCTTGAGGTTGGGATTAGGAAAGAGATTAGTGCCTCCAGCTTGAATTATCCCTTGCAGGATCTATAATACAGCAAGATGCTGAAAGAAAAGACTGAAGAGGTGGTTTATCCTGAGTGAGGAAGCAAGACACTTTTAAAGGTAGAGAGTTTCACATTCTCCATCATTGCCAGTGTTCCAATCACTGCATCTTTGGTTTGTGACCTCTATGATGAATCTTTAAGATAGTCCTGGTGATTCATGCATGAATTATGCATTTTCTTTCTTTTATTCTGACATTATCATTTGAATAAAATTCAGATCTCACATTTTACCATAGTATCATATATCTAAGAATGTAGCATCCTTTTCATTTTTCTCCTATTTCAAACCAAACTCAGTTTGGTAATGGAAAATTCCTTCTATTTATAGGACTTAGAAAAAGTATAACTGAAAGAATATAATAAAATGGATTGTGTTTTGTGCTTTTCTCATAAAATATACTCAGGGAATTTTTCAATTGCCATTTTATAAAAAATCAAGCATTTCCACAAATTTTATGATGATCATGGAATGTAGATTTCATGGTCAATTTTGTTACCAACCTCTCAGTTCTATTAAGAAGTCAGTCACTCAGGGTCTCCCTGAAGGCACAGGGGGTTGAGTCTCAGCACTATGAAGCTATCCATAGGCACTGCAACATGAGTTCTATCCCTGGTCAGAGAGCTGACCCACATGGCACAGCAGACCTCTCCTGTCTCGCCCACTGCTCCACTCAGCCATGTATTTCAGTGGATCTGCCTGTTCTGCTCCCCATTCTGGCTCTAGTGAATTCTCTCACCCCCCTCCCCCCCACCCAACACCTCTGGTCCACACCAGAGTTCTTATATGCATAAATAAATAAATCTTTAAAAATGTCACTCTATTTCAGATACTAATTACAACATGCATCAATCAATTACACTAGCTAGACTCTCTTCTTAATTCAAACTAGATAAGTTGTGAAGGACTCCACTTGGCTTTTTTCCCACCTAATTCACTCCCTCCCTCTCTTACTAACTGCTGAAACTGATTCCCCTGCCCACTCAGAACAGGAAAGCTGGACAAAAGCAAGTTTGGTGAAGCAGGACAGAAAGTTTTTTACATCATCATCTGATATCATGATCTCTAGAACTGGTGATCATTTAAATTCAACTATTTCTTTGGTTGCTTCTTAAATGGATCTTTCGAAGGACTACTTCCTGAGTCTCTCTGACACACTGCTGATAAGTAGGTGATGAAAACCATTCCAGCTTCTGTATGGTACCTAGTATTGCTGAGCACTTACCGAGTTCATAACAGTAGTAAAAGGTAAACTGAAATATTTTCTATCATCCTTGTCTAAATCAAAGTTGGGAGACATATTTTACAACTAAGCCACAAATCTTCTGGATTTGTAAAAATGATTATACAGCTCTAATTTTTATTGACAAAGGGATACTAGCTATCTGCTTTGTAACATATATTAACTTTGCAAATATATTTTTTCATATCCTCCTAGCTGGTATAGCATGTACTGAACCTAATTATAGTACTTGGCCCAAAGTACAGAATGTTTCTCTTGGTTACCTTTTAATTATCTTGCCAGTTGCCTTTTAATTATGAATCTGCAGTGGCAGAGCATGTGGGGCTTCTACATTTTTGCTTGCACATAAACACTGGATGATCCCAGGCACCATTGCTACTTCTGGATCTTCTTTATGTAAAAGCAGTGGTTTGCTGATGCTATTCATCTACAGTCTTGGGAGAGACTGGAGGACTGTTATGTAATAGTTACTTATTTCTGTGGTATAACTATTCCCACGTTGGCTGATTTCAAGCACCAACATAATATCAGTGAGTACAGAGCTGAGAAGACATGGTCAGTATTACTCCTCTATGGCTTTTCTATCATAGATATAGTAAATAAAACCACCTAATGAACACACACAATGGCAAAATATAATAAATAATATAAAATATTTAAGAGATGCATTTTTAAGATGACCATTTTTTTATATTAATGATTTAATTTTAGGATGATAAAGTCTACTTTTTAATACTGGCTGTATTTAACAAATGTTGCAATTCTTAAGAATATGGACATGTGGATCTGAGCTCTAGCATAATGCAGCCTAGAATTGTACCTATGTCCTAAGCCTCATGAATGGTGAACAAGTGAATACTAGTGAATGATTTGCTGAGAGCAGTGGAAGAAATAATAGCAAATTGGTTGTAGTCTCCCTCCTACGATATATAGTTTAGATCAGAAGTCATGTATATTGGACAGAAGACAGTCTAAAAAGTGACCTTGAAAGTATGCTGAGAAAGAGAATACTCACTAACACAAGAAAAACACTCTGACATAGAACTACTAAGGATGCTGAAAGTATGATTCACTGAAGAAGTGTGGCCTTGAGTCAGACTTAAGGCTGGAGGTGAGCAGATTCCTTGTGATCCCAGAGTCATATGATCCAGGCTCCTGTGAGTTAATTTCGATACTTAGCACATGCATTGATTCACCCACTGAATGATTGTGTTTTGTGCACCTACCCAAAAGGGAAGATAGAAAGTTGAGCAAAAACAGAACCTGCCTCTCTACTTGGTGCTGTCAGATGAATTTGTAACAGGATAGACGTAGGCAGTCAGCAGGGACCGGCAACCTCCCTCTCCACTTTGGGGCCCCCAATCTGAAAACAAACAGACCCTGTCAATGAAACACAAATTGTTCGCAACTCTTCTCATAACCAGATTTCAAATTCAATTGTGCGGTGTAGTCACTGTTACCCATGTTTATCAGCATGTCAGGGTGGAGGGAGAAGAAAAAATGGTGATGCTGTAACACTGCTAAGGCTCTTGCTTCTCCATCGAAGGACATTTGCCTGTGAAGTGTCAGCTGCCTTCTTCTGGCAATGTCTTCTGGGAAACTATCTATATCATGTCCAGGCTTTTGTTTATCCACTTATTTTCCTTCTTCTGTTAATCTCAGAACTACTTTCCTACCTTTTCTCAGAAGGTAAAAGCTAAACTTTTAAATCTCCATGTGACATAGAGGATTCTAGACTCAGGGAAAAGAAAATTAAGGTGAAAGTAAAGGACATACAAGGAATCCAAATAGGGAAAGAGGAAGTAAAACTATCATTATTTGCAGATGATATAATATACTTGGAAAACCCTAAAGGCGCTACAGAAAATCTAATGAAAACAATCAACCAGTTTAGTAAAGTAGCAGGATACAAAATAAATGCACAAAAGTCAGTAGCCTTCCTATACACAAACAACCAGT
>JAGFMF010011380.1:17545853-17571667 GCA_019455555.1 Galemys pyrenaicus
CAAAGAGGACATACACATGGCCAACAGGCACATGAGAAAATGCTCAACATCCCTCATAATCAGGGAAATGCAAATCAAGACCACAATGAGGTACCACCTGACACTGTTAAGAATGGCATACATCAAAAAAACCAACAACAATAAATGCTGGTGAGGATGTGGAGAAAAAGGAACCCTGGTGCACTGCTGGTGGGAATGCAAGCTAATCCAACCATTATGGAAGACCATATGGAGGTTCCTCAGTCTACTAGCAATGGAACTACCATATGATCTGGCAATCCCACTCCTAGGAATCTATCCAAAGGACACAAAAACACTGATCCAAAAGATCAGTGTACACCTCTACGCCTATATTTATCGCAGCACTATTTGTAATTGGTAAGACCTGGAAACAACCTAAATGCCCAAAAGTAGATGACTGAATCAAGAAGATGTGGTGCATATACACAGTGGAATATTATTCAGCAATCAAAAATGAGAAACTAGGGCCATTTATAGAAACATGGATGGAGCTAGAAGGACTTATACTCAGTGAAACAAGTCAGAAGGCAAGAGAAAAATATCGGATGGCTTCACTATTAGGAGGAATATGAAAGAACAACAGCAACAACAAAGAATAAGCTCAAGGAAATGGGCAATTATAACCAAAAGCAAACAAAAAACTCAACAAGCCCAAAAAGCCAATATAAACCAAAGGGACCATAGTTGGGGAGGGGAAGTAGGAGAGGGCAAAGACAGGGATGAGGGCAGAAAGAGCACAATGGATTGAGGTGATGATGCACTGGTGGAATGGTGGTGGGTACTCCCTGGGGAATACAAATGAAGTCAAATATAATAAATTAAATAAAAAAAATAAAAGAAAATAAAAAGAAAAAAATAGAAAATTAAGGTGAAAGTAAATCAAACTTGGCTAATCCTACTCTCTCAAGCCTTTCTGCCTTTTGCTCCAAGATTTTTGTCACACCAGTATACTCAGTGAAGAACAATTCACTCGAGATACCATGAATATAACAGTCACAATAAAAA
Organism: Galemys pyrenaicus; assembly: GCA_019455555.1. Classification (NCBI taxonomy): domain Eukaryota; kingdom Metazoa; phylum Chordata; class Mammalia; order Eulipotyphla; family Talpidae; genus Galemys; species Galemys pyrenaicus. The sequence goes on from JAGFMF010011380.1 coordinate 17,546,880, forward strand.
TGAAGGTGCCCTTTCAATCACTGGATGAAAACTTGTATAGATGATCAAAGAGTAAACAGAGCCAATAAATGTCAACCTTGGAGTGAGATTAGATCTACCCACTAGAGAACAATAACAGATAAGGAACTATTCCATACCATTAATTCCATACTGCTCATAGTCTATGCTTTAGGAACTACTTGTAGATTAAGAAAATTTGCTGTTTCATGGCAATACATTTATACTCTGTATGTTGTTATCTCCAGAATCTCACTTAACTTAGCAATCAGGAATTCTGCTTTTACTTTCAAAAGACAATCACTGTTTCAAGCTTATTTTCTCGTCCTGGTCTACGTTATTCCAACTAGTTTGTCATCTGATATTTCTCTTCACATATTTCTATAGCATTTTAATGTAGTCACCACACCTGTATTGGTAGTCCATTGTCTGTCTTCCATAGCAGAATAAAACATGAAGTAAAGGCATACATCTTTCTTGCTCACTGATGTATGTTTAGCTCTTCACACAGTGCTTGGCATAGAACAAATGCTAAAAAATGCATTTATCCATATTAAATGATAAAATGTATTAATGAATTATATACAGTCCTTCTCTCAAGATCATTATGGTCTTGTAGTAGGATACAAGTAGATAAATGTGAATTGTCCAAGATGTAAGACACAAGATAGAAGTTCACACAGACTGTACTATGAGAAAAAGTCACATAGAACAAGAACTAATTCTACTTCTGTTAGCAGGAGTATCAGTAAAAATATCATAAAGAAGCTGATTTTTTTAATCTATAATATGTAGCTGATGCCATTTGGAGGGATAAAGGGTCAGTGAAGTCTCTTCTAAGCAGAGGGAACACTGAAAACAGAGGCATTGATTTACCCAGGAAGATAAACACAGGTTGGTGGGGGTCCCCAAAGTTCATTAGGCAGCAGAGAGACAAGAACTGTGCAGATAATTATAACAAGAGATATGTGAGAAGTGTTCATACTGGAGGCTATCTTTGAGGTAAGTCTTAGGATAATTCACTTCATTACATGTGGCAAAAAAAAAGAGAAAGAAATTCTAGAGGACCACAGAGCTTGTTATAACTAGCCAAAGTATGAAAAAAAAATTATGTTGGAATCAAAGCATCAGTCAATCAGGGAATAGTGATGAGATTTATGTGTAAAAGTTCTGGTTGGGATGGGGAGTGTGACTAGAAATATCTGCCTAGACTTGCAGAAGGGGACAGATTGCGAAGCATCCAGATATGATGCTGAGGAGTCCAGGGTCTCTCCATCAGGCAATAACAGATCGGACTTGTGCCTGACACATATATTCCCTTTCTGATCATCAAAAAGGTGGTGGGTGTCTCCACATCTAGAGAGGAGGGATGAAGAAAAATAATTAAGGATACAGTAAAGAAGAGGAGTGTGCCTCATCCAAGAGTATGTCTTGAGGGAAACACTAGGAGGGATGGACAAGGGACTATGGGAACAACATAAAGAAACAGGGAACATAGAGAAGTATATGGGGAAAAATATATAAGGTGATGTGGAAAAGGATAGTGCAAGATGGAGAAGAGGAAGGAAAGCTGATATTTTGGAAGTGGGTAGACTTTAGATTCACACAAAAAATGCCACCATATTTATTTTATGGAAAGGCCATTTATTCAATCAATCTGTTCTAAATGTTAATGTTTCCAGTCTATTTTCTTGCTATCACATGTACCAAAAGTCCACTTTTAGATGAATACCCTTTTTTTATTCCCCCATTTTTTTTTTTTCGCTGTGCATTTCCACAATAACAACTGTCATAAATTAAGGCCCCTATCTCAACATCTGATATTACTCTCTTATCCATTGGGGTATTCTCAATATCTTAAGAAAGTATCATTCTCATAGGAACTGAAAAATAAATATTTATTAAACTAATGAAAAAGAATTAATGAGGGCCTCTCTGGGGCGCAGTGGGTTAAGCAACACACCATGAAGCAAATCGCAGCCAATGCAGCACGAGTTCAATCCCTGCTACCATCCAGGGAGGGGACCCACATAGCGCAGCAGACCTCTCCTGTCTTGCCCACTGCTCCCCTCAGCAGTGTGTTTCAGTCAATCTGCCTGTTCTGCTCCCCACTCTGTCTCTGTGAATCCTCTCACCTTCCCACACCTCTGGCCTGTACCCCAGTGCTTATATGCATAAATAAATAAATATTTAAAAAAATAATTAATGAGCTTCCAAGTTTGTATAAGGGAGTTCACCATAATCAAGAAAGAACACCCCAAAATGTAGTAAATGTAAAAGAATGAAATGTGTATTTGAAAATTTGTGTGGTAGGAAGAATAAATGATCCCCCAAAACAGAAGTGCTAAACCCCCAAATACTTTTTATACCTGCCCACAAAAAAATCTCTAAATATTTGTTAAATACAACCACTAGACAGAGAGAAAATAAACTTTCACATCTACTATCTACCCCCTCATTGAAAAAATGAGATGTTCCCCTTGCTTATATGATAGCTTCCTGATGCACTGCTGTAAACACACAGTTACACTACCTGTGATCAAAACCATTGTCTGTATTTGCACAGTACCTTTGTTTGGATAGAAACACATACATTTATAAATGTTACCACTTGTGTTGTCATTATCCCTTGTGGTTATTACCAAATTAGTAATGGATTTAGCATCACTTAATCCAGGGGGAAATTCTATTTAAAATGGAAAGAATGACAGATAGGAAGGGAGGAAAAGAGGAAGGCAGCAAGGAAAAGGAAAAGAAAAGAAAAAACAAAGTGTTCTTGGAAAGCGAGCTCACCACTGTTGTTTGACAGCAAGGGCATTTGATCTCCAGAACACTCATTTTCATAAGCAATAATGTGATTAATCAGAAGCTCGGCATTTTAACTGTCAGGACACCACCAAAGCACCATCATGTTCAGTGTCACTTTGCCAGCATGTGCTGTGTGGATTAAATATGTAGGATCCTGAAGACAAACTGAAAGTTGTGAACTTAAAATAGCTCCTATTATAGAAACATATGCTTCTCAAAGAAGGATTTTTCTCTAGCTATCTGAAAGTGAATAATAAGTAGAAGTTTGTAAATTTCCTGAAACAACCAATGTTGCTCATTCTCCCTTCCATAGTGCTTTCTTTAGTCTTCCTCTCTCTCTCTCTCTCTCTCTCTCACATACACACACACATATTTCACTGAGGGAATACATATTTCCAATTATCATTCATCATATCTTTATAGAAATTGTAAATACTTTCTAAAAATTTCTGTATGCATTCAGGTATGACAGAGATCACCACTGACTGGCAAACTTCCTTTTAGACTAGCGAACAGTGTTCTGCCCCAAACACCCTCTCTGTCATCACTACATCTGGGATGTTCCCCGGATTAAGCACCTGTACCGCCCATCCTGGCCTATCACCTTCATACATCACTTCTTGATCCTTTCTCCATCTCTTTTTGACTATTATAATTACAACCTTGCTTTGCCCTTCTAGTTTGAGACATGATGAGTCTCTGACATTAATTAATTTCCCTCCACAGGCTTTTATCTATCTCTTCATTGATTGATTGACTGATTGATTGAACCAAAGTGAGTGGATGCCTAAACAGGAGTCACCAAGAAGGGGAAGATGAATGGGAGACTGCCCTGCTCCTTGGGCCTCTTCCTGTGGAGGAGAATCTCTGCCTGAGAACACATTATGTGCTGTTGGCAACAGAATTAGGCTTGAGTTTCAGATGATTTCCTCCTTGAGAGGAGGATAGTGGGAAGTGTTCACCTGAGAAGTGATAACTGAGCTGAATCTTGAAGAACAAATAATTATCTGGGTGTGGAAGCAATTAACTGGATTGCCCTGAATAGGGCAAAGCAGGGACTAAAGCACAAGGTAAGGTCACACACAGTGAGTCCTCATTGGACCGTATGGCTGGGCTCGTGCCAACCTACATTTTAAGTGACACAAAGGAATGCAAGCAGATCCTTGAATGAATACTTTTCTTTCAGAATCAATAGGGATTTCTTTTTTTTTTCTCATCAGTGTAGAACATTGAACAACGTTGAACATATTGACATTTTTTCAGGAACCTGTTGTGTCTTGTTTCTGGAGATCTGAATTGTCCACTTTGAAAACTAGTATTTTTTAAAGATTTATTTATTTATACATATAAGAATTGGAGTACAGGCCTGAGGTGTGGGGTGGTGAGAGGAGTCACCAGAAACAGAGTGGTGAACAGAACAAGCAAACTGACTGTTTCATAAAAGGTCCTTCCAAGGAGAAACCATATTGATAACAAAAATGATAATACTAGCGGTAGATATCAATTATTGTATGGTCCCATAACATCATACTATTATAGAGCTCCAAATTCTACATCATGTGACTTAACTATAAAATCTTGAGTGCTCTATAAGGTAGGTTAAAAATAACTAAATTTCAGATGGATTAAGTAATATTTTCCCAGTTACACGTTATACAAGAGGCTCTCTCAAGAATGGGAAGCTGATCTGTGTCTTTCAAACGTGCTGTGTTTACAATAACTGGAACTTGAGTCTCAGTCTTGCTAATATAGGTTTGTTGTAATGTACTTTTCTTAGTCAATTGACCAACCTTCTCAAAAGGTACTAAAATCCATTCCAAACCATTGGAGAGCTGCCTGGTTCTATGGTAATAAAGTCACTTCTTGGCTGTTTTCTAATCTTTATGTCAGTCCTAGTTAAAACATATCCTTGTCCAATTTCATCAAGGAAAATCAACCTCATTGAAGTTCAATGCAAGGTTATGTAACCTGAAGCTGATATTCGAACACATTTGATGTCATGGATCTCAAAGTTGCTTTTCCTAGCACATCACACCACAGCCTCCTCGAAGTCAGACTGTCTGAATTAATGAGTAGACAAACACCTGCATTGTCTACTTTTGGAAACATTACATAGAAAAAGTAGTTACAATAAGTATTTGGGAAAGTTTAGGCTTTGAATGAATAAAACAAATGAGAGCATTAATATACTCTTATTAGAAAGTGTTAGTCAATGACCTGGCTTGCAAAGGAGTGGTTATAATTTATGAAGGTCATGTACCCCATGGCTTTTTGTTGTTGTTCTGTCCTGAAAATGGTATAGGACTCACAGCCAAAAGCAAGAAGCAAGCTTTGATTAAGGTTCTCACTATAAATCATTGCTAGCAATATTAACACAGCTCTGTGTGCTATCCCCAATGCTACATGCAAATGACCCATTATATCATTGAACATACAAGTTCAAGGTCCTTTGTATTTGATCACCCTGACCCCAATTTACAGACAGAGAAACTGAAGTTGAGATAACAAGTTGTTTGTCTTAGGTAAGCTAATACTGATAGAACAGTAAATTCATTCCAAAACAGACCTGGGAGCTGAATGGCTGCTTCACAAATAACCATGTACTGTGGGCAAGACTCTTAGTCACTGCTACCTTCCATTTCTCTGCTTCTAAGTTACAGTGATATCTACTATCAGGGAGAATATGATATGCATAATGATATAATAGTGTGTGGTATTATACATACCCTGTACTTAATAACATCACATACAAAAGAATGAGATCATTTAAGTAAGCATGAGAGGTGTGTTTACTATTAATAACAGATGTAGGTTTTATTAACAACAATCCTGATCATCTTACAGAGCAAAGAGGCAGAGCTCAGTGCCCTTCAGTTTCTCCTATGAGAAACTCCACATAGGAGCCCTTCCCTCTATGGTTCTTTTGCTGACCCAGGTATTCAAGGTGTGATGGGCTATGGGGGAGGGGTGTGATGCACTTGACAGAGACATTTGTAAATCTTCCTTGGTAACCAAGATAAAATTGTGTGATTCCCCCAGCTGACTTTTAAGTCTCTACTTATTCTCCATGATACATACCATGTCTCCTGTATTGACTGGCTCACTTTATTCAAAATCCTTTAAATTTGTGGCTAATTTCAGAAAAGTCAGGTCATAGAAGTACAAGAGGACAGGCAGTGGGAAGGCTGATGTAGGACATTAATATATAACACAAAAGCAGAAATTAAATAGTATTTTATTGGCATGAATGATAGTAATGACAGCTAGTGGGGGGAAGGGAGGCCATGCAAACCATGGAATGTTGTTTAAATAGCTATGGCTGGTAGGCAAGGAGGGGCTTATAATCTTATAAGCCTGAACAGTATGATTCCTGAAAGAAGTCAAAATGTGTCCTGGAATGTGATCCCTTAGTTGAAGACACTGAGATGAGCCTTTGAAAACAATTTGATTATTCCAAAGATAACACTAGAAAATGTTGGGAAAGAAGTGGAGATGTGAGAACAGAAGAGACTCCATGAGCAACTGGAGTTCAAGTCTGTAGGGCACTCTGGAGAAAGGATCAGCTATAATTCAGAATTATCCAGAAAGTTTAATTCATCAACTCTATGTCCACTTCTTCCAGGTCATTTTCTTTCAAGACATTCTCATGAACACCAGCTTTCCCTGCCCTGAACTAGAAGTACACCACAGGTACTCTCACTAAGCATCCTTCAGAAGACACCCATCCTCAGTCACAGCAGCAGACACTATCTGCTATGCTATCAACTACCACCAGCATTGTTCCAGAATCGCTCAAGGGTATCTGAACAGCTGTCACATATGAATGTTCCCAGTGGTTTCCCAGAAAAAGAATACTGATTATAGCCTCACAATGGGCTTCCTTATGGTAGACTTGTCTCCTGAACTATGGTGAGCTGGCAAGATCAAGCAGCCTGGTATTGACTAACCATTAGGAAAACATTTTAGGCTCAAGGACTGCTAAGAATGTCTCCAAGGTAAATAACTCAATGGAGTAAATTGTCCTCATTTATAACAAAAGCAAATATAGGGAAAAACAAAGGGGATGTCACTCACCTTCCACAAATATTGATCTTTTTTCTCTCTGTACTTTTTCTACAGAACTTAGGAATTTCAAAATATTTTTTTTTTTTTTTCTAAGTCATAACCAGCTCTATTAGGTGCTAGTCAGTCCCTTTATATAGGACATTACAACAAACTGAAAATAGGGTAGAATTATCCACTTTTTAGAAAAGACAACATTTAAATGATTTGCTCCATGAAAAAATCAATGGCAAAACCCAAGATTCAAATGCAAGTTTTTTAACTCTTAGATATCTGATCTTCCCCAAACTCCCACCAGGTAAATTAGTAAGATTATTCAGTATTGGCAGCATCCTTACCACACGGTGGCGCTAGGGGGTGCTCTGCAGCAGCTGTGCCGTCGCCCTCTCCTTAGGACATACCTCCAGACAGGTTTCTCCTGTGCAACTGGTGGAGGCGAGGGCCTTTGCCTGAACAGGCACAACCCACAAGGAGCTGCTCCCACATAACCACTCCCTGCCATGCATGAGGCCAGACCAGCCTGGCTACTTCAGGAAGCTTGCAAAACCCTGGGATCCTCCCATAGTGGCTCTTTGGAGGACATAGCACTTGGACCAAAAGTCTCCATGGGTCTTTTGTATCCTTTTGGTCCTCCTTCTCCCGTGTGAACACTACAGTCTTGTTGTGGAGACTGGCCAGGGACCCAAACATGTGCATTCATGAGAAGTTCCCTCCTCCATCCAGCAACTGGAACCCAGCCAGGCCACTGAGGGCAGCTTTTGGTGAGTCATGCTGGGCCAAGCTTCCTGAGCTCATTGGAACACTGTTCCTCCCTGCCCATTGCGGGACAGTGGTGTCACGTGGTTATCACAATTTCTCTCACAAGTAGGTTTGGACTGAACAAGAAATAGGAAGTGCAGCTATAACTGAAGTCTTTTTAAGACACTTGAACTTGTATTCAAAAGATCACTATTTGGTAGGCTAATCCTGAAAAAAAAAATCTGCTTTCACTTTCTTATCTTTATAGTCAAAGTTTCAGTCACTTTCAGTGATGCTTCCCATTCCATTCCACCCCACCCCATGGTACCCTCCTACTTGTCCCCAGAATGACGGAGAACCTAGCTTTACAGATTTTGTGTCTAGTCCATGTTTTTACCTGTCCCTCTGTTCAAATCTCCCTGCCATATCTGTGCACAGTTCAGTCAAAATTGTTGCTTCTACTGTCATCATTTATGAAATCCTGTGATTCATTCAAGCTTTGGATGTTGCAGAAACCTTGCCATCTCCCCTGCTTCCATGTTATGGTTCACATGTGACTGTCAGCTTGGGGCTCTTTCTCTCTTCATTTCCCTGTTTGAAGTGGTTCAACGTATCTCAAATGCCTACTCCCCAAAGAAAAATGCACTAGATCCCATAGCTGAAAGCGGTCACTTCTCCTTCTGACATCTCAGATTACTTGTTTCTGTCTCTCTCCTGCCACTTTTTCCTTCCTCAGCTTTGTTTTAGTTAATAGCTTAATTGTTTTTTGTCCCATATTAGAAAATGCATTTATTTCTGCTAGCTAGGGGGCAAATCTGAGCTTTGTCACAAATGAATGGGATTTGACAGATCACCTGGTCTATCCTGTCTGTGAATAGATGAAAAAATTGAGAGCAAGAGAGTGGCAGAGTGAGCCCCAAATCCAGATCCTCCCAGCCTACCATTCACCATGCTATATGTCCATCTCTACTGCGTAGAAGAGGAGGCACTCAATATAAGTGCTCTCTCTTGAAATTGTAAGAGAATGCTGAGTGAATAGCTAATTCCTATACAGATACACGATTGATAGGAATGTGCTCTGTTCAGTACTTGTCATCTCTCTCCCATCGATACACACAATACCAACCAGACCAGTTTCAATAGAGTCTCTATGGAATATTTTTAAATACTGGCGATCATCAAATCATCAATTGAGCACCTAATTGTGCTCACCACAGTATTTGGTGAATTGCGTTCATTATCTCATTCACTCCTCATGACAACCCCACAAGTGGAGTAATGATTCCCATTTAAGAGCTGAAAAAATAGAAGCTTCAAGAGATTAGGTAAATAAGCAAAGATTGACTTACCCAATGCAGGAACTTATCACTCTTCCATCCACTCCCTTCATGAAAGCTGGTTTATTTTATAGAACTAAGTATAGAAGGGATGCTAAATAAACATGGCAAGTAAACTCTCAGATATTTGTTGAAATAATAAATTGAATCAGCCTTCGATGCAGTCTGGATGCACAGGGACCATTTGGAGAGAATTAGCAATCACTTTCCTCTCGAATTTGGGAAGAGCAACATGCAAATCTGTGAGATGACGATTCTGACAAGCTAGAAAGGCTGGCGTCCTCTCTATAAATGCAAATGCAGCTATTCCAGAAATGTTGGATCAAATCAGCAGTTAATGAAATGAAGGGCATTAGGAAATGTTGAAATGATGAGCCTTACTTTGCTCTGAATATCATTATCATGGTCAATTTTAGGTTATTTATTCTATTTCCTTCCTGGACTTCTCTGGCGTTATTGTCAAGAACTGTGCAGTTGGTTGCTGGGCTCCTCTTAAGGTGGACAAACATCCTGCTTCCGGGAGAGGCTGTGGTCTTCCTCCTTCTACCCTCCTAGAACTTGACAGTGGTGGGAGGGGCCTCTGATCATGCTTGAGCTCAGATAAGAATTCCAAACAAAGGAAACTGGGAATAGAAGTTGGGTGACCAACAGGTTGCTTAAGCTATTTGTGCCTCAGTTTTGGAAGTAATTCCAGTGCTGATTTTATAGGGCATTTTTAGGAAAGTGCCTTGCACACTGTTTTGTACAGGATTAGCTAACAAAAATATAATATCAACCACAAATGGAACTTCAAATTTTCTAGTTGCTGTATTAACAACTGAAATTCATTTTAATAGAGTTGAACACAATGTATTCAAAATATAAACATTTCAACATCTGATGATTGGACATGTTCTACTTCATTCTTCAGATCCACATATGACAGTGTTAGCACTGGTGTGGATGCCACACTTTCCATCATCCTAGCAGCTTCATCACACATAGATTTGATATGGACCTTTCACCCACTTGGACATCCATTGTCCTTCCCAGTGTGGTCAACACCATTCATGTTACCTCCACAAGTGACCGCATTTCTCTTTTTTATCTGGAGGCCTCCCTGTGAGTGTTTTACAAATTTTTTGTCAGCTAGGATTTCACTTCTCAGTAAAAACAGAAACACATATACAACAGGAAACTAGACTCTGGGAGAGTTAGCGTGTGTGAATAGAGCTCCTGGAGAGCAAAGCAGCAGGGGCCACGGGAGGATGGGCAGCCCTTTGGGAGCCCTGTGCAAACTCTCCCAGTTTCCCCCAGGTCCCTCCAAATCAAAAGCTACTTGAATTCTGCCACATTTTCACATACCATTGCATGGTTATGCCAATGTGGCATGTGGATACCAAGACCTCTTTGGTATTTTCACTGCATATACAGAAAAGGAGATGGTGACATGGGTGGGAGGGCACCACAGGGATGCACTGTGGAGAATCCCCTGTCTAAATTTGGAAACCCCTCTTCATTTAGAAAGACAAGAGTTCTGCACATCAGAAGCTACACCACCCCGACTCTGAGCTCAGATCCACGGAAACTTTCCAAATTAGTGCTGAGACAGAAAAAGGCAGCTGGGTTGAGTGACTCTGAAGTGTGTTTGCTCTCTCTGTCAGGAGATATATGAAATATTCAACTCTCTTTATTTTAAATTTTGAACAAAAATGAATTCTTTCTTTACTAAGGAAAATATCTAATCAAAAAACACTTTCAATTCCAAGTTTTATTCAAACTGAAATGGGCAATAGGGAGGGCAGACAGAATACAGAAAGGACTGGGTGATAGGAACACAGAGACAGAGAGAAATAACAGCAAAGTCTTTCACACACATCCATTTACATGTGATTGTATTTAATTACATTTACACTTGCATGTGCTTAGTGTAATATATACACACATGTGCACAATATGTATAACCTAGGTTCTTTGGTTCCTTGTTTTAGCCCTTTAGAAGGATACATCTAGTAGGTAGTAGGATAGATTCAGCTTCAGAAATACAGAATGTGGCTGTCACACTCCCTCGATATAAAGGTCGATCTCAGTACTCCTGTCGGGATATTTTCATTTTCTTCAGGTCTCAGCAAACCAGTTCTTTCTACATCAAATATTCCTGATTCTTCCCTACCCCACAGTCTCTCCCTTCATGAGACTCCATTTATACTTAGAGTCTCATTCACAAAAGCCATTTTTAACAGCTACCGTATTTCAATGAGAGCTAAGATCCTTGTAATTGCAAAGTGTACCATTATTTTATTTATCGCTGAGAAAGAAAACCTCTGCCAATTAAACTATACTGTCATGTTTCTGATTATTTAGAAGTTTTATGTTGTACTTATCAAAAGAGACTGACTGTGAGCCAAAAGAGATAACAAGATGAACAGCTGTAGCACAAATAGGAATTGATAACCATTATACCTGTGATGTTCAAATAACATAGGATGATTATTTCAGAGATAATACAATGTGAATCAATGTGCAGTTCAAAGATGGTGTAATATGGAGTTTTCTTGCTTACTCAGACTCTGAATTCCATGAAGGTGTGAGTAATATGGTCATTTTGCATATAGGGTTCTATGGTACCATAAGCCAATCAAAGTAGATACTCCTCCAAAGATGACACACAGATGGCCAGCAGCACATGAGAAAATATCCAACATCAGTTATCATCAGAAAAATGCAAATGAAAACCACAATGTGATGCCACTTCTCTCCTGTGAAAATATTCCAGATCAAAAACACCAGAAACAACAAATGTTGGCAGGGATGTGGATAAGAGGAGCCTTCCTACACTGCTGGTGGGAATATAGACCATTCCAGCCCCTATGGAAAAGAGTATGGGGGTTTCTCAAAATACTAAAAACAGATGTACTGCATAACTCAGCAATACCAGTCCTTAGTACTATCCAAGAACACAAAAATACTAACTCAAAAGGACAGATGCACACCTATGCCCATTACAGCACTGTTTGCAATAAAGAATATATATGGAAACAATCTGTGTGCCCAACCACAGGTGATTAGAAAAAGAGGATGCAGTGTATAAGCATGATAGGTTACTCCTCAGCTATAAAGAGAGATGAACTCTTGCCATTTGCAACAATACAGATAGAATTGGAAGCAATTATGTTAAATGAAATAAGTCAGAAGGAGAGAGACAAATGGCAGATAATCTCACTCATATGTGGAACATAAAGAAACAAAACAGACAATACTAAACCAATTCTGACTGTAGAATTGAGGCTATAGAGGTGGAAGGTAGGCACTGGGGAGGGAAGGGGATGGGGACTCAGTGGACTGTGGGTGCCTTGGTGTGGTAACATACATCTGTGTGAATGTATTACCTTAAATCATATGATGGAAGCTAATGTTACTTCAATAAAAAATATTAATTTTCAAAAATACTGTTTCCTGGGCCTCATAATGCTGTAGAAATCTAAGGTTTTAGAGAGACTTACTAACCCTAAGTCCTTTAGACAAGTTCAGCCCCATAGTGCTAATGTGTGGCTATTAAACCAGTGTATACAAATCATCTGATCAACTATCCAGCACATGGTCAGCTTCAAAAAATTTTAGCTTGTCAACAAAAATCATTGATAACAGAACTCACGGTGGGAGGAAACCCTCTTCCTCTTTATCCACCTATCACATTGTCTTGATTTTTCAAATGCTGAGGGAAACAGAATTTGGCTTCAGCTTCCCAAGGGCTTATGCATGATAATGAGCAATCCCTCCAGAGACTTCAAACCCAAGTCCACAGGTGATGTGTGACTCTTTTTATTAGATGGAAAGGAAAATTGAAGCAGTGAACCCAGTAGGGGAGCTTTATGCTGACTTCTGAGGTTGCCAAGGTCTGTGGATGAGGGTCTAGCATCCAGCGGCAAAACAGAACCCCAGGAAACCACATGGAGGACATAAGGAACTTTCTTGGATAAAAGGTCACTTTCTTGGTTAAAAAAAAAAATCCCTAGCTTTCCTGATGTAATCCGATTTAATGAGGTGGAGAAATCCAAAGCTCCTTGAAATTTTAAAGCAATTACAGCACAAATGACTCCGAAGCAAGATGATCTTATTATGGTGAGGCCATAAAATGCTAACTTCAGAATGTCAGGAAAGCAGAACGGTTCTTGGCTGGAGTGTCAGGATTTATGGGAGGTTTGTGGAATTGTCGGCACCTGATTATCCTCAGAGGATATTTTATGGTGTCAAATGCAGCGTTTCATCTGGCACTGACTGTTTTTTGTATTATTATCAAGGCGGGTGGGCACCTGTTTCTGTATATCCTGAAAAGTTTCTTTGAGAATGGCACACAGTTCAGTGGAGGGAAAAAAAAGAGTTTCATATTCTGTTGATAAATTGCACCACGATATCTTATGAAAACAACTATCAGCCTCCTACCCTCCACTTGCTTGTACAAGCGCAGTGGTTCTCAAAGTGTATTACTGGTGGCATCAGGGTCACATGAGAACTTATCTAAACAAATACTTGGTCCCACCCCAGACTTACTGAATTAGATACTCTGAGGGTTTAGTAGTCTGTGTTTTAATACACCCACCTCTGGGTGATTCTGTTGTATACCCACGTTTGTGAACTAATACAGTGATATTATACTTTAGTTTTTATTGTTCTTAAAGATTTATTTATTTGTTCATACAAAAGATGGGGTACAGGCCAGAGGCACAGAAAGGTGAGAGGATTCACCAGAGATAGAGTGGGGAGCAGAACAGGCACCTCCACTGAAATACACTGCTGAGGGGAGCATGTGGGTCACCTCTCTGGCTGGGGATTGAACTCATGCTGCAGTGGCTGCAGATTGCTTTATAGAACTAAGACTCAACCCCTTGTGCCACCAGGGAGGACTGACATTAAACTTTCTTTATAATAACTTTACATTCTTTAAATGTAAGAATGGACTATTGCTTCCTCTCTACTTATGCCATGTTTCCCTAGGGTCTAAAAGTATATTTTTATTGAAGCTGGCAAGATGTAAAGAGTTTTGGTGCAAAATAAGCTCAACTCCATGACTGTCCATTGTCACCCAGATCTTGTTGCCCATGGCCAACCATTGGTCACTGGCCCTGAGTATCTACCATATACCAGACACTCCTGGGCACTCACACAGCAGCAGTAAATAATGCAATGAAGGCTCTGGTTCTCATGGGCTGCACATCTCAGGAGTAAAGCAGTAAAGACAGAGGCACGCCCTGCCTCTCTAGTGACATCAAATCACTTTTCAACAACGTTTTATTTTATAATTGTTTATACAAAGTACTCAGTGCCAGGCTCTGTGTCAAGCACTCTGGGAAAAGAAGGCTCCAAGTAAAATGGCAGCACCCCTAGAGGAACCCTTGGTCTAGGGCACACATTTATAAGCCAAGGTGATTCCTGATTAAAAAGAAGGAAAAAAGAAAGAGGCTTCAATCCCCTGGGCCATTCAGCAGATTGGTAGGGATTTCTTCAGTGACTTCCTGGCAACAAGGTCCCCACTGACTCCCAGAGTCTGAGGGCCCCTTTGATTCCAGGCTAGAGCCACTGTTGCCTTAAGGCCTGGAGCTGCCTTTCAGCTGCTCTTTTATAGTGACTCAAAATCTGCCTTCCTGAAGCTGGGGCCCCTGTAACTTAGCTCCTTATTCTAAGGATTCACCAAACAAGTCTCATCCTTGTTTGGGACAGTCCCTCAGAGAGTCAAAGGCAGCTGCCGTTAGGACTGTAAGTTGATATCCAGTCAATGTCCCTCCTCAGCCCTGTCCCTGAAAACCCTTCTATGTATTCTTTCTTTCAACAATTCCTTATTTAGGTTTTTTTACTAAACACAAATAATGTTCTTTAATCATAATTCCTATTTTTTTGTCCCTCTACCCATAGCCCTCTTTTTTTCTGAATATAGGCTAGTTTTAACATTTTTTTTCTAATTTTTGGCTTCTTAAACAATACCCACCCAGGCTATTCCCACACCACCTGCGTACAAAGTGCTCTGCTCAAGTTAGTGAATCTCCAAATCCCTTCTGACATTCAATAGGCTTTTACTACAACCTTGCAGTGTTTGGACTTCTAATATAGCCAGAAGTGTAACCTTGCAATTACTGACTCTTCTGTTACCTGTTGTCTTTGGGGATGATTAAGTCCTAAGTGTGTATTGTTTGCATTGTTTATGATGCTGGTGGAGAAGAGCCAATACTCTAGAGTCAAGTCTGAGTTTATATACAGACAAAGCTTCTCATTATGAAGTCTTGACAACCTCCAGATGGTTTTCTGAGCATGTTACAAATCTTTTGTTACACCCTCTATAGCAAACTGGTCAAACTGGATTTAGGTACATGCTGCTGAGAGGTCAGATGATACATTCAAGTCACAGTATATAATTATTCAGATTGAATTTCTTTTCTTCATTATTTGAAAGCTCTTCATACATGACTTAATGAGTTCTAGAAGAATAAATAATGGTTTTAATAATGCACCTTTAAAAAGATATTTGAATTTGCTGTCATTGTGACAATATTATCTAAAGAAAAATATTTTTTAAAAGACAGAGAAGTTTTAAAGATTCTAGGAAATCCAACCCAAGCACCAATGTATAATATCTTTCAGCAGAGTAGCACAAAAATAATGGATTTTGCATTCTTAGTTGGGAGTCTTGCAGCACAGAGTCTGGAAATGAGGCTTTCAGTTTGGGGATGAAGTTTAGGTGCTAAGCTAATACATGGGAATGATATTAAGGCAATGACCACCTGCTTAAATCAAAAGGGAACTTCTGAATTGCTGTATGTCTTCAGAGCTATCCCCACCAGGGTGGGAGAGCTGAGGACCTTATACCCTAGGAAGTCTGCCCAATGGCAGACTTAGGAGAGTAACCCCAGAAGGAGATTTTAGTTCTAGGAACTTCCTGTGGCTCTATAGCCAGGCCAGAGAGGGGTCTCATGGCCAGAGGCGGCCCTCAGTGATTCAAGTGGGGCTGATTCAGCTTTCAGGATAAGAGTGGGGCCCCAGCAGCAATCAGTCTGTCTTTCTTCTTTCCTTTTAATTACTTATGTTCATTGAGGTAACTTTGATGAAAATACAATGTGTATTTTAGGAGCATAGGTTCGCACCTCTACAAGGCCCATTTATTTCAAAGGAAGATAATATAAAACAACTAAGGAGTAGATTTTACACACAGTCACACATATGTATATATAATATATACATGGCCAAGTGTATAATCACCCCAAATAGATACATGGGATAAATCTTAGGTTACACACATATAAAATCAGATTGAACATATGTTTAGTATCTTCTGTGGAGTTCAGAAAAGCCATACTATTGCACTTTTATAGAATATTTAAAGACCCATCTTCTCTAAATGAACTATTTTTTATATTGTTCAGTCTTTGTTAGGTTGATGGAAGGCCCATCAGTTAGAGTTTGATTTGGCTTCCCAAAGGCTTCTGAAACCCTCCTCTGAAGTGGGAAAAGTCCTTATGCATTTCAGACTACAACTTTGGGGAACCAATGAGCTTATTGCCTGAGCTCCTGAAATAAAAGGCTGCTGGTGCCTGGATTCCTCTTTCTCTTGGCAGGAGCTATTATCTTTTTGTTCCTCCTTTTCCTAGTCTAGAATCTGAGGCTCTGCTAAAGGTGGTCAGATACTGCCCTCTGTGCTTTCTTTCCTTTGCAGGTCTCCAAGTGCCAGCTCTTATAGGACCCTACCTGTCACTTCTACCTTCATTCTATATCCTCTCAACAAGGAAACCAAGGCAGTTCCTTCTTCACATCAACCACAGAAGTCAGGGTTCAGGCACCAGATGATGAACAACCAGTACAAGGAGGTATCAGGGAAAGAGTGAATGAGTAGGGACAGTCTTGGGACCAAGGATGACAAAACAAGAGCCTTGCTTCTGCTCTGGATTCATTACCCTCCCTCTCATAATAAAGATACCCATGGGGGGCAGGCAGGCACTGACATATGTTTGGGGTGGAAAGTTCTGATAAAATTGGTGTAGTACTTTGCGTTTGCTTTTTTATTGAAATTAACATGCCTGGATAAAAAAATAGATTTTCTCTAGAGAGCTTTACCTTGATGGCACATGTTCATCATTAGAGCTTTAAAAATGAGAGATTGTAATTCTCTCCTCTAATTGTAGAAAGCAGCCCAGAGCACAAACGCAGTGAATTAAATTATAATTCACACTTATCCAAAAAACACCTATCTGCCTTTTAACTTGCTTCTCAAAACTTAGTGGGACAAAATGAAGAGTCCAATTTTAATGTATGAGTAAAAGCCTAAATGAGCATGAGAAAGATGCTAAAGGGAAGCCTGGAAAACACTGTTCTTATCAGGTGTCTGTAGCCCTGCTCCTTAACACTTCTCCTAAAGAGAGCAATAGATTTGTAAAAACCTCCAGTCTGAAGTCTCAGTGCTGCTGAATTACTTAGCAGTGGTAGTTTCAGCATGACTATTTTCATCCAACCCAAACCATCACCTGCAGTCAGCCTGTATTATTCTTGTTGCTCCAAATTAGTAAAGGATGTAGCTGTGTGAACCCTTAGCCCAGTGGTCAGTACACTCTTTTAACCCACCATGGGTCATTCCTCATTCTTAATCCTAGATCACCTTTGGGTTATTCCTGGGACTAGCTCTACCCTGACTTATATTCTTGTATGGCCTGGATATGTTACCTGGTGTTTTCTAGGCCCTCTACCTGAAAGCTAGAATCTTCCATGTGCATTTCCTTCACAGGCCCCTTCTCCATCTGTTGTGGTCATCTCCCACCCCCTCACCCTTTTTACACATAGTGAGTGAGCACATGCACATGCACGTGCACACACACCAGGTCACCACCCTCAGGCTCACAGGAACTGGCCATGGTGCTAGTCAGAGACCAATCAACTGGAAAGTTAGTCTGGGTGGTTCAACCACACACTGTCCATTGTTGTCATCACTTCATGGAGATTATTGGTCCTGCACACTGTATCCTTGACTCTTATCCCTGGAGTCTGACCCAAACTCAAAATACACTCAACTTCTGTGCCTCTTTGTATACTGTATATATGAGCCACCACTCCTAGCTGGTCTGACTCCTACCCTTTCCATCAGTTGTTAAGAGATTCCTTCATTCCTTATGAATGAACCCACAAGCATGATCACTGAAACTTTCGTATCATTCCATCTTCCCAAGAGCCTTGCAGGATATAAGAGAAACATTCTCACCTGTTTTACAGAAGATGAGACCAAGGCACAGAGATAGTTCAAGATGCTCGAGGCCATCCATTGGAACCAGATGACCACAAAGTGATGTTGAAAAAATAGATCACTTACAACCTCCACCCTAGAAGCCACCTGGGTGCCAAAATCAGCAAGAGTGAACACTATTTCCTTTAGCAGAAACCATCAACCACCAATTTCTATTAAGTATTTATGGGTGAAATAAAGTCTGCCCAGAAGCAGGCAGTCATTTCATATGCAGAACCAGTTTAATTTAAGTTGACTTATATCTTCTTACCCATCAACCTTGCTATTTCTAGGATGTATAAATCCATGTATCAGCACTGACTTGTGTTCATTCCTAATGGCAAGTTGGAGAAAAATAGCTGAAAAGGACTCTATTTCATTTTTTAATTATGAAGCAAAAGTGACAGTTCATCTGGAATATTGTCAAGCCAAGATAAAAAAGGTGATTGAGATTTGGCTAAAAACATTCCTGGAGTGTAGGGTAGGAGGGGTGGAACTTTCTCTGAAATATATAAACATATTAATGTTTAAGAACTGTATAGTGATTTCCCCCAAGAGTACTAGAAAAATCCTATCTTTTCTGTTTTATATAAAATTTTGCAGGACACAAAACATATGACACTATGTCAACTGCTTTTTGACCAAAGATTTTGGAACCTGAAGCTGGAGGGGCAGTGTGTACTGTGTTTTGCTACTTTTACTCAGAGTACCACTCTGTTCCAAGGTGCAGAACAGTTACTGCTGCTGAATGAGGATGGACCTTACAGGGAGTCTGACCTGTACAATGGTCTTTGTTAACAGCAACAGCAATAAAGCAATTGTCTTCAAGAAATTCAGAGATTAAAGGAGAGAAAACCAGCACTCTGATGGGGAAGTGGGCAGCACCAGGAGAGCTGTAAGGGTGTGAGCTGAGAGCACTGGTGGGCAGGTACTCAGGAGATGAGCCCCATATGCATTTCCCACTTTCTCTTAATATGCAGATTATGAAAATTACCATTGAAAGTCACTTCCAGCTATGAGGAGCTAAGACACAAAGACTTGATGATGGCGACCCAACAATAAAATCTGAATGCATGGTTTTTAGATTTTCCTTCTTAAAATCCTAGATAAATGCTGACTAGACAGAAAGGCAAGAAGAGAAAAATGAAACCTAAAACAAATAAGGATAATAAGAATAATCATATGTAGGTTTTCTATAATTGCTGTTAAAGAAGCAGTTGTTCTTTTCCAAAACTTCTCAAAAAAAAATCTCTAAGTTTTGGAGTTAAGCATATAACTTAGAGTTAGTTACATACATAAAATGTGGTCAAAGAGGGGAGCAAAAGTGTTACCCCAGTAAGGAGGATTTGGTTACTCTAAGAATACAGATGCGGGGCCTCCCTGGTGGTGCAGTGGGTTAAGCAATGCACTATGAAGCAAACCACAGCCACTGCAGCACGAGTTCGATCTCTGCCACTGGCCAGGGAGGGGACCCACATGACGAGGCAGACCTCTCCTGCCTCGCCTGCTGCTCCCCTTAGCACTGTGTTTCAGTCAGTCTGCCTGTTCTGCTCCCCGCTCTGTCTCTGGTGAATCCTCTCACTGCCTGGACTCTGGCCTGTACCCCAGCTCTTGTATATATAAATAAATTAATTAAAAAAAAAAGAATACAGATGTGCCTTTTTGAAAAAGCCCTTCTATTAAAATATGTGTAAATATAAAGAAGCTCCAATAGTGAATCATTGTGTTTTGTGCAAATACACCACATCATGCAGTTACAGAAATGGTATGAGAATTGCAAACAAAAGGCAGGGATCAGCCCTGATTGCAGTAGGCCACCTGCTATCCACAACAATCATTGTCTTCACATCAAAGATAAATCTTCTTTTCTGTAAATAGATTCTACTGCTCATATCACAGAGATGATGATGACAGAAACACAATTCTTGATCTTCAAGACATTTTAAAATTAGGTCTGAGTTGTCCCACAACACCCCAAATAAAACAAACCACGCAGGCCTGATTAACTGAGTCCCCTAACATGAAGTGGATTTGGTGGAGTAGAGGGGTCAGTATAATCTACTCTTGACATGAAGTCTAGAAATCTTTTATCAAAGCTATCGCTGGATTTTGCCCATGTGATATAATTGCTAATAAGTTTAACTATGTCTCTTGTCAGAGACCAAAGTCAAACAAACAAAAAAACACAGTACCTAGAATATTTTGTTTTCTCACCTTATTTTTTTTCCCTTTCAAAATATCTATTCACTGAAGTCAGACTAATTGTGAAACGATCTATTTTGAAACCTATCTCCTTTACCTTTTGGGAATCAAAGCACTTCCATACTTTCAGTCTTTTAGTATGTCTCCCTGTCTCTCAAGGTTCTTAAATAACAACTTATGGAATTATAATTCACATATCATAGCATTCACTTGTTTGAAGTGTACAACTGAATAGTTTCATATACTCACAAACTTGTGCAGCCATCACCATCATCAATTTTAGATTTATGTTCTCTATGTCCGTAAGAGAAATCTATGTCCATCAACTGTCACTATTCCCTCTTCTCATCTTTGGCAGTCATTTATCTACTTTCTGTCTCAAAGATTTTGCCTAGTTTGGACATTTGATACAATTAGAATCATATAATATATGGTCTTTTGTGACTGATTTCTTTCTCTTAGCATGATGTTTTCAAGGTTTATCCATGCTGTAGCAGGTATAGTATTCCATCCCTTTTCTTTGCTAAATAATATTCCACTGACTGAGTCTACCGCTTTCATTTTCCATTCATTAAAGTTGATAGACATTTTGATTGGTAATTTCAAATAATATATGTGGCAATATTATGAACACTGAGGTACAAATTTTAGTGGGATGTATTCATTCATTTATCTTGAGTGTATAACTAGGAGTAGAATTAAGGAATCATATGATAATTATATGTTTTACATTTTGGGAACCACCAAATGTTTTCCAAAAAATGACTGCACCATTTTATACTTACACATAATTGGAAGGGTTCCAATTTCTCTAGATTTATCATTATTATTGTTACTGTTATTATTAATATTCTTGTCATCCTAGTAGGTATAAAGTGATATCAAAATATGGTGCCTTAAGTTTAAATTGTCCTAAAAATATGAACACTAATAGGATACTGACTAACAATGATGATTGATAATGTTCATCTGCTCAGTGATGATGCCAAGAATGTGTTTCAAAATAACTCAGTGAAAGAGAGTAGCTAGGAAGAAGAGTATGAAGGAATCTGATAATCATGGAAACTGGGAAACAGACATGTGAACATTCATTACACTCATTCTTTGCTTTTTTTCAATGCTTGAAAAATTTCTATTTATAGAATTTTTTAAGTTTACTGTAAAACCATATGAAATTTTTCAGCATTCTGGTATGAACTGCACCTAGATTTGGAGAACTAGGTTTATGAAAGTGAGAGAATAGTCTTTAATCAATTTCTAATTCAAGTCAGATTTAATTTTATTTTATAAGGCATTTATTTATTTCCATTTCCAGAAGGTTTACCAATTTCCTTACTGAAGAAAATGGAAGCAAAATGAGACTTGAACAATTTTCTCTCATGTCATAGTCATTTGCTAGATTCTCTTAGTCTATCAGTGCTTCAGGCCTCTGCAAAAGCAGTGCACCACTAATGATGCTTAGGATAGTCAGTAGCTTTCAAACTCCCACCATCAATGTTAGAAATGCACTGAATATTGCAATCCAGAACTCATATATGTGTGCACTGATATCAAGAAACAATATCCATACTGCTTTTTTGTTCTTTCCTGGCCTATATTTTCTTAATTCTGACCATAAAACTCTGAATTGATTGTGTAAACAAAGTGACTATAGTAGCAAATATATTGGTTTAAAATATTGTTCTAAATGGAGAATTAAGAATATGTTCACTTCCAAAAAAATCTAGCAGCATTTCCTTGAAAGTTTTGAAAAAAAAAAAAAAAAAAAAAACTGTTTAGTTAAAATAATGATCATATAACTCTGCATTCAATGTAAGNTTTTAAAAAAAAAAAAAAAAAAAAAACTGTTTAGTTAAAATAATGATCATATAACTCTGCATTCAATGTAAGTGGTTTTTCTAGTATCTCTTTCACTCACACTCCTTCTTTCATTAAGATTAATATTTAGATTCACGTCTTTTAATTTGGTATCATTTGACTGGTCTAGTGTGTTTCCATACATGCTACAACCAGCAGGAAGTGTCACAAAGACTTAGAGACACCTAGAATATTCATATAATAAAATACAACATTCTCTGATATAAATAAAATCTGTGATCCAGAGATAGCAAGTTACTGATATTAAGAGACAGTTAAAGTCAGCATTTACACTAAAATCCAGCACATCTCTTTCCTAGCCCAGGAAAGTCTACAATGCCGGGCTTTGATGGATTAATTTCTCACAATGTGAGCAACCAGCAGAAAAGAGCTTTCATAGGAAGAGGTCATTGTTAATGTGGATGCTTCAATTACAATTTCCTCTTTAAAATCTTCCTACAAAACTTGGTAAATTGAAACCAACTAATAAAATTGTGCCCCTCAACAAAGTACAGCAAGTAAAAAGGTGAAGAATCATGAAATGATACATGTTGTTGATCTTAGGAAACTGTTCTCACAATGGTCCATGCTTTGTTCTTTAAGTGGTAAATGTACCATTTTTAAACTCACTTTTGCCATTTCCTCATTATTTCTGTCATGCCCATTTTGTTAGGTGCTGCCTACACCTTCAAAAGCAACCTGATCTAATTCGAGAAACATCTTATTGTCTATAAGTTCTCTTCAATGGGTTGCTTCATGTCCCCTCAAAAAGATATGTTGGAGTCCTAACATTGAGTGTCTAAGAATGTGACTCATTTAAAAGATAGTCTTTAAAGAGAGACTCAAGTTAAAATTAGACCATGGGGATAAGACCTAATCCATAGGACTGATGCTTTACAACAGAAAATACTTGTATATAGACATGCTCACATGTGTGAATACATGTACATATGTCTATAAACACACCCATTGGGAGAACATCATGTGAAGATAAGGTAGAGGTAGGAATGACAATTCTGCAAGCCATGGGGTACCAAATATTGCCACCGAAGGGAATTTAAGTGAGAAGCAAAGTAGAGCTTCTTCTCAAAGGGACGAACCTGTTGACACCTAGGTCTTGGACTTCCAGCCCTCAGAACTGTGGAGCTATACACTTTTGTTTTAATCATTCAGGCTTTGGTCCTTTGTAGTGGCAGCCCAAGAAGACGCTGGTGGACAACCCAAAGTTCCTCAGTATGTTCATTTTCCCTCATAAGTTGGCTATTGGTGCTCAAAACAGAAGACTCCGTGGAGAAGCTACACTAGGCAGAACAGTACAGCCTTTGGGCCCACAATCCTCCTGTGCCTTCCTTCCAGCCCCAGTGACTGCTTTTACACACCCAGATCCACTCATCTCCAGTTGCTCACCAGACATTCCCACTGGATGCCCTCCCCTCACATGTAGGTCATTAAGATTCACTGTATTTTTGGAAGTCAAATACATGTTTGCTTTGTTTTCATATCATCAATACTGTAGTTGCTTCTCTAATTAACTTTTCTCAACACCATTTAGCTATAAAGTCCAGTTTCAAAGAATCAGTAGGTGATGTTAAGTGAGGACTTACTGTATTTTGGCACTGAATTCTGAACTGAAAAGCCAAATCCTGAAAAGTCACATAGTTCTTTCTGAAAGTCACATTGACAGAGAGGGTAAGTCACTGCACAATATTGACACACAGCACTATGGCCACAGGTGTCAATTCTTTGTTCATAACCCTGCCTTTATCCATTTGTCTTAGATCCTCATGTCTAATGCATTACAGTGTTTAGGAAATATTTCCTGATGAAATTAATCTCTGCCTACAAAGGCATTCTGATTCATGGTAACTTTACCTGCTGATCCTAGTTCTGCTCTCCAAACCACATGGATTTCTGCCTGTTTTCAATGTGAAAGATTTTTAGATTTAAAACAATTAAATCACCCAGAATGTATTTTTACTTGTATAGAAATACCTTGCAATGTTACCAGTTAGCCCAGGTAATAAAAAGTACCTATGAATGGTATCTTACAAAATTGACTTCCTCAGCACCAAATTTTCACTGGGTAACTGAAAGCACCCTTCTTTTTCCTGTCCTCCCTACTTCTATAAATGCAATTTCATAGATAGAGTTCTCCTGCTCAGTTTTATTATTTACACTCCTATAAGAGAATCATGTGTATTTCTGTACAATTTGTGGATACAAAATTACAAAGGAGATAGTCCTCTTGCATCTCGTTAAAATGTTTTTGTAGGATGGCATTTGTCTATTGTCTCTTTTCAACAGACACATTTGTTATTAGCTTTGAATCTACATCCCCTCCTAGTCAGCAGTCAATACTGAAGAATGTTGTTAAATTTCTTCTAATACTAAGTTTCAACATATCTATGGTATTTCTCTGGAGGGAGGGCAGGAAGGAGAAAGAAAGGGAGGAAGGAAGAGAGAGAGAGGAGGGAAGGGAGAGGGAGAGAGAGAGAGAGAGAGAGAGAGAGAGAGAGAGAGAGAGGGAGAGAGGGAGAGAGGGAGGGAGAGAG
>JAGFMF010011380.1:17584667-17604388 GCA_019455555.1 Galemys pyrenaicus
CAATAAAGACACAGAAACCAAAAATGAGGAGACAAGGACAGACTGGGGACACCTGGTGGGGAGGGGAGGGAGAGAGTTGAGGGAAGATGGGAGCACGAGGGACTGAGATGATGGTGCACTGGTGAGAGGGTGATGGGGAATACATGGGGATTACAATTAATGGCAAGTATATGTAAATTTTAAAATATTTTATATTAATAAAATAAATAAATAAAAAAACAAAAAAAATAAATTCAATGCCTCAGCTCAAAATGCAATCAAATATTCTTAAGAATTTATTATATGCATTACATTTGGCTTTGTCTTGGACTTTCAAAGTTAAAAAAAGTACATGATTTGGGAGTCAGAAGATTCTGGTTGAGACCTTCTTCCTATCATGGCTGACTATACTGTGAGTCTGCTTTCTGAGCCAGTTTTATTCTCCATGAAATGAAGATGGCACTACCTCCACTTTCTTTCCTTGTTATGAGATATAATGATAAAATGTCTTTTATACATAAATTTGGCACCTTTCATATTATTTGCACCTAATTAATCGTAGCTACTATTATTACCAGTCACGCTACTGGAAATATCAGAAGGATGACAAATAATATCTTGTTTTTACAGTCCTTTTTAACCAAGACTAGTAATATTTCAAAAGAGATATAAATAAAATATACAAAATTCTCAAATCTCACAAAGGGAGTTATTTTAAGATTAAAAAACTAGAGCGCACACAATGTCCCAGGAGGGTTAGCACAAATAACTGCTGCCGGGTAAAATAGCTTCCAATTTCCAGTGACTTTCACACCTGTCTTCCACAACAGCAAAATGATTAGGAAAGTTCTACCATGTATCTGGGGATATAGCTACCTAGTGGAAAAGCCAAAAATTCAACTAGACCCATTAGAACCTCTGACTACGTATGCCAAGTGCTTTTAGTTTGGAGGCCATGGCACTGGAGTGTTTCGGAAAGTGGAGCACAGGTGCAGGAGGCAGGAGGATCCAAATTTTCTAATCGACTCCACCTCTAATGATGTTCTGTGGCAAGCCTTTTCTTCTCAGAGCCACATGTTGAAGCTCCTCCATTTTACAAGCTCCATCCACCATACATAAGTAGCCAAGCAGTAGCAGAAGGATAGGGCTAAGGGCATGCCTTGATTCTTGGATGAGAACCTCTCCCGATCCCCTAGTTTTCCCATCCAAAGGCCAAAGAATAATACAAAATTGTCCTCCTGTCTTCTGTGTAGCCCAGACTCAGGCCTGTGCCATAGCTTCCTGCTTCATCTCTGAGTCCTGCCCTTACCTATCCAGTCTTCCTTCGACCAATGGACTTCCTGGTCCAGAGTTCACATTTTCCCTTTCAATTGTGTGTCCTGGAAGATCTTATTTGATTTAAAGAAACCCAGTGAACATTTCCGGGAATTTCTTTGATAGTGAACAAATACACATTAATGGAACAAGAGAAATTAACAAGTTACTTAAACCCTGTTTGTTTATTTACTCTTCTTAAAATGTAATATGCTATGTTCATTGAAGCTCTATTTATAACAGCTAAGCTATAGAAACAACCCAAGTATTCAACAACAGATGGTGAATTAGAAAGATGTGGTCTATATACATGACGGAATACTACTCATCTGTTAAAAATGAAAGAGGAAGTCTTATCATATGTGCCAAGATGGATGAAACTGGAGGGGATTATGCTAAGCAAAATAAGCCCAAAGGAAAGAAACAAGTGCCATATGATTTTACTTGTTTGCAAAATATAGAGAAACAATGGAACAGGCAAAACTAAACCAACACAAACTCTGGAAATCTCACTGCAGAACTAAAGCTACTAGAGGAGGAGGGCAGGTATAGGACCAAAAGCAGAGGACCCAATGGATGGTGGTGGTGGAGGATTTTAGTGGAGGGTGTGGTGCAGTAACACTAAATCCAAACAGTGTTGCAAAGCAAGGTTGCCTCGATAAAAAAATAATATAATGAATAAACTTGACTATCCTGATGACCCTGGTTTACTTTCATGGTCTCCTAAACAACACAAATGCATTCTATCACTGTTCTGGGAGTCAGAGGACTAAAATCAGGGTGGCAACAGGACTGCATTCCTGCTAGAGACTCTAGGGGAATCCCATTCTCTTGCCCTTTCCAAGCTTCTAGTGTTCACCAGCATTCCTTGCCTCCTGATCCTTCCCTCTACCTTCAAAGAGCATGATCCCTACCCCCGATTCCATGGTCACATCAGTTTTTTCTAACTTGATTGCCCTAACTCCCTCTTACACATACCAATTTCTCTGCATACCTTCTAGAACTGCTATGAAAACGCAATTCAGTCATGTTTCAGAACCTTTTATACACTTTATAGCTGACATCAACTTGAGCAATTTTACTTAATGAAAAGGAGTGGGGAAAAAAGAGAGACAGAACTATTCAATAGTGCACTCTAAGTTCAGGGAAAATCACAGACATTATCTCATTTAATTTTCACAGCAAGCACGTCTCAATTTTTATCGCTAGTAAAATGGAGCCTCAGGTGAGGTCAGTGCCTGAGCTCACATCACATAGAAAACAAATGTTGAAAACAGAGAGAGCTCTGAAGATATGATAATGAGAAAATGTAGTCACAATTTCAGTTCTTACAGACGATATAGTCTTATTTTATAGATATTAATCAGATAATCAAATATGAAATTACAGTGTCCAAGAATGACAAAAAAGAAAAGTACACAATCTTTAATTTCTTTGGAGGCTACACCCACCCTCCTACCATGATTTTTATGGCAGAATTGAATTTCTAATTTCAAACACCCTATAAGGAGAGTATTTTCTTTCAACTTTGTAGACCAAAACAGCCTCAGAGTTCCAAAAGCATAGTTTAAATTGCACATAGTCTACGGATTACTATTTCTGTTCAATTGGATTAGCTCATGATTTCACAATTTTGTGGTAAGAAAAAATATACTTCCCTGCCTTTGTGATAAGAGGTCTTGGGAATCATTCTTTTCCTTTCCAACCCAGAGTCTTGGTGGTCATCTTGTGATTGTGTTTACCCCCTGGGCCTACCATATGCTGACTGAGCCTTCCCTGTGTGAACTGAATCACAATGAGCACCACATCACTATCCCACAGAGAAGGTCCCATGGCATTTTTATGAAGTTCTCTGATGACTCACAGTTTCCAGATAGACTGTGATAAGGGCTTTGATGTGATAAGGGCAATTAGATACCAATTATAGCAGCTTTCTAAGTCTGAAGAGCCCAGCGGGCAAGTCTCTACAGTTTGGAAGAGAATGGGAACTTAATAATAATGATAAGAATGAGGTTATGAGTACAATAACAAAATTGATAGTAACATCAATGACTATACAACAAGAACAGCTACCACTCATTTAGTCTGCTTTAATCAGATGGTCTTTATACATGAACTCTAATCCTCACAATGGTCTTATAGGAAAGTACACTCTGTTTAGAGATGACAAAAATGAAGACTAAGGTGACAACATATAACTTTGAAGTCTTCTCAGGCACTTTTCTGTCTCTGAAACTGATCTCACGACTCTTCATTTTGAGGCCATGCCCTGGCTGTAGCTCATGTACTTGGATCCAAACTCATTGTCTAATTCATGTCATTGCTTTCAAAATCTAGACCTTGTAGGGGCATACTTTTACTCCACTGCAGGTTTACATCTTCTCCCACAAACTGGAGGCAACCAACACCCAAGTGCTTTCAAAATGTGAAATTGCAAAATTGCCTGGGCATTGACACTCAAAGCAAAGAGACAAAGTTGAAAGGGTAGATTAAGATTTTTGAGCTAATTCATCCTACTTATAAAAAAGTTACCCAATAAATTTGAGGTTATTTCTTTGCTAAGCAGCCTCTCCTTTCTACAAGAGAAGCGCAAAGCCAGATGAATAGGAGTGTGAACTCCTTTGTAAAGGCTGAGATTAACAAACAGAAAGATGAATACAGATTTTTCTTCCAATGTCCCCAATGCATTGTCCTCTTAGTCCACAGTGCCTCACAGAAAAGCCTATTTTCAACTAGTTGTATATATTTATAGTCTCCTTGGAGAATGGGTCAACTTTGAGTTTTGTGAGCTCAACATGTCTCTGGTTCTCAGGTATCCTTCTGGACATAAAAGTGAACAGATCAATCCACTAATAACTATGTATCTAAAGGGAATTGAGGAAAAAGAAACTGAATGGAAGGTTTATCAGAAATTTTCTCTTTTATAGAATGTCAGGAGAACTTAAAATACAATACAGTCCTCATCACAGAGTGGAGACCTGTCTTTGCCTGACCTAGTGTACAACACAGTGTTTGAGTGATAAATGGATAAAGAGATGGAATTTCCCCCAGAGGAGAGAACACTATGAGAAAACTCATAGATTGTGAGTCAATGTAACTGGGTCTAGTGTCATCCTGGCATCTATATGACCCTGGGAAAATTACTGGATGCTCCAGTCTGGTACTCTTCACCAGTAAATTAGAGTCATATTTTCTTGAGGGCATCATATGGTTATCTCTTAAGTTGACTAATAAAAAGAGTAACATATCTTATGAATTAAAATAGTTTGGCTATCCCCCACTTACTCAAGGCAGTATGAGGCTGAGAGCAATGTCCGTTCTCACTGGCATCCCTTCTGGAATATGTGAGAGCACTCACTGGCTCCCATTGCTTGAGCATATTAAGTCATGAACTCAGTCATTCCAGACTTGAAGGAAATGCCATCTCTCTGCAACATGTTGTATGTTCTGAAATCCACTGCTCATGTATCATCACTTTAATATCGGAGCAACAAAAATGGGAATCTGAGGAGTGAACCATCTCAGGCCCTCATGGCAGCAGTATCTCCTTGTCCTTCATCCTCATGTCATGCTGTATGGTTTGTGCTAGAAAAAAAAAATGAAGACTTCCAATCTGGCTTGGAAGAGCCCTCTTTCTGTTCAGCTTACCTTCTTCCCTTTCTGGATACATCTTAAGTGTCTAATATTGACATGCCTTGATATGGAACTCTATAATCTACATCCAATTAAAGCTTAGTTTTACTTTTAATTTACATTTTCTATGTACTCACTTAATGTTTCTTATGAGCTATTCACTGATAATTTTTTTCTAATCACTTTCTGGTAAAAGTGTTGGAAAGAGATTGGATAAGCCATGTCTTTTGTGTTTCTGAAGGTTCTTGGAAAGCTGGAGAGATGACTATACACACAACAGTCATCTTCCATGCATCCAATAAGCCTGTGAACTCCCCAAAGCCTGTTAGTTTACAGATTAGGGTGAAACTCCTTCCCTTAGGATGTCCAGCAGCTTATGACATATGCATCACCTTTGACTCCCACCGGTAGGGTTGCCCAAGTCTTTTTTTTTTTTTTTTTTTTACCTACCATTCAGCTGACTCATTTGGAAAGAAACATACAACTATATTTAAGCTTCTGTTTAACTATTTTAGAATCATTCTGTTCTCCCTGTTAAGAAATTTTTACATCTCACAGTTATAAGAATTTTATTACAAAGGGAAGCAATCTGATTAAGAAATAGCTAAAAATAACTACAGCACCAGATATTTTATTCATTTTTATGACTAAAGTTAAAATTTTAAGGTAGATTAGTGAGTAGAAATAACACTGTTATGTAGCAGTCTTGATTCTCCTTTGCTAATTATTATCTTTTCAACCTCAAACAAGATATTTACAACTGTCTTAACTTTCTCATTGGCTGTTGATGCTTATGAATTATAATGCAAGTAAGTGCTATGTAAACTTTAAATATCATAGAAATGTAAGAAATGATTATTAAAGAATAGCTTATCATATTGTAGGATTCATTCTCACTTTCTGGTTTCTCTTCTCCAGCCAAGAAAACTTTTCTAGATTTTAAGGTTCATATCCATAAAAAGATACTTACAGAAATTGAAACTAAGGCCCCTTCCTGTTACCATTAGATCATTCTAAGTGGGTTGGACATTTCATCTAAGATATTTTAAGGGAATAAATCACTTTCCTAATCAAGGCACTGCTCACAAAAG
Source organism: Galemys pyrenaicus (assembly GCA_019455555.1). Taxonomy (NCBI): domain Eukaryota; kingdom Metazoa; phylum Chordata; class Mammalia; order Eulipotyphla; family Talpidae; genus Galemys; species Galemys pyrenaicus. The sequence goes on from JAGFMF010011380.1 coordinate 17,590,685, forward strand.
AACACTTTGAACCCTCCTTATGAGTCACTTCACAGTTGGGGGACACCTTCTAATTTTATTTTCAACCATCAGTAATCAATCACAGAAGGAAGGAAAATAATTTGAGTTAGTATTTTTAAAAAATTCTCAACAATTCAGTCTAGCAGAAAAATGCCTATGGTTTAAGGAAGTCACTCATTTCCATAAAATGCAAAAGTTCAAACTGTCCACCAAGTTGAGAGCAAATGCAAATGAATAACTTGCTAGATAAGTATATAAATGGAGTATTGTGACTGCTTTCTTTATGGAATCATAATAATCTACTGATTACAGAACTGGCCTCATCCTTGTTCTAAGGCAACTTTAAAGACTTCATATAGCTACCAAGAACACATTTAACAACCAACATTCCTCAATTTTATAGATAAGGAATGAAAGAAAAATGAAGATGATGTGGTCAAGATTATATAGCAATTTGGTAAAAGAAACAAAGTTAGATTTTGGTTATAACTCCAATTCTAATATCACTTTCTTATGTAATATTTTAGTAAGAAAATGCATTTCTGGAAGATTCATATTCCCCAGGCATCAAGAACTGAAAAGTGGTGAAAACTCAACATCTTTGTGTACACTTAGCATGATTTTTGAATAGTTGTGATTTCTATTAAAAACACTTTGATGTTATCCTTTCCCCTTATATGAAAGTGGGTATAATTATACCTGACAACTAGTTAATTAACAGATCAATGTATTTACAGCAGAATTATAAAGAATTGTCTTCCCAGGACTGAGAAACAAACTGAGGTATTAAACTCTATCACTGAGTAGAGGTGAGATATAATATAAATTAGAAATGTTCCCAAATATGGTTCTCAAACCTAGTCACCTGTGCTTGATATCATAAGTCCAAATATTAGAAGGAGCCCAAGAAATTTCTCACAGTTTTCTTGACTCATAGTCTTCTACTCAATTTGTTGTATCCTATAAACTGATACATGTTATCTCTCATTTCAAAAGTTCCTAAGACAAGAAACATTGTGCCTCCCTGGTGGTGCAATGGGTTAAACAACACACTACAAAGTAAACTACAGCACAAGTTCGATCCTTGCCTCCAACCAGGGAGGTGACCCACATGGACAGCAGACCCCTCCTGCCTCAGCCACTGCTCACCTCAGCACTGTATTTCAGTTAATCTGCCTGTTCTATTCCCCACTCTGTCTCTGGCGGATCCTCTCACCCTCCACATGTCTGATCTGTAGCCCAGTTCATCGAAGTTTTACATAGCTTTATGAAACAATGACTCCTACTCATGACCTCCTAGTGACTTTTTTCCAGAATATTAGACCTAAGAAATGAGGGAATTCTAGTCTACCAAGCGGCATCCAACTTATTACTTCTAAGATTCCTTTTTTTGACTTTGTGGGAGTTTTTGGACACCATATGTAGACAGCATATGTCTACTAAATAAACTATATTTACTCAACAATGTTCAACTCTTCATTTTCATTTCTTCTTGGACAAAGAAATGTGTAACTAACTATAATGGCATCCTAACAGTATGCACTTTTCTATTATAATCATTTCAACTAACTTGGCATTCCAGTAAACCTGTGTAATTTTGTTGAGTGGTAACACATAGCATCTATTTTAGTATTGGAGAGGTTGAAAAGTTCTAAAGAGGCTCTGGGATTACTATTACTGAGTGGGGAAGATTCATACTCAAAATTGTTTCTGGACTCCTTAGAATTAAGTGTCAGTCTCTCTTGATACTAAATAATCAATAGAAAGGCTAAGTAGATAACTGAACTGCTCAGAATAGAAGGAAGGTAAGTAACATGAAGAAACGAGCTATTTGGTTTTAGTCACTTTTAATTAGTCTATACACCTCCAGGTGAAACACATTCTCTTGGTTATATCTTGTGGAGGTGTTAATACATTCTTAACTCATGATGAGTCAAGAGTATATTTCAGAGAAATGTTATTCTTCTCAGTAAAACTTGAAAACTTAGAGAACCCTGTGATTTGAATGGTCTTCTTTTAGAACTCCTGCCTTTAAACATATGGTTGCTGAGTAATACATATATTTTAGGAAGATATCATATAACATATACCATTGCAACCCTGATCAAAAAGAAGTAACTAGTTCTTCACAGTCATACATCAACAATAATTAAAAACCCTATGCTCTAGCTAGAATGGAGGTTTCTCAGGTGCCAGTAGGTCATGAACACTGTCAAGTTTCACTTTATATACTTATCATTTGAAGAGGCTGAACTAAATCCATTCAGACACTCAGAGAATCTCTGAGGTCCTAAAGTTAGAAGAATCACAGATCTATGTAACATATCATCTGGATTTGATTTTTATTAAATGTCACAACCCTTGCTTTCAAAAGTAGAGAAAGACTTTAGCAGTTCTACGGTAGTTTTTTTTTTTTTTCATTTTGATTTTACCTTATACATATATATTCATTTTTATTTGATCATTCAACAGAGTTTTAGGAAATACCTACTTTGAGTCATGCATAGAACAAATCATTACAGATAGAGGAAGTATAAAGACACAAAATCTGTCTTGAATGTACTTGGAAGCAGTGGTCAATAACTCAAGTAACTTAATAATCATAATTAAATGTGGTTTAGGGTTGTGGTAGAGGCACTGGGGCAAGAACACACATGGACTCATAACAGGAAGAAATACTCAGAGCGGAAATGACATTAGTTAGATGAAGAAGAGGTAGGGTGTGGTGGACACAGTCATGTAGACATTTATGAACATGGGAAGGGGTCATTAAAACTGAAAGGCAAGTTGTATTATGGGCAGGGAAGGAAGGCTTGGAAAAAATGCAAAGCAAAGGCAAGACATCATCATCATAAGAGGAAGACTTTATAGCTCCAATACTGTATTTGGATTTGGGCTAAAACATAAAGAGAAGTCACTGGAGAATTTAAGTAGTGGGTGATATAGTCAGACTTGCATTTTAGAAGGATCACTTGGGCTGCTAAACAAAGGTAACAGATGGGAGACTGAAAACAGGGCAAAAAGTCTGACAGCAGATAACCAGTTAGGAGACTTTTTCTGAAATTGAGCGATCTGAATTTAAGCTATAGGAAAAATAAAGCCTTGATGAACTTCGAAAGCATGAAGGAAAAATGATGATAGCACATAACGCTAAGGGGTAAATGTTGTGGTTAAACTCTTTGGATCTAAAATTCAGCCTCAAATCACTGTATAAATTAGCACAGATATAATTGACCACGTGTTAAGTCAGTAAATACCCACAGCTACACTTTGCATCTCTCCCTGTAGACCCTCTACTGAGGTTTTAATGATTGGGAAAAAGCAGCATGACAAAAATCCTTTACCAAACAAAAATATCCCTAAACCCCATTAGACTGTGTGTAATGAAATGTTACAAATGGAGGATTACAAGGGAAAATATAAATGACCATAAATCCAGGGGGAATCCACTCTTCTTTCCAGATTATACTCAACTTTAATAAAGAAACTTAATAAGCTCATGCATTCTTGCCAGCTTTAGATATGGCCACTGCTGATCAATAGCATTTATTTCTGGAGAGAAAGAGAGGCCATGGAGGGAGGGCAGAGCAGCATGTGGATGCTGAAGCATGTGAGTAATGACACAGTGTGTCGGGTAATGAAGATTTGATAGAGGAAACAGCCCAGCAAGCCTGTCTTTGTCTCTGAATATCAAACTGTGTGCTTCTCCTTCAGATCCTATTAACACCTCTTACTACAACTGGGTTTTGGGCTTCAAGTCATCTCAAAGGAAAGCAAAAAGAAAATACTATTTTCCCTTTGCTTATGAATCTAAATAAAACAAAGTTTGGATGAAATTTTTACCAGAGGTCAAGTTCATCTAGTAGAAGATGAACTTACAGAGAATTGAGATGAGATGGCATGGAGGGTATCTTAAAGAAGCAATGATTATCTTAGAAAAATGTACATAGGAAAAATAGGTGAATCTCACAAAGAAAAAATGATAAAATGATTCCTGCATTAACCCAAATTTTTACTAAATTAATTCTGAAAGTTACATATATAAATTTAAGGTCCTTCTTCTTCTTCTCCTTTCTTTCTCTAGTTTTCCTTTTTTGACCCCTCAAATATTATGTGCTTTAAATATATGCATTACTTCTTTTCATAGAAATGTTTTAACATAGTTTATGGGGACAATAAGCACAATATAAGGAAAATGGAGGCAACATAAAAATAGAAGAATAAGATGAGCCAATGAGAGAGAAATCTGAACCATAAAATGGTGTGTAATTACTGAAGGTGAAACAAAAATTTTGCTCTTAATGACCCAAATAATTGGACACTAAGATTAGTCAATTAAAGGGGTAAGTGTAAACACAATGGCCTAACTTAGTCTTACTGGGAAAAAAAAATAAACTTATTGGCTAGAAGAAGTAACATATTTTCTTTGTTCTTTAAATTTTTTTCTCATAAACAGGACTTTGTGATATAGTGGTGCATTACCCTCAAAATATTCCATCACCCACAAAGAAACAGTACACAACAGGAATATGAAATTTCTGAGTCTATGGAGGTGATCTTTTGGCCATGTTGCCCTTGTTTTCTTGAATCCACTATCCCTTGCCAGTATTAATTTTCTGACCACTACAAGAGGTATAAAAACCACAGTGGAAAATTTATCCCTATTAAAACTCATACAGAGACAAAAATGAGAAGACAGAAAACCACAGTACACATGATCAAACTAAAACAAACTACAACAATACCTAAAGATGCCCTGACTCAGTAGAGTTGCAGAGCATTACAGAAGGGGAATTCAGGGCAACACTACCAGTAATGCTGGTAGTACTTAATAAAACAACAGAGGCTATGAAAGAACTCAATTTGGGCAGAAAATCATATAAACAATACATCTTCAATTGCACCAATGTAGTTGCTGCATCTGGGATTTGTCCTTTTTTAACTTAAACAGTTGCAGAGGAATAATATTTGATTTTATGTAGGCATTGTGAAACATGTGATACTTGAATGAAAGAAAAAACTTAAAAGCTGACATATCATTAGGAGAACTTTTATTGTGCTCCCTAATCTTGTTTTTTTCCCATGCTTCAAAAATTTACTGGGTTAGCTACTTGGGTGCACACAATGGCTCATTTTCTCTCCTGGCAACATTACCTAGGGCAGGAATCTAGATGGAAATGTGACATCAGAAACCAATGGGAAAAAGTAGGTGTTGTGCAAATTTAGGAATCTTGGAAGCCAGTTCCCTGGGAAAACAAAGCAGATAATTGAGAAGTCCAAGGAAGTCATGCAGACTTGGAGAACAGTCAGCACTCTGAAAGAATCTGAAGTGTAAGTAAGTTTCTACTCCTATATTAAGACTTACTTAGATAGTGGGAACTCAGTGGGTGTCAGGAGACTAATAGCATTTGTTTGATGTTATCCACCCATGAGATCTTGACCAAAATCTCTCCATTTTGTATAATGAAATATACAGTGTATATAGTGAAATGTATAGTGAAATAATTAGTATAGAATAAAGACATAGATTATTGAGCCATGTTTTTTATTATCAACCTAAATTTATAGCACTTAACTGTTTGTGGATCAATAGACCATTTAAAGTTCTCAAATGCATCAACATTATATTTCCTTTGGACATACATATAGCACAGACTAAATTGTGTTCCAGAATTTGTATGTTCATGTCTTAACTCAAAATGTGACTATATTTGGAAAAATGGCTCATATGAGGTAATTAAAGTTGAATGTGGCCATAAAGGTAGGGTCCTAATCCTAAAGAACTGTGTTCTTAGGCGGAAAGGAAGAGACATCAGACACCTCTCTTTAAATATATACAGAAGGAAAAGGTCACATGGGGATACAGCAAGGAGGTGATTGTTTACACATCAAGAAGAGAGTCCTCTCGAAAAACTGAATTTTCTAGCACTTTGATTTTGGACATCGTGCCTCCAGACTGTGATAAAAATATGTTTTTGGTTAAGCTCCCAACTCCTGGTAATCTGTTATGGCAGCCTGAGCAGACTAAGACAAGTTCCATAATAAGCCAAGTCCCAGTAAGTTCAATATTGGTTCACAATTTACAAGGCAGTCATTTCAGTGTATTTTAAATCACCATTCATGAACTAAACATACTCTGTTCAGTTTCCTAGCCCCATCTCCCGCCATTACTCATCTTCTTGAAAGTTTGACCTGATAATACCAAATTTCTTGTCTGTATAATGGATTATTCCATGCTCTTCCTTTGCACAAGCTGTCTTAATTCTGGATTTTATATATATAAGTGTGTGATTAGAAAAATTATTAACCCTCTGAGTGGACGCCCTCTATGTGCCAGTGATGGAGAACTGTATAAAGGGATAATTGCAAGAGTGCTGCTACCTTCAAAAAATTCATAAATTTAGGGAGAAAACAATTACATGGTAATGATAATAAAATTTTGCTCCTGTTAACATGGTGGAAAGACAGACTGAGGAGAAGGGGGACAGAAAGCACAGAGCAGGTACACCTACCTACTTGGAGTAGATTATGGAAGAGTTCATTGAAGTGTCATAGGGATAATTTTGAATCTTAATGACTACAGAATAATTGCAAACTCCTCTATAAGTACAGGAAACCATTATTTCAATTGTATTTTTTTAGATTTATGAAATGAAAATTATAGGTGAAAAATGAAAAATAAATTCACTTTCAGCACCATTTAGAATTACTTTTTGCAAACTTTTAAAAATAATAAATGAGCTAAGATCTAATGTGTGTTTGTTATATAATGTTTTATAATGTGCCATTTTCATATAATTTTATTTAGTCATCATGGCAATTGTGTAAGTTAGGTGTCACTACCTCCTTCTTAAAGAAAATTTATTCTGTCTTTCAGCTAGAATAGAGGCAGGTTTTGAAAGCAGGTTGGCATGGTTCTCCAGCATATGCTGCCTCCCCAATCTTACATAATGCTCTTCAGTCAGTTTCTCTAGGAGCATCTTCAGGACTACAGATGAAAAATATGTAAACATCCAACCCTTTGAAATGAGAAGTAATAATGCAATCAACCTTGTGTCTACAAAAGAAGGTGAAACAGTACATTTTACTTGGTTAACATTTAATGAGCACTGACATTATCATTAATTTGTTTACCTGGCCTCTTAAAATTTAAATCAGTAATAACAATGATAGCAATAGCAAAATATTATCTAAAATACATTATGGAATATTTTATCATACTTTGAATATTGCAAGTTTCTCTTATATACATTATATTATTTGGTCTTCCTTGAGAGTGTAGTAAGCATAAGCTCTATATTTTTCCATTTGACAGGAAATAAACTCAAAGGGTATAGAAATTTTGAAACATATACCCAGTTCTATGGCAGAACTAAGCATAGAGATAAGCCTAAGCCTCTGAAATAATAGATGACAATCTCCATAGTAAAACACATGCATCGAAGGCATGGGGACCGGCACAGGGCTGTCCTTTGACTTGCTCATTCCCTATGCACATGACAACATGAAGCAGGTGCCTAATATTTGTTGCTGACTAGTAAATTATTGAATAGTAAGTAATGGAAAATGAATAAAGGCATGTTACACTTTCTCTTTTAACTGAATAGATAGCATTTCTATCATAATGAGCAGGAGTGTAAGATAAAAGTCAGTAACCCAAAGTCTATTCCTAATTAGCAGCTCATTGCTGATAGCAAGTCCAGAATCCAATACACACATAGACAATCAGGTTACCCTCTATCAAATTCTATTGTGAGCACTGTCTCCAGTGTGTAAGATTCATTGTATATTCCTAATAACTTCCCATCCTATTCAGTAGAGATCGAGATCCAGGTTATAACTAAATGCTCTGATTTAATTGCTACATGACTGAAAATATCGATTGTACTTTCTAAACCTTAGTTTCCCCATCTGTAAAATGGTGTTTTAACATCTATTTTGAAGGATTCTTTTAATTAGTCAGAATAAGGTTCTAAAATGCCCTCACACATTCTCTACATATAATAATATCTTAGTTCCTAAAATAGACCTTTACAGAAAAAAATAGCCAGTCTTTCCTCAGAGAGGCACTTGGGGACAGAATCACCCACTGCCCATACTAAAAGAGCCAGCAGCCGGCTCAAAAAAGCAGCGCTGGGCACTACTTAGAAATGCATGTGATACTGGAAACGATGCCCACTTTATGTTGTGACGCTGTGTGCCCAAAAATGAAGATACCCAGGTCCGCTCACTGAGACCATTTGCAGCCGCTATGGACACCCATGGAGCACATTTCTCAGGCGGAATGTGGACAGACGGTGATATTTCTCAATTACAATCCCACGTACATGAAACTTGGCATGCTCAGCCACCGTTTTCACCCTGAAAAAAAGTGACTTTTAAGGAAATGAAACACCAGCTGTATGAATCCCCAGTAAGACATGACAGAGACACAAGGAGAGTGCCTGCCACGTGGAAAGCCATTTGTATCTCCCTCCTCAGAGCACAACCAGGACAGAGTCAAGACAAAACAGCGGAGGTTGGAGAGGCTTACTTAATGCAGGTGATGGAGGGCAAAGACAGAAGCAGGGAAAGGAGAAATGCAGTACTTAACATATCCATTCTCTTCCAAGGAGCAGTTCCACTTACAAAGCCATTTCAGATGAGTAATTGAAATAAATCTGCCTTCCAGGCCGAGATTCACATAAAAAATGTAATTTAAAAAATAATTGTTATAAATAACATTCAGAGAGATAGGGTGGAGAAAGAAATGAGGGCAAAATTATATTCCTAACAAGTGACAAAATTAAGCTAAGTGTTTCACAAATAATTGCCCATTTAATCTTCATCAAGTATTTCATCATCAATAATTATACTTTCCTTAATTATTAAGAGGTTCAGAAAGGTGTATTCCTTCAACCAAGGTCACACACCACAATTCTAGATTTCTGATCTTTCTGTGGTTGAATGCAGAATCAGCTAGAAGACTTGTTCAAACAGAGATTGCTGGGTCCATCACCAGGGTTTCTGTGCTAGACACCAGGTATGGTGTAGGGCCCAAGTGTTCTCAGCTCACCCTTCCCAAGGTAATACTGATGCTGCTAGTTCAGGGACCACACTTTGAGAGCCACAGCACAAGGCTGTAAAAACATCCAGTTTCATTCTTTAGTTGTAAGTCTTGTTCTACCCCACAGCCAGCTAGTCAAAGGAAGAACAAACTAGAATCACGATTAAAAGCATTCATCTCAGAAAAAACTGCCAGAGGGTTTTGGCAAGTTTAGGGCATACAGTGCAAAGTAAATTAAATAGTTTGCTCTAAAATTCATGCACTGCACTTTATGGCTCAGTACTGACTCTGCGAAGACAAAGAAAGAGGCTTGTAAAGACTTGATGGAAAAGCTCTGGCACAGAGGGATTGGGACAAGGAGGAGGAGCTGAGAGGAGGAGATGGAGTTAGTGGACTTGCCCAGGCATAGTTGAGTTGGAGGGGCTGGAGGTAGGTAGGTGTTGTGGGGGAGGGGGGGATGATTAGCAGGGGTCTCTATCAGGGAGCCAGTCAAAGTCCAGGGACGTTGCAAGGGCAAATTGTGGTGGCTGGGATTTGGAATTTGACTCAAAAAGTCAAAGGAGTTAGGTAGGTCAAGTAGCAGTAATTCTACTCCAGTTTACCTGCCATGGAGGATAGTGTTGGTAAACCCCTAAACCCTGGCCCATCCCTGTTTCCCTGCTAGATTCCTGATTCCCTTGCAGTGGCCTCCTCCCCAGCCTCCAGACATAAGTGTCACAATTTGTCTGATCAGTGGCTATTTTAAGGGATGGAAATGTAGTCCAGTTCTAGCCTAGGAGTCACAGAGAGTCTACTTGGTAACTTCTGGAAGTTATTTTCCTTTATGATAAAAGATATAGCTACATAAATAAAACATACTGTTTGGGCTTTAGAGTGTTGGTGAGGGCTTAGATTTGCAACTGTGTGGTGGACTGGAGGGGAGAGACTACTGGCGTGTTGAGGACTGCAGCTCCCAGGGCAAAAGAGAGTTGGGTTCTACCTCCTCTGGATTCCATGTTAAATGGGATCATTAAATGCTGTGTATTTTTTTTTTAATGTTTAAGAAACTAATTGATACAACTGGGAAATGATAAACTCCAATAGGACTTAGAAAAACTAAGACCAAGTCTCTTAATAACGGTGGGGTTTAGTTAGAAATGTCAGACCCTTTTCCCACAGAATAATTAAGGACAGAGTGAGCTTTCTAAATATAAATGTCACCAGACCAGTTTCCTTGTTACACCCTTTAATGAGGCATCTTTCATACAGAACTGAGTGTTGTTCTCAAAGATTCCTTCACTTCGTACCCAAGGTCTTCTGTCCATTTTCTGCTTCTAGATCACACCCCTCTATGCTCACTCATTTCAAAGATCTCTTTTTAATGATTTTTACTTTTAATTTCATGTATTATCAGAACTTAAATGACACTCAACTCATAAACATTTAAATGGAAGAAAATGTATCTACCTATGAAATATTAATTACGTAATTAAGAATTGAGGTAACACAAACTAGAAACTTGTACATGTTGGTCCTTTTATTTTGCACATAGATTATAACATATAGACACCACAGGGCAGTCATCAAGCTGTTATCCAAATTACTGACTATAATGCAATTCCCTCTTTCCTGCATAAATTATATGCCACTTCCCTTCATTCACACATCCTTACCAGAATGACTTCAACTACTCACTCAAGATCAAGTCAGATCACACTTCCTCCAGGAAGCCTTCCCTCACACCTCCCCTGCTGGCTTGGAGGCTCTTCTCTGTGTCACCACCACACTTGTGCTTTACTTTTCATTGGAGTCACTCATCCAGCTGCACTGAGACAGTCAACTACAAGCCACCCCTCTTAGGGTGTTTGTTTTCATTTTGCATTGCTTGTCCTGGACAGATCAGCTGCCCTTATTACAATCTTTTGACTGGAAATGAAGAAATAAAAATTCTAAACATCTATCATAAAATTATGTTCTAGCTGTTTTCAATAACAGGTCCCTTAATGTGTCAAGAAACAGTGATAATCCAGTACACACACTATAATGACTGACTGATTTCCTGGACTCTGCTAGTGACTGAAAGATTTTATTAGGAAATCATGAGGTTGATTTAAGTAGTTTCCACTGGCAGTAAAAACTTTGACCCTTCCAAAATAAATGGTAATGAGAATATTATTATCTGTTACTGTGATGTGTATTGTCATTTGCAATGCATTTTGCAAGTGCTTTATATTATATAATCTTCACAAGAACCCAAGGGAATAAGTATCACCATTCCCATTTTGCTATAAGAAACATAGCATTGTTTATACACATATAAATTATTAAAGACCCCTAAAACTTTTTATATATGGATTAGGCTTATCAACATGTCTAATTAATAAGGACTATTGATAATTACTACATTAGAAATTAAAATAAAGAAAAATATTAAAAGTTATATGTGGTCATTTAAAATCATTATAAAACCATTCATATTTTAATGAAAATTAGTGTTTTATAAAATAAAAGTATAATGCATGTCTATGATTATTGTGTATTTATGCCTTGTTTAAAAGAAGCCACGTGGATTCTTAGGTTAGCACTATTGTCCTTTTACAATATCACACATATGTCATACAGATGCCGGAAAATTCCAAAGTATACACCTTAAAGAGAAATTGTGTTGGTAGCAGACTCTTGTGGTGGGAGCATGATGGTGGTTATACCTGATGGGGGTACCCAAATATTATTTCAAATAAAAATTAATTAAAAAAAATCTTTGTGTGATTACAAATGATATCAGTGTTTACTGTAGAGATAGTTTAGACTTGGCCTGTGGATTCTCAGAAAGGATCTCAGAGACCCCTCCAAGGACCCCAAAACCATACCTAGAGAACCACTGGATTATGCTGAGAGGTGTAGTGACTTGATGGAGCTCAAACAACTAATGAGTGCCTGACTGAGGGTTTGAACCTGTGTCATTTCATACCACACCAGCATAGACTGTGGGAGAGAGGGGGCGAGTCCACTGTGGCACAGACCTTGCTTTATTGTGTTCAGTGAAGTATGCGCTTATATCTGAGATGATGATTGTAATTAATAAGCAATAATGAATACAGGAAAAACTGCATTGTTTTGCTGCAGCAGCAATACTTCAGCACAGACAATAATGTAGCATGAGAATCACTTTGGGACAGTCATCTGAGGTTGAGGCACTTTTTAATTTACTTATTTTTTTGCACAATAAAATGGCTTCTGGATTTTTGTTTTGTTTTGGTTTCGTTGGAGTCACATTGGTTTACAACACTGTGTATGAGTCAGAGGTTCACACCACATCTACCATGAGAGCAGATTCCCCACTCATAGTCCTGAGCCATAGTCCCTAGAGCTCCCTCCACTATCATCAGAGGCATGGAATTGGCTGTATTTCACAGGTGCAACCAGGCAGAGGTCAAGTTCACTGTTTTCTGTGAAGTGAAGGACTCTGATGTTCCCACTGGTCTGTTTCTGGGAAACTAGTGTTTATGATGAGATTGAAAATGAGGTTCCTAGAAGAACAATGTGGTTGAAATCCAAGAAATTCCACATACACCTATTATGCAAGTATTTTAATTGCCTGTGTTTCAAAGACAAGGAGAAGATCCCAAAGCAATAAGAATTTAAATCTTAGAAGAAATCTCTCTAAAAGAGTGCCCAGGGCATTACGCTGACATGTGTACTGTCTGTGATGAAGCAGGAAAGTCACGTTCATGCTGAGCTTGGAGGCTGGTCTGGGAAATGAAAACATCACTTTGACAGACATGTGGGGGTCAGAGAGCTCAGATGAGAATATTTGATTTCTGCTCATATTTAATTAGACTTGGCTTTGATCTTAAGTAAAAAATTATGAACTTATTTAATTAAATGGACTGACTAAAAGAATTAATATCCATTATTTTAATAAATATTTGAGTGACAACTGACGTCAGAAACAGAGACGTCCCTTGGGGATCTTGAGATTAGAAAGACGCAGACCCTGCAGTCAAGACTGACAATTACAATATGAAATAACTATGATGGGATTAACTGCACATGGGTAGCAGTTAACCCTGGCTAGGTGGGAGAGACATCAGGAATGAAGGCCTCCTTCTAGAAAGAGGGAGGATTCTGTTAACCCCTGAAGGATGAATAGGAATTATACAGATGAAGGGAAATGGACATCTATAAACAAGTCAAGGCTCATATGTTGAGACTAAATGTTCAGCTTAATGTGGTCTCACTCAAATGTGATAGCCTCATAGTTTCAATATTAATAGCCCCATTCTATGGGAAGCCAAAAATGAGTTTTATAGAGTTTTCAGCAATGACCAAGGTCATGCACTTAGTACATGGTATAGTTAGTATTTGACTATAACCTTTTATATTCAACACAACTTTGGCCCAGCAGATCACAGGCACAAAGATATCACAGGGTGCAGTTCCTACCTGCAATGAGGGGAGCATATAGCCAGGGAAAACTGCCTGTGGGGAAGCACTGGAAGATGCAACTGAACAGTGTGTAGGACTAGTTCCCTGAGATGTTGAGACCATCCTCCCTGGAGGGTGAGCATGCATTGTCCTAGGCAATTCTCCAAAGAGGACATGCAAATGGCCAACAGGCATATGAAAAAATGCTCAACTTCTCTTGTCATCAGAGAAATGCAAATCAAAACCACTAT
>JAGFMF010011380.1:17604840-17621235 GCA_019455555.1 Galemys pyrenaicus
GACTCATTCATGGGAACATGGATGGATCTGGAGGGGATTATGCTTAGCGAAGTAAGTCAGAAGGCAAAAGAAAAATACCAGATGGTTCCTCCCTTAGAATGTTATAATTTGTTAAGGTGACTTATTTTATGGGAGGGGGCAGAACTATCCACCATTTGTTATTTGTTTGAAACTAGAATTCAGCACTTAAAAACATTCAGATACCAAGGGTGACAGGTTAGGTTTGAAAACACACATGAGTAACAGATGATTCTGATGGTCTGTTTAAGTTTCAAGAATACCACAGAAAAAAAGTGTTCTTCTTATACAAGGCCCTGATTTAGAAACCCACAATCCAATTTGTCATGATTGAGATTGGAAGAGAGATATAAAAAGTGCATAGTCCTTGGGTATGTGCGAGAGGTTTCCCTTTCAAGCAAGCGCTCCAGAGAGGCAAAAATTCTAACTTGGGGTACAGTGAAAACTGGTTGTGCTGGAGGCAGGTCCATGCAAAGGGTAGAACCCCATCGTAGCCTTCCATGTTGCCAAGTTTAGGTGATAAAGCTGGCGCTCAACTGCTGTGACCTGTTAGGAAGCAAAGTCGTGATGAAGAAAGGAGATTGGAACTCAAGAAACCACTAAGGGAGTAACTGAAACAGCTACTGGGTGGGTGTTGGAGGTTGGTGCCTCTTGCCCTCCTTCATGTTCCGCTTTTTCTTCTTTGTAGTCAGACAAGGGCATTCAAAAGCAAGTGCACATACAGGGACAATTAGAAAGTGACCACTTTTAATTTCTAATTAAAATCATGGACTGTGTCACACACTCAGTGATCCTTCAAAATATAAGAACTGCAATCTAAACTCCAGACTCCAGGGAATGAAATCTCAGCCTTGCTAAGGGGATACTGCCATGTTTGAATGTTTACTGGGTTGTTTCCTATAGGGCATTAACTATGTTGATTTGTTGTGATTATCACGATTGTATTTTACTTTTTATTCCATACCACTCTAGTCCATGTTTTTCCCCTTAAAACCCATTTCTTTCAAAAAATATAAATCTTTTGGAGAAGTATGTATTAAAAAAAACAAAACAAAACAACAGTCAAATGATTTTTGTCAAAGGTATCACAGCCTTTCAATGAGGAAAAGATAAGTTTTTCAACAAATGATTCTGGGAATACTGAATATCACCTATGAATGAATGAAGTAGGACTCTTAGCTAGTATTTTTATTCAAAAATTAATGGAAATAGATCAAAGACTTAAATGTAAAATCTCAAACTATAAAAAGCTTAGAAGGAAACACAGGGCAAAATCTTCACAGCATTGGATTTGCAATGATTCCTGGGATATGACACTATTTATTCAAAGTTCATACCATATTTACTATCAATGCATCTGTCTATAGGATTTAATTTCTACATAACTTATAGTGCCCAGTACAAAATAATAATATGGGGGTCCTTTGCTGTTAAACATATGGTATTAAGATATAATTGAGGACATTATCTTTGCAACTTTCCTGTAAATCTAAAATTATCTTAAAAATCAAGCCTACTTTTAAAAAGATAATTTTCCTACTTAAAATGTTTCTTTTCTTTTGTCAGTCCACTTCAGTTATCACAGGCTAGGTACCCAGTAGTATTTATAGTTGCAAAAGAAGTAGGGTAGGTTGGCAAACTCTTGTCAACTTAATTTTAATACACTAAAAAATTCTCCAGCAATTAAAATTCATCTAGAACTGTTAATACTTTTATTATAAATTCAGGGGAAAAAACAAATTATGAAGCAATCAAGAAACAGTCAAAAGAAATGAGAGAAAGAGGCCATACCCTGTCTAATTCAGACTGCCACTAGGAAAGCAAAAAAAAAAAAGAAAGAAAGAAACTCTCCCTCATTTCTTCTCCTAATAATTCTTTCCTTAAGTTCCACTTTACACTGCCATTTCAACAGCTCCCTAAATCTCACAATCAAAAGCTAAAGGCTAGAGTGGTTGAGAGGTCATTGAGTATTTTTAAAATTGCAGGCACTCTATCAGGGCCTCCACAGAGAGTGGGCACACAGCATTTGTCCCTGTCTTCAGGGGCAGGGGCAGCACTCAAGAAAAGTGTGTGCTTCCTCCTGACCCCTCATCAGTCCTACTGTTGAGGACTCGAGTGTGAAGAAATGATGCAGTGTCCACCTTGCAGCAGATGAAGACTAGATTACCACTGAAGCTAGTCTTCCCACATCTTTATAGCATGTGACCCAATAACGGCAGTGACACATACCCAAGAAACTAATAAAGGGAAAAAAACAACTCAGGAGACAAATGAGAAAACTTAGCTAAGAGGTGTTACAACCCAGACACAAAGAATTTTATTTAATGAGGGGAATGCTCATTAAATAAATGCTGGATAGTAACAAGATAGAATATGTAAGCAGATACTGAGTAACTGGCAAGTCTGAAAAGGGGGAAAGAAGGATGAAGAAGAATTCTTGAAAAGAAGAGAATTGTTTCAACAAACAAGGTTCTAACAGTAATAGGACAGATCTGCATGGACATTGTTGAAAATAAAATTTGTCATTTAGCAAACCATCACAAATCCCATGATGGAACAAAACAAAAGAAAAAAGAGAAGGAGATGGACAAGGAGGAAACCATGAGATGAAGAAGGGGGAAATGGAAGTAGTGCAGTGAAAGCAGATATAAGGCCTAAATAAAATCTTGTCTTCATAGCGAAAGAGGTCTTCAGCTATAATGTACCAGGGAATTTTCCTGAATTCTAAGAAGGAGGAAATCTATTAAATATCTGGAAAGAAAAGTAAGTACTTAAATGTAGATTAATTTTCTTTTTTTTAAAAAGATGTATTTATGCATACAAGAGTTGGGGTGCAGGCCAGAGGTGTGGGAGGGGATGGGGGTGAGAGGATTCACCAGAGACAGAGTGGGGAGCAGAACAGACGAACTAACTGAAATACACTTCTGAGGGAATCAGTGGGGGAGAGAGGACAGGTCTGCTGCGCCATGTGGGTCAGTTCCCTGGCCAGGGATCGAACTAGTGCTGCAGTGGCTACAGATAACTTCATGGTGCTGTGACTTAATCCCTTGCATAAATATAGATTAATTTTAAATATAGATTAATTTTAAAATAAGCAAAACTAAATCAAAAGAAAACAGGATAAGACAATAATGGTAAGAACAAAATTTCAGAGATATTAAAAGATAAACATGTCAAATTAGAAATGATGAAACTAGAGATGATTCTTTGAGAAGATTGTTCAAAGAAAGAGTCTGAGTCTGAACAATAAAAACATGCTGATGTATATTATGAGGAATGAGAGGTGTTACAACCCAGACACAAAGAACTTTATTTAATGAGGGGACTGCTATGCACAGTTTAATGACAACAAAATAAAAATCTAATTGAATTAGATAATTTGCTAGAAAATTGCAGTAAGACTTAATTCAAAAGAAGTTTAAGAAAACTTGAGAAAAAAATGGTAATCTGGGTAGAATAATAGATGAGGAAGAAATTGAAAGCCAGAATAAAAAGAAAAATCAGAAAGTAAATACACCAAAATTTAATTGCTACTTACTTATAATAACATTAAGAAGGGAAGGCTTACACTTCACATTTTGTACAATTACATATTTTCTAAAATAATTCTCTTTGTGTGCTTTGCTTTATACTTAAATAAAAAGCAAGATGACTGTAATTACTGCTATTCATTAAAAGCTAAGAATTGGGTTTATTTCCCAACTCATATATATTTATGTGTATATTTATTTGTTTAGCATTTGAACACATGTTTATTATTGGAATGCAAATTAACATGATCAATATTCATAATATGTACATGTTAATGAACATAATACTATAATAGGTAGTATTAATATAGAAATCCTTTTTAAAAGTTCATATCTTACTTTCAACACATCTGTCTATAGCATTCTTTTTTTTTAAAAAAAAATTTTTATTTATTTATACAAGAAACCGGGGTACAGGCCAGAGTTGAAGGGGAGGTGAAAGGATCCACCAGAGGCAGAGTAGGGAACAGAATAGTCAGATTTACTGCTATATACTCCTGAGGGGAGCAGCAGGTGAGACAGGAAAGGTCTGCAGTGCCATGTGGGTCACCTAACTGGCCAGGGATCAAATTTGCACTGTGGATGCTTCATAGTACAGTGCTTAACCCTTTGTGCCACCAGGGAGGCTTATGGGATTTCTAATCAGGAATTAATTTCTACATAATTTGTGTTACCCAGGGCAAAATAAATTAAGTTGTTAGAAATTTAAAAAAAAATTCAAGACAGCAGTGCATGAAGTCTTGAGTGGAATCTTCTGGACAGGACTATTCACCTTTCAAGTCTTGATTAACTTCTATCCACAAACTCCCCCTGGTGCCTCAATTGAGAGGCATCTCTTCTGGTGGCCATATAAAACTTAGACCCTTCTCTCTTGAATGACCAGTAGTTGTGAAAAAGAGTGGGACCCTTGTGTATTTTTTAGGGGGTGAGGCTTCCAGCTGACCCATCTGTGCATCCATGTAACAGTCAGCACAACGTCTTACTCATAACAGGGGCAGAAGACGTTAATGAAAAATATGTGTCAAAATCATTTGTTGAGATATTAATTTGTTGAACTGAAGTAAACTGCAGTGGTCCCTAAGTATGTCTTGCAAAGTCTTATCATTTGGAAACAAAATACTAACAGTGAAACATCAACTACTCCCTTTGCTGATACGAAATTTTTAAAATTGACTGAAACTCTATCACTTACACAATCTTTCTCTGCAAAATGACAACAACTGCTTTCCAGGCTAACAGTAGACACTTATTATATTTATGGACAAGAGAAAAAAGATAAAGGGCTGAAAGTATTTTATAAACTAGAAAATGATTTAACAATGTCCATGATAAGCCAATCAGTTTTTCAACTAAAGGAAGTTTCTTTCACAAAATTCTCAGCATTTTACTGCAAAAGGCCATCACAAGTTATTTGTTTAAGACAGGAATTCCTTGGCCTCCATGGTGGCACAGGGGTTAAAGTCTCAGCACTACCAAGGTATCCCCAGTCACTGCAGCATGAGTTCAAGCCCCAGCAAGGAAGCTGACCCATATGGTACATCTGCTGCTTCCCTCAGTATATTTCAGTAGATCCACCTATTCTGCTCCCCACTCTGCCTCTGGTAAATCCTCTCACCCCCTGCACCTCTGGCCCATACCCCATTTCTTTTTTGCATATATAAATGAATCAATCTTTAAAAATAAAAATAAAATAGTGATTCTCTATTACTAGCAAAGCCCTTCTTTCCCTATGATAGTTTCTATCAGAAGCTTTTAACTATGCATGAAGAGGTCTTTGTTGTAGGGCCTCTCTGGTGGCACAAGGGGTGAGTGCTGCACTATGGGGCTTCCGCAGTCACTGCAATGCAAGCTCTATCTCCAGCCAGGGAGGGAACCCACGTGGTAAGGCAGACCTCTCCTTCCTTGCCCCTACTCCCCTCAGCGGTGTAATTCAGTTGATCTGCCTGTTCTCCTTCCAGCTCTGTCTCTAGTGAATACTTTCATTTCCCCCACCCCCACCCTACCCCCTCACCTCTGGCCTGTTCCCCAGCTCTTGTATGCATAAATAAATAAAATTTCAAAAAAAAGTTCTTTGTTTTAAGTGACAAAATTCACTCTATCTTAAGTGAAATTAATAAAGAGATTAATAATTAAATTTTCAGGAGGGTCAGGAACCAGGCTGCCTAACACATTATCAGAACAATGCTGTCAGGAAGAGCATGTCTAGAAATACATGCAGTCACACCACAGAATGGCTGCAGCAGACACATCATTTGGCACCAACCTCTTTGCATCCATGATTCTGGACTGGGATCCTGAGACTCCTCATCAGGAAGAGTCTAAGCCTCTGTCACCATGGATTTAGAAGCTGTGAGCAGATATTCCATTACTATCGCACAGGGCCTTTTACTTCTACCTCCAAGCCTGCTCTGGCTATTAGCTCCTTGAGGAAACCACAGTCACAAACAAACTTGGCTGCAAGATAGTCTAAGAAATGTAGATTTTAATCTTTTCAGCTTTTCTGGTATAGACAAGCTATCAAGAGATTTTCAAGTGGGAGCTAATCTATCATATTTGCAAACTGAAATGAGCAAATGTGACAATGACAAACACAAAGAATGAGTTTGCTCTAACCCTTCTGTTCCCTCACTCTCCCAAGCCTGGAGATAATGGCTTAAGCTTTTTATCTCCAGCAACACAGCTTTCTATTTACCCCTTGTACTGGCCATTCCCATTTACATCAATTGCATTCCTAGAAAAATCGCTATTAACTGAAAGTGAGAGTGATCTGTGACCCCCTGATAGAAGGGTATTCTCCCCTGCCTGGGGAGAAGGGTATTCAGGAAGAATTGTAGCATATGATCCCTGAATGTGCATTGCAAAATCTCCATGCCTGCAAATGCCAAGCAAGGCAAATATTATTAAAGGGGGGGGGGGGGCCCAAAAAATAAGAGGTACATTATCCGGGAACGATAAAAAGGAAACATTCTCAGCCTGTGCTGAGAATGAGAGCCAGATTACAAGAACCCAAACAGCACACTACCATACTCTGAGAGCTTCAATTCTGAAAATGGTATCCAGTGGTAGTCAATAAATGACTCATGCAGTTAAGTTCTGTTAAGTTAAAGCACAGTCTTTACAACAAAGTTATTCTTAAAGTGGAGTTCTAAACTTTAATTTACACCTGCAGAAGAGTCATAGGTTTCAGCTCATACCTTCCCTGCAACTTCTTGACATTTTTCCTGCTTACCTATTTTTATATCCTGTGTTGTGACATCTCTCATGAGTGACCAATAAATGGTTTCCTCTCCCTTCCCTCCTTGATGCCCCTTGTCCACTCTCTCAACTCATAGTACCATTAAGTTACCATTGTGACTGTATTTCTTTATTGTTCGCTTTTTCTGAAGAAGACCCCTGATATGAATGTGTTTGAGTTTCCCAAATTATGTACTCTTCAACTATAATCCCAGAATTTCAAACCCATGAAACTATTCTAAATAAAACTGTCATGGAATACTATTAGCACATCAAAAACTAACATTAATAACACCAAATTCTATAACTGAAACTAAGTTTCTTTTATTTTATAAGGAAGAACAATAGATTTACAATTATTATCAAAACACTGTTTGGGGGGTGGGTGTTGTGAGGGAGGGAAAGAATGTTTTTAATTCAAAAGCCAAAGGTTTTTAAATCAGCATTTGGTATTGGATGGTGAAATGATGTGTGGATATTGTTTGGTCCCCCCTTTAGATAAAGTCTGAGATTGATGAATAATGCAAAAATTCACTGTCACATGTTCTAAACCATCACCTTTATTCAACTAATTCATTGTAGCCAGGAACTATTATAAATTCTTATTCTTAACTGATGCTATTTTGGTATCATGGGAAGCAGACTATCTTGGGTCCTATCTGTTCCATTAACTAGTTTTTGAAGTTTGTTATTCATTCTGTTTCTCTAATTTTCTTGGGAAATAATTTCAGGTTCAGGTTGGAGATGGGAATCAAGATAAAATCACGTAACTGAGGGAAAGCAAAATTTTCCCCATTGCACAATTACTTCTAAAACCAACTTTTACCTGTGGCATAATTATACCTACTGAATGTTTTACCTTAGATGAGATCTGAGTCCTGGTTATTACATTTCAGAAATTCCTACATGTTCTGAGACAGATTTGGGGAAATCAATGAGAGGTTTATTGCTGGATCACAATCAGAGACTCATGAAGATGTTGTGATATTAGACCATGATTCCCATAAACTAGTCATAGTTTCAGCCCCAATTCATTCCTCCTCCCTTTAAACTCTGGCTTTGGGATTTCCAGCTCACTAAGGAGGTGTGCATTGGTCACAGATTCACCATTGTCTTAATTTACTTTTTCTCAGCCTCCTCGGTGATCTGTGATCACTCTCAATAGTGTATTGGTTACCAAATGGAGTAACTGGACTTCTGCCATTTCTGAAGAGTTAAGGTACCATGAGTAAGGATCACCCAACAAAGTATGAAACAATGGACACACTATGACATATTTTGTATAACAATATCAATACTCTTAGGTTGTTTCATTATATTTCAGAAAGTATTTTGTCCCCAGTCCTTCCCCTGTTTGAGAGATTTGTTTTGATAATATTTTCTGATTTTCAGTAAAAGATCATTCTTTGTGTATTCCATTTCCTTGAAATTTAGCTGGTAAGAGAGAATCTGGGTGCTTTTACCTCAATAAATCTTTGTTTGAAGACTTTAATAACATTAAGTGAATTTAGGAGATAATTTTCCTACTTTTCTATAAACTTAAAAAATGGAACCTTATTTTCAGAAGGCAGATGAGATTTTGGGAATTTAAAATAAATATCTTCTAGTCTTTGACACTGGTTTTATAATTGGAATCCTAGTTCCAATGGAAACTGTAGACTAGTTTTTAATATTATTTTTAATAGCCCATCCTTTATCATTGCTGCTGAATTGAATTCACAAAATTACTGGTATGCTATTTCAACCTAAACATAACATTGTTATTATTCTTTTATCTCTACTCAGTAAAAGGTGGGAGGCTTGGTTAGCATGACCTAAATATAAAATACCTTTTTCACTTGCAAGATCTTAATCTCAAATAGAACTACATTCCACAAATTGTATTATCTAACAGATACTAATAGGTACTAAGAGACTGGACTTCTTAAGATGGAGTGTTTACTGATGAAAATGTGACATTAAGGCAATGTTCTCGAAGATCACTTCTTCCATGATCAAATTTTAAAACTAATTTTATATTTATTGTTAAGAACTTCTTAAATTATTTCCAATTGTTTATGAAGACAACTTCTGGTTACTAACAAACAAATATTATTTATGCATTACTAAGAATATATTCACCAAGGATTTACTGAAAAATCTATATATGTTGTCTAAATAACAACAAAGGTCTTCCTGATACATTCCATTTTGTTCTTGTTCCCACTTTGTAAATTCTGAGGAAATTTTTCAAAGTACACTGTATTACTTTTTCTCCATATAGTTATAGGGTGAAATTCTAATTCCTGAGAGTATTATTTTAGACATTAATTATACAAATATTTATTCTATACTTGCTACATGTTAAAGTCTGGGTTAATCCCTGATAAGAAAAAAAAAAAGCAATGAATAGCAGAAAGACAGCTTTTTCCTAACAGGGTTTATACTCTAGCAGAACAGAGAGTCAGTGTTCAAAGTCTGAACACGTACTTTCTTTGTCTGCATAAAGTCAAGTCCGGGTAGGTAACAATGAATACAACAAATAATGAGATAACTGTTACAGTGTGCACTATAACCCTTTAAGTACTACTGGCCTATAAGAACAGCAAACAACTAATTCTAATGAAAAAGAATGGTATACACTTGTAGAAGACATAACCCTTTAAATGATCCTTAAAGAATAGGTTGAATTTTGACAGGGATTCCAGTCATTAGAGTATATACTTGCAGTTTTGTGTTGAATAAATAAAAGGATAATGCAATAAATATTCCAGGAGCACAACAGTGTAAACAACAAGAATTAAGATGGGAAAATATAGCTTACATTTGAATAAATGAATATTTTGTTTCTGGTTTGTTAAGCCCCTCTCGTCATACCCAAAATCAGTCAATATGGGAGAATTTTGAGAGGGAAACAGAAGATGATGACACTAAAGATGTTTAATAACAATAAAAGAGCATATCTTAATCCACAGAGATTCTAAAAAGTGTTCTTCATAAATAAGGGTCACAGAAATGCAAATGTTCTGGTTCTGAAAAAATGAAACTACCCACCCTTATTTTATGTGTCATTTCAATGAATCTTAAGTCATTCTTTACACTACCAATGACACTGATCAAACCCATGCCCATAACTGTGTGATGAGTGAAATATTGAGGTGAACCTAAGCTTTCCTATACCTACTTGTAACCAATTATAAACACGTTTAAGAAGACTAAGTTTGGAAAATGATTTATAGTTAACTGTCATTTCCTATCTCAGCAGGACTAGGAATGTCAAGTGAGAAAAAAATAGATTAATAAGATATCAATGGCAAGGCAAGGGATTCCTCAGGCTTATCCTGAGCTCTAACTTAGAGAAGGAAGGTGAGTTGTGACAAAGCACAACCAAAGCAAAGTGATATGGCATTTTTAAGGATTTGAGAGAAATGCCAGAATTATTTAATATAGACTGGTAAACAGTATGCATAATCAATCCAAGTTATTATTATTGGAACTCTATGCATATCATTAAAGTGTTGTTTTATTGATGGGATGGTGAGTTATAGAGCACCTACCTGCCAACATTGGAAGTGCACATAGTTTGGCTTCATCATCTATGCCTACTTCTTGGGGAAAATGTCTGATTGAGGTCCTGGCATGAGAGGCAAGGTAGCTCATGATTTCACCTATAACTTGTCACAGTAGCAGCTTTTATATTATTTGGAAAAAATAGAAATCTAAGTCTGCAGGGGATTTACTTTCAGAAAAAACTGAGGTATGCATTAATGTTCTCTGTTCAAATTATACACAGAAGAAAGAAAAACTAAGAGTTTTTTTTTATGAAATGAAACATTTCCCTTTCACAGTCTGCAGAACAGTTTTTGGAAACTCTACTCTGGAAAAGGATGCCTAAAAAGATTAGGGCAGAAAAGATCACTCAAGTTGGGTCTGGCAAGCAAGGTTCCGTGGAGGGAGAAGTAGATGAAAATTAATGTTTAGGCTGTCTGCATGAGATCTAACAATGTTATCTCTTTGAAACAAAACCCCGGCCCCACAGACCATCAAAGCTCATTGTAAATGGAGAGAACCGCTTTTCAAGAATTGGAGATGAATCAGCACTGTAGTTCTTTTTTATTGTTAAAAAGTCAGAGTTAGGGATGATAAGTTTCTAGAGTCAATCAGCCCAGCAGATAATGAAGCTCATTTGACTGAGAATTCTACTACTTTATAAGAATCTGAAAGTGAAAAACAAAGCTTCATGGTCAAAGGTGTTCATCACAGTTGGGCTTGTTTGTTTGTTTGTTTTTAATAATCATGAAATATTTGCTAGCAAACCAAGTCCAACAATGTGAAAATGTTAACGAAACTATGGCAAAGTTACTATAGAAAGCTACTGTGAAACCCATACTTTGGAATTTAGCCAACTGCACAAGAATTACAGGCCAGGTTCCCAGTTAGGTGCTCAGCGAGGACACTCAAAGGCACAAGCCCAAGTGGGTGAACAGTGTTAGGTTATGGTATTTGGGGATTTATACTGGGCCTTGAAGTGTAAGTCAGATTTAGTAGTGGAAATATTCAGAGGGTTAAAAATCTAGTCAGTAAAAAAATGTGCAACAGTCATCTAGGATAGATGGAAGAAATACTTTTCTCACACTATTTCCTCCTTGAAAAGTAACGCTTTTTTTTTTTTACAAAGTAGTATGTAGAAGGAATTTACACCCAAAATGAAACTAGGACACAATTTTAATCTCATCTTTGTGCATCTTCAAGATAGTTAAAGAATAAATAAAATATTGACAAGCTTTCATTTAACAAATCATGCTAAGTCCTGAGATGCTTTGACAAAGAGAAATGTGACCTCTAATTTCATTAACTTTGAAGCACCAGGTTCACAAAGTATATACTGTAAAGCAAATCTTCATGGTATACACTGCTTGCAACACACAATTTTTTGTCAGAATTACTTCAAAAAAGCTGAAAGCAAATTAAAAATTTTTAAACGTCATACATCTGCCAGAAATACAAAATAGTGTAAATACAATATGATATATTAATAAATAAAATACATTGTAAAACTAAGCAAACAAACAAAATCTTTGTTTATCTTCACAAAGTTGAATCAAATAATTAATTATGAGTGATCTATATAACAGGACAGCATTAAGGAAAATTCAGATAAAAAAAACAGCAGAACACCTACAAAGAAGTATGGAAGGACACACACCAAGTTAAGACAGATGTTTGCTTTAGGGAGGGAGGCAGTAATGGCAGTGATTAATAAAGGCATTTCCTCCCTGTGTACTATGTGATTGGAGCTTAGTGATAAAATGTTATTATTAACTCTGGAGTTTGGATATATGAGTATAAGGCATTTTCTTCTGAAATTCCTTTTACTGTTCAAAATGAAAATATACACACAAACACACACACAGAGGAAGAGGGGAAGAGAGAGAGAGGAAACTCAGTGACCTCTAACGTACAGAAGAGATGTATAGAATGTCTCTTGAAATGTTTGAATATCAACTGCAAACCAAGAAATGGAATGGTTCATGAAGCAAAACTGTTGAGTATCAGAGTCCTGATTTTTTTTTCATATGGAAGAATGCTGCTAAGATGCTGGAAACAATTCACAAGGAAAGCTAGTGAATTAATGATGCAGCAGAGAGAGTAACTAGTCAAAGACAGAGGCTGTTAGGAAGCAGAAGAGAAAAATAACTAAAATAGTGGTGGAATCACTGAAAGATAGAGAGATGCTTTCCCCTTTGAAAACAGAAAAAAGGGAAAAGATGGTGCAAAAGTTTACATAGGTTTGATGGTATGAAGAATACTAGAATCTTCCCCAGTCTTAGTGACTATTTCTGATAGATTTGGGGAAGTCATCTAGAATTGGATCTTCTTATCACCAATGCAGGCTACAAGCTGCTCAGTTCTGCAGTCATCATTCCTGAAGTTCTGTCTTGGGAGGAGAAATGAGTTTGCAAAGATGCTGAGTTGATATATAGTCCATCGTGGCTACAAGAGAAGGAAGTTTCAGAAAGAGATAGTGCTGATCTTAAGACGCATCCTACCCCATCCTACTACATAAGGTACTTTCTAGCTCCTTGGTTGTAACTGCTCCCTCCTCTAACGCTATTCTGACAAAAGATTTTTGAATCAGAAGAAAACATAAGTAATTTGCCAGACGAAAGTTTAACTTAACTCAAAAGGAATGGTGAGTGGGAAACAATAGCAGCTTGGAAATAAAGAGAGTCATGTCTCAGTTTTAAAATTTATCATCCCAGACATATGCACCTGAGAGAAGAGTAGAAGCAGCTGCCACAGACGCAGAGTAAGAAGATCCCCGTGCCAAAACAGATATAGCAATTCACATCTGAAGGTTTAAATTTTCAGTTTGAAAGATGAAGCTCAGTCATCAGTTGAGCATGATGAAGGGAGGGTATGAGAAGACAATTAGCTGTGAGATTGTCATCTCAGGCCATGGTAGACAGAGACACTAAGAAACAAGGGAAGACTCCCAAGAAGTTCTCTTCTCATCTACATAAACATGAGGGTAAATGAGACTGATTAGTTCATAGTGTGATTTTTTTTTTTCAGCGAGAGTCAGCAGTTCAGTTACAGATGCCTGGGATGCGGCTATGATGTCCATGAAGCTTGAGGAAAATAAAAACAAAGGAATTGACTGTATTTTTAAGAAAGTAATAGTAATGACTCAAGTAATCCCTTATATTTCCTATAAATGGAAAAATATAATATATTTGTCTTATTTGTCCTTTTGTGTCTGGTTCATTTCACTTAGCTTAACATCAGCTTCATCCAAGTTCTAGCTTGTATCATAAATTCATTCATAGACACCTATTTTTCCTAACTTTGGCATACTGCAAATAAATAGATCAATGGAAAAGAAGACCCAGGAATAGATAACATATAGTCACCTGAGCTTTGACAAAGAAGCAAAAGCAATGCAGTTAAGCAAAAATAGTCTTTTCAGCAAATGGAACAAGTTGACAGATTGAAAAAAAATATAGGCATAGACATTACACCATTCATAAAAATTAACTCAAAATTATAATAGACCTAAACTATGCAAATCCTTGGAGATAATATATAAGAAAATCTAAATGACCTTGGTAGGCAATGGCTTCTTAGATACAATAATACAAAAGGAATGATCCATGGAGAAAACAATTGAAGATCTGGACTTCACTGAAAGTACAATCTCTGCTTTGAAGAACAGAGTCAAGGGCATTAGGTGACCATCCATAATATATCTGATAAAGACTGTTAGTCATAATATAAGAGATTTTGCACATCTGCTAGATTATACAGTAGAGTATGATCTTGATACCTCATCAAAGAAGACATGTAGATAGGAAATAATCATATTTTAAAAAGCTCCACAACTTATGCTATCAGGGCAATTCAAATTAAATCAAAATGCTACTACACACCTATTAGAATAACTGAAATTACCAAATACTGGAGAGGAAGTGAAATAGTGAAAATCTTCATTTGTTGCTGGTAGAAATACAAAATGGTATAGTGACTTAGAAGAGAGTTTGATAGTTTCTTAAAAAAGAAAATATACTCTTACTGTATGATCCAGAAAATGTGCATCCTGGTGTTTATCCAGATGGGCTGAGAACTTAAGTCCACATAAAACCTACACATGAGCATTTATAGAAGCTTTATTCATAATTGCCCAAACTTGGAAGCAACCCAAATGTCTTTCAGTAGGAGAATGAATAAACTGTGGTACATTCATTCAAACACTGGAATATTATTTAGTGCTAAAAATAAAGGAGCTCTCAAGCCAGGAGCAGACATGGAGGAAACTTAAAAACATGTTACTGAGTAAAAGAAACCAATATGAAAAGCTATACTGTAAGATTCCAATTACATGTGACACTCTAGAAAAGGCAAGACTCTAGAACATTAAAAAAGTCAATGTTTGCCAGAGGTTAGGGTGCAGAGAGGAATATATAGGCAGAACACAGAGAATTTCTAGACCAATGAGACTACTTTGTATAATACTATAAGGATGAATATGTAGCATGCATTTGTTCAAACCCACAGAATATACAACACTAAGGCTGAGCCCTAATGTAAACTATGACTTTAGTTGATAATGAAATATCATGTAGAGTTGTTTTGTAATACGAATATTACCCTGGTTGTGGTTGTTGAGATGGCTTGGGTATGTGTGTGTAGGGGGATTAGAGGGGTCAGGATGGGATCCCCTACCATCTGCTCAATGTTGCTATAAACTTAAAGCTGCTCTTAAAAATCAAGTCTTTTTTTTTTTCAAATCCTGCTTGCTAGGTAACTCGGTCATGATATGAAAAGAGTTAGTTAATTGCACAACAGGGTAGTTAAAAAAAACCAAACAAACAGATTTCTATGTATGTTCTCATTTAAAATAGTTAAATGGCTAGGCCAGTATCAGATATCCAAAAATTCCAAGTATATTTATTGGGAAAAATCTTATACTTCATGTCCATTTTCCAACTATTTCTCTCTCACTGTATCCATTTTTATCATTTTGGAAGAGACTGGTAAACAAAGTCTGCTACTTTAGAGATACTTTAAATATTTGGAACAATATATTCCTTACCAATGCAAACAAAATTGTAAGAAAATTCATATTTGTTGAATGTTGAAAATCCCAAATTGCACAAAATTTGTATTTGTTGAATGTTGACTATGAATTATCCACAAGTTAAAATACTTGGCAAAGCAACTCACCACTGAATGAATCAGTTGCAAATTGTAAAAAATAAACTGAATATTCTTTGATTTCAGGTTCATTAAAAAGTTTTTCACAATTTTAAAAACAATGTACCAATGACAAAAAGAGAACAACGGAGGCCATTTTTTTTTAAGACTTTGTATAATGAGCACCATATTCCTTACAAAACTGCGTAGGACACCCAGCAGAAGGTCAGATCAGTGTTGCTGGAAATGAGTAGACTTGTTTTCATTTTCCTTCTTCCTAATGAGAGTAACTCACATGCAGCCTTCAAAGCGATCACCAGTCTGGCTCTCAGCCCACCTGCTGCTGCTCTAAGGACCCTGCCTGTGCTGGTTCTCCTATCCCAGTAGGAAGTGCCCTGCCTGTGAGCAAGGCAATGTGTGTCTTCAAAGTTTGGAAATAGGACAGGAAGTGTGCTGGAAATAAGACAGGCCATTGTAAGCCATGCTAGAAATAGTAATGCAACTAATGAAAAAGGTCCCAGACACTGAGGATGCAAATAAAGTCATAATACTTTTATTTTTCTCTTCTAATCACTGGAATATTTATTTTATGTTAAATAAAAGTCATACAGACTTTTCTTAATGTGTAATTATGTATACATTTCACATATCATCTATAAATCATGTCCAATTATACATGTAACATGTATAAATTATATATATTGTATCAATAGTATGTTTTTATTTATTTATAAGCAGGAAGTCCAAACTTTTCCCCTAAGTATTAGTACCTGCACACTATCTGTTTACTACTCAAGAATCTTGGGGCCACCCTAATAGTGCAAGAGGTTAAGCACCACATTAAGACACAAATACACTGATTCAAAAGAATACCTGCACCCCTATGTTTATAGCAGCACTCTTTACAATAGGGAAGACCTGGAAACAACCTAAATGCCCA
>JAGFMF010011380.1:17621285-17734652 GCA_019455555.1 Galemys pyrenaicus
AGACAAGGACAGACTGGGGACACCTGGTGGGGAGGGGAGGGGGAGGGTTGAGGGAAGATGGGAGCATGAGGGACTGAGGTGATGGTGCACTGGTGAGAGAGTGATGGGGAATACATGGGGATTACAATTAATGGCAAGTATATGTAAATTTTAAAATATTTTAATAAAAAAAAAGAGGAAAAAAAAAGAAGCATCTGCAGTCACTGCAGCACGAGTTTGATCCCCAGACAGGGAGCTGACCCACACAGCACAACAGACCTCTCCTGTCTTTCCCGGTACCTGTTCTGATCCCCACTCTGTCACTGGTGAAGTCATTCACTCCCAGTACCTCTGGCCTGTATCCCAGTTCTTGGATGTATAAATAAATCTTTAAAAAAAATAATAACTGCTCAAGAACCCCAGTGCAATGCTTGACCCAAAGAACTAAAATCTCTATTAATTTTAAGCATGAAATAAATTGGACTCCAATTTGTCTGTCATTGTCCTAAATTCCTACTGTCACACTTGTCTCTTAACTGCCACTTACTCCATGCAATATTGTTTGGTGATATTTGTCAGGACATTATGTTTCTGCTTGTTGAGTCCAGCTTCATTTTGGAAAGATGCTCCTACTTTTCTGAATGTCGGATGCAAGCTAACAAGGCTGAGCAACCTTAGTGTATATGTCCCAGAAATGAAAGCAGTTCAGAAGTCTAAAATCAAGACTCTAGAATGACTATGTCTCCATCCTCTCTAGTTATCAATACCTGAAAGCATTGGGTCATTTTGTTCTGAATTTTCTAAAAACAAAGAGCCTTATTAAACCTTATTCCTGAATAATTAAAGATATTCACTCTCCATTCAGTTTCATAAAAGTGCCTGTACTCAATAATGCCACAAGATATCCTTATGAATTTCTTAGGGTGATTCTCTGCCTTGGGTCATGCCAATAAGTACATTGTTACTGTTACTTAAAGAACAAACAAATAAAATGTTGATTACCTCCAAGGCCACCCTTTTGATAGAGCATTTAGTGACACTAAATATAGAACATTTTGATTTTCTTGCCTTCTGAAAAGAATATGATTTATCAAAATGTTATTCTCTACCTGTCATATGCTACACTCTCACCACTTATTTTTATTAATCTGTTATAAGCTTATACAATAAAGAGTAAAAGCTGATAGGAATCAATGGACATATTATTGTTGTCTGAATTCTATGATCCTCATATAATTCTCCAAATAATGATGTAGGTTACCTTGATGGATAAATGATGACTCAATAAATTTGAGTAGCTGATTCAAAAACTTCAACTATCTGGGTTGCAGGCTGTATTTGAACCCAAATCTATTTGAAAATAAGATCCATATCTCACCTATTACACCAAACTGTATGTTAATCCCCTTTGCGAAGTAAGGGCAATAAATTTCAGAGATATTAAATAGTGTACCCATACTAAGGTCTCCCAGATTTCAAGATTAGAGCTAAGAGTCAATCCCTCCAAATGCCGGGTTTCCTTTTACAAGCATTTCTCTCCTTTAAAAGATGAGGACAAATCACTTTATATCAGTGACCAAGTGTGACTGAAAAGTTTCCTTCCCATCTATCAGAAAGGAGAGGCAGCTGCTACCAGTCATTTGGAAGAAACCCTGAGTGTAGTCCATTAGCCTTAAAGATGGGATGTTTGGGGACACTTTTCAGAAATTCTCTTTCAGAAGGCCTTTCAGTACAATTACGACTTTGTCCCTGTCATCAAAGAACTGTCAGCAAGCACTTAAGGAACTCACCTGCTTGCTAAAAGTCCCTGCAAGCCAATGGAAATTTTCTCTCACTCCAGAGCAGAAGTCAGAGGCTCTTCTTGAGAGCTCCAGGAACACAGGCAATTTCACTTAGGTCAACCAGGGTCCATGTGCCCATCTCTTGACTTCCTAAGAATGGACCAGCTAACATGACCAGTGGGGAATTGAAGAAGATAATCCCTTAGCCTTTCCCTTCCTCACCTCTAAGAATAGTTAATATTTTCACTTGCACTTACAAAAACAAGAACAGCAAACAAGTAAATGGAAATCCTACTTATTTTAAGAGCAAGTCTTTCCTCAAAGGAGAGTTAACAGAAGTTGAAAACATTTAATAGATAACAGGTGCTGGAATCTACCATTATCAGACATTATGCCAGTTTCTTTATGTGAATTGTTGCATTTGACCCTTATGGACAATCATAGGTGAGGACTCCAGCTTTCAGTGTTCATAAGTAATTTAAAAGGCTTGTCTTAATGTCTGCAGCTAGTTGTGGGCACAAAGCTCCATCCCAGAATACTCCCTTCAGAGAGTGTGAGAAGGAAACTTAGCAAATATGGCAGGGTGCACCAGGGAGACAGAGGAAAGGCTTCACACCCAAACCCTGAGGACGCATAATCTGACACTCACATGCATTGCTCTTCACCTCTTCCCTATTCCCAAACCATGGTGGACTTGGGTCCTGTGAGCTGTGAGGCAGAAGAGCAGAGGAGGCAAGAACATGCCCTGCCAACAGAAGTTGGTGGCTCCAGAAAAGCCACTGATCCTCTCTGGTCCTTAATTTACACATCCTAAAAAGGGGGTCTTTGAATTAGGGTATCTGCTAGCCCTTTCAAGTCTTAGTCCATTTTGAGTTCATAGCCCACCAATATAGATGACTTTAATAACACTGTGTGTATTGACATAAAAGATTAAACTGTCTGATTCAATAATAAATGAAGTTTGATGTTAATTTGCTTGATAAACTTTAACCCAATTCGCTGCAGATTAGGTAAGTAGCAAATACAATCAACAGATTTTTTAACCACAATTTTTTTTTCTTCTTTTGGAAGGGTAAATGTAAATATAAATGAATATTTCATAGTTTATGAGATCCACATTTATTATGTCATTAAATTTTCGCAAGTCTTTCAAGCAGGCATTCAAGTTGCCTGTTAAGATCAATGAGACCCTGGAAGTAGAACTGAGTTTACCAAGAACAGGGAGGGCTCAGAGGTGGCAGAGCCAAGAGGGAATCCCTTGTCTTCACCCCAAATCTCACTTCTTCACAAGTGAACACTTTCCCTTCAGATTAAAATTCAATAAATCCCATTTCTACCTGTTGTACAGTCATCCCTGGAGGGGCCAGGTTCAAGAGGCTTTGGGCCTTTGGTATCAATAACACCCCGTTAATGCTGCACCAGCAGACCAGACCCCCAGGCAAACCAGCAGGCAGGGAGGTATCAACAGAGCCCCCCAAATTTCTCCTGTTACCCTTTGCTTTTCAACCTGGGTGACTGTAATCACGGATGTGTGCTCACACTCCCAGGGGCTTTCACATTAGCATGATATCACGTGTGGGCAGTGCAACCTGGGGAGAAAGCAAGGCCGCAGGTGGGGCTGGAGAGGCTGGGAATGGTGGGAGGCAAAAAAGAGACTGAGTCCCCCATGTTCTTTACACCACCCTATGATAAATTAAAATGCATTTACCTTCAATGGCATCTCTAGATCTGTGGAGTAAAGAGATTTGGAATATGACAACATTTCTGAATAGCTAAAGTTTAATCATTTGTTATGGGGACCTACACTTGCAGTTTTTACTTCATAAATGCAAAGATGGGGGGGGGGGAAGGAGATGGATTATTTCTACATTTTCCCCCAGAAAGTAAATCATTTTTAAAACCAGAGGCTCAGCAAATGCCGAGTGCATGCTAGGCTCTGTTCTGAATTGTGCGAACATGTTTTCCTGCTCAGAGCTAAAACTGTTTCCAATAGCCCCTTCAACATGGTGACCATATTGACAAACTTTATAGGCATTTTTGCTGTTTGAATGAAACAAAATTATGATTTCTTGAAAAACAAAAATGCATTAAAATGCTATAAACCCATTTCTTCCCCTGAGGGAAGGCAAACTGGCAAGGGAGATTTAAATGTGTACTGCTCCCTTCAGCACTGAGAAGTCCTAGTGACTTTCAACCCAGCTCTCCTGGGAGGGTCAGCTCTCAGGAGCCCGTGGGGCAGGAGGTGGGGTGCCCCCTTGGGCCTTGCAACTGACTATAGTATTGCTCTCTAGAAGAACAGGCAGGTCCAGATCTCCCAATGAACCCCAACTTCTTAGAGAAGGTAAAACAGAAGCAGAAGGAGATAGACTTTCTCCCATTCTGTGCACCTCAGGTTCCCAGTGTAACTGTGTGTTGGAACCTCACCCCAGGCTGAGGAAAGAGAGTCTAGAACCCCCTTACTGCATGGTATGGAGGAGCACCCAGGCCAAGCAGGTCTCAGAGGTCCCTTAATAACACCCTAATAACCACCAATGCAGAAGGAGAGACCTGGCTGGTTGTGCCTCCTGCAGACAGGGACAATGGAAAGGCAAGAAGGTTAAACTCCAAGCTGAGTCTTGGGGGCATGCGGTCCCAAGGTCTTCCCATCCCCAAGGCAAACCCTATCCCTAACCACAACCATGTCTGTGAAGCTCAAGGCCACCAGTGTACAGTCCCAGCTAGTGATATTAAATTCTGCAGCAAATTAAGTCATGAGCACCTTCTGGGAGCACATCAGCTTTCTGTACCACTTGTAGGCCTCCCCTCCTGAGTGCTTGAAGTTGTCTAGAAGTGAACACAAACATGCTTGGAAAGATGCAGGGAGTAGATAAGCTGTATTTGAAGCTTCCAAACAAAAATAGACAGCGCAGTGTGATGACGTCATCCATGGTGGTGTAAACAAGAGCACTATTTCAACAAAAACACAGACGTCTTAAAATCAGTGCTTATTCTTCTTTCACCTGGGGACAGGGTTTCAGACTCTGGGCTGTAGACCTCACGGTTATCAATTCAGAGCATAAGTAGCTTTTGTAAGAGGGCCCCTGGGGTGCAACAAGACATAAGCCTGATGAAATATCCTTCAGGGGTTTAACAGGCTGTGAGTAGCTCCCTGGGGTAGATTAAACAGTCCTCTCTTTAAAAAAAAATAAACCAAAGATGTGCAGTTATTGTAGAGTCTTGCATCTAATCCAGATTTCAAGGAGCAGTTTTGAAATTTCCTTGAGACAATGACCAGGAGACATATTTTTAAAAAATACACTGTTCCCGCATGCTCTCAGTTAAATGCTCCCCTATTTCATCTCCACAGAATGAGCAGTCAGCCCTGCCACGGGGTAGTTCAGAGAGCCTGTCGGCTCAGAGCAAAAGTGTCTGAAGGTGCCTGTGCCTTTCCTCAAAACAGTATGTCAGGGGGTCCTAACATTCCTATTCTTCTGTGGCAGTTGATGAGTAGCAACTGCTCTGGGCTCATGGCATGAAAGGGCAAGCAATTCCTAGACTCAAGCCCACAGCTCCATGAACCCCTGACTTTCTTAAAACCTGTTGATGTCAAACCAAGGGCAAATCTCAAAATAGGATGGGTTGATGTTCTTGGTGCCTGTCCTAAGCCTTCTGCAAATATGAGGAAGTTTTCTCTCTGAAGAGAAAGAGATGGAGTAACCTAGAGGTGGGTAAAAAAGATCATACCTAGTAATTTGCCATTTATAAATTAAAATTTTATGGTTATAAGCAATATTTATGTGTGTACATGTGTGTGTGTGCGTGCACACACAATAACAAGGTATTAGCAAGTTTAAAACACAGGGAAAGAGACTAGGAACATTCTCTAAGCAATCCTACAACTCTTTCCCTTTCTATGATTTCATTTGTAAATAAGAAGCATGGATGAGCATAGACACATATAAAGAAGATCATTTATATGGGGTCCTTGCATAGGAATTGCATTAAAAAGAACTTTATCAAATATTTGTTGAATCTGCTGAATATCTAATTTTCAGCCACTTGCCAACTTGTGGGTAAATATCAATCATTGTGGCTTTTATGGCCTGGCTCCCACATGCTCCCCAGAAATGACTGCCACTCTGCCCTTTCCTTCCCATTGTTCTGTCCTTGCTGTAAGGCCTCAACCTTTTTCTGATTCAGGGCTGACCTATCTCTTACAAAAGCAACTGCAACACAGAGGGGCTGTGAAACATACAGGGAGCCATGAAACAGGGATCCATAAAAATGTTTACAGATTTCCCAAAATTAGAAAATAAGCTAATGTAATGCAGACTAGGTAATATTCACCTTTATGCCAACAGTGTGTGTGTGTGTGTGTGTGTCTGTAAGAGAGTGAGGAAGGAACACATGAAGACAGTGTATAGAGCCCACAAGTCACGAGGCAGGCTCCCTCACCCCCCAGTCCTTTCCCTGATTATTTCCTGACCATCAAAAGATGGTGGGGTCAGCTCACAGTAGGACTTCTTTGAAATAGGAGAGGGAGCACAAGAGAAATTTAACAACTTGCCATCAGTTATTAATGGAAAATCAGAAGGTCCTGCCTCAGAGCCACCATGAGGAAGGGGATGCCTTTGTCCTTGCAGGGCTTTTAGAAGCAAATAATACAAAAGGGCAGAGCTGGCATCCTGGCGGGCGTCAAACCCAAATGGTTTTGCAAACATAATGAGGAATGAGAGAAATCTATAGAACCTCATTTCCTTCCCCTGGTTATAGAGAACCCTTATTTGCCAATCAATTCTAATAATTGATTAGTTAACAAGAGGCTGCATTTTCAGCTGTTCAGGGGCCCAGTGCCCAGCGAACTGCCTCCTTGTGGGAGAAAAAAGGAGCCAGCAAGGAGGAGGCGGCAATAGGAACATCTTCCATCAGGACAGTGGTGAAGAAAACTCTATTCTGCTATGAAAATGCTTTTGACTTTTTAAGAATGTTAACTGGTCTCTTTGTAACTGATCTACATTATGAACATTCCACTTGGTGCTAAAATAGCACAACTAACCATTGTAAGTTCAAAAGATTAGTCATTTCTATATTCCAGTTTTATCCTTTCATCTTTTTATTAGAAAAGAACAAAAAACTTAAAGGAATATATAACTATATATATGTATATATATATACACACACACACATATATAGTTATAGAAGTATAAAAGTATGTAAATTTATAAAAGTATACTTATAAAAGTATATAAAAGAACAAAAAGCCTAAAGGAATATATAACTCATTAAAATCATACTTATGATCTCAAAATCAGGTACATGTCTATTAAAGAGTATTCTAGAATTCTTTAATGGATAAATAATATCAGCTCAGAAGCTTATGTCACTTTTTTGTTTGTTTACTACAGGAGCTTAGAAAGAACTACCAACTTTTCAAAAATTCATCTATATACTATGAGGTTAAGTTGTTATAGAAATTGAGTCTTGCTAAGTATGCTTAGGGATATACTTCTTAAGTATAATTGGCATGAGGTTTTACCAAGTGGAAGATAGAGATGGTTTCAGAGCATTTGTGATTGCTTTTAATATAAGTGCTCAAAGATTTCACAAATGGCAATTTGTTACCACTCTGTCTTGGTGAATGGCCAGTATCTGCTGAACTCTGAAAATGTTTTAACAGTCAAGTTTCATTGTTTTGCTACAATCTTCTAGGAATACAGTTGCTAGTAATTTATCTAATTTCTGGACTCTTTCCTTGTTGTTGTAAAGGGACTAACACCTACTTATTTATACAGTTGTCACTAGTTTCAAGAGATGATGATTATTCATTATCTCTGTAATTATTCATTGAATTTATGCTCCTTAGGGCCTTTTTATTCTACCAAACACCTATCAGTCTATGGAACATACTAGGTAATACCATCATTACCATTTTTATGACATAAAAAAAAGTTATCATAGATTTTTCTAGACTATATTAAACCAAGAAACTATTTTCTCTGACCTAAATCAAAAAAGTTTTCAAAGTTCTTCTCTTCAAAATAATACAGAAAGGTTGGTATTTTGCAGTAACAGAGAACACCTACATAGAAAGAGAGCAATACATCCCCAGTCACTTTCTGTACTTGTAAAAAAAGGAAAAATGGGGCCTCCCTGGTGTCACGAAGGGTTAAGCACAGCACTGTGAAGCAACCATAGCCATTACAAAATGAGTTCAATCCCCGGGACCAGGGAGGTGACCCACATGGCACAGCAGACCTCTCCTGTCTAGCCTCGCTGATCCCCTCAGCAGTATATTTCAATGGATCTGCTTGTTTTGCTCCCCACTCTATCCCTGATGACTCCTCTCAACCCCCACCTATGGCCTGTACCCCAGTTCTTGTATGTATAAATAAATAAATCTCTTAAAAAAAAAGAGGATGATGATAAAGTCAGCTAACCAGACAAATCAATATGCAGTTGAGGACAACCCTATTTTATTTATTTCTGCTTCCACTTTTCTAGCTTTGTTAAAGTATAACTTACATACTATTGGGTAAGTTGAAGGTGAACAGTGTGATGGTTTTCTAGGTGTGCATATTGCAAAGTGATCTCCACAATCAGATCAGTGAGTACCTCTATCACCTCACATAACCTTCCTTTCACAGCGAGAACATTTAAGACCTCTTCTCTTAGCTATTATTTAGCATGTAACACATTATTACTGTTCACTGCAGTCACCACACTGTCCATCAACTACTGGACTTATTCATCTTATGACAGGAAGTCTGTGTCCACTGGTCAACATCTCCCCACCTCTCCACCCCTAGCTCCTGGCAACTATCATTCCACTCCAAATTTTTATCTATGTCCATGGGCCAGCTTTCTTATATGACATACAAAAGTGAGGTATTACAGAAAATCTCTATTTATAGTTTGAGGCTTTGTCTTTGGAGAGACACAAGCCTTTATAATCCATATTGAGATCATGAAAAAAGTCCAGAGTAGGCAGAGATAGGACAGAAAAATAAACATGTCAACAACAAATTCCCAGCAACAACAAAAGAAAATCAAAAGCAAAACAGAAAAGCCTCACGACCTGAATTCAGCAAAAGGTTTCACTCAAACCCTAGCTGGAGGATTTGACAATATACATGAGAGTCATTAATATTGCAGGACTGTCCATAATCTATGCTAATTAAGAGACAAACTAGGAAACATTTCAGAGCATGCGTTCCATCTACACTGATTTTTAGTTGATCTGAAAGGCTTTTGTTAAAAAGAACCATCTATATACAGTAAATGACAGGTAGATAGGATTCTCTGTTGACAAAAATGCCTCTTATAAAGTTTAAACAGAACAAGGCCAAATCTTGCTTTGTTTGGAATATCACTAAAAATAATTGTCATGAGTTTAAACACTGCATATTGAAGAAGGAAAACTTTCAGACATGCAATTTTCTGTTGATGCTTTTTTCACACTATTTATTAAGTTATGCATCATTCTCTAACACTAGTCTCTCTCTCTCTCTTTTCTTTCCCTCTCTCTCTCTCCTATAATTCTATTATATTCCAGAGGTGATTCATACCACCCAAATCCAACTGTGTTTGCAACAGGATACAATACAATACAAACAAACA
Organism: Galemys pyrenaicus; assembly: GCA_019455555.1. Taxonomy (NCBI): domain Eukaryota; kingdom Metazoa; phylum Chordata; class Mammalia; order Eulipotyphla; family Talpidae; genus Galemys; species Galemys pyrenaicus. The sequence goes on from JAGFMF010011380.1 coordinate 17,630,642, forward strand.
TCTTTAGTAATTGCTTCGCTTCTATAATTTCTTTTTGGAAAATCATGTTCTAAAGTGCTGATTCCCCACCATTGGTTTAATTTATGTTAGAAAACATTTTCATATTGATAGATTAATTTCTGCTGAAAATATACTGCTTCAGGTGAGAGTTTAACTCATGTCATTAAAGGCTATTGCTAGTTTAAACTCCTCACAGGAGGTGTGTTTTAGAGTATTTTTAAATCATCAGTTCATTTTTTGAAATCAAGGTTATGTGTAATTTTAAAGAATGAGGTAGGGTTGCACTTATTTTTTTGTACACAGTTTGGTTTGATTCTCATAGCTATTTTTGAAAAGAGTACCAATCAATCGAGCTCCCAGATCAATGTGCTCCCTTTGGGGAATGCTTTGTACTCCCCTCTATCTTTTGTGCCTCGTGACTATTCCAGGCTCCATATTTCTGCAGTAATCCTCATGCTGTGGAGTGATTGCATCAATAGGACGGCAGGTATAATTGTGTGGTTTCAATGTCAAAACAAAAATTACAATTTTCACTAGGAATTAATAAGGACTATAAGGAGAGTTCCAAAAATAGTTAGAACTGTTAGGGGGAAAGGTGGTCCTAAATGGATTATGGGTGTGTGGACTCCAACCCCCACTCCAGACCATCAGTGTTCCAGAACCACAAATCCGATAAGATGATTATCGAAGAGTAGATTACTGGGACCTGAGGGTGGAGTTAAGCAGCCAGGCTGGCTATAAAACCAGAGGTGAGCTTGGGGTCCTTCTTCTTACGGAGAAGCCAGACCCCTTCCTTCAGAGCCATCTCATTCAACTCGGAGCCAGCTCTCAACACGCCATTGCTTAGATCTGGTAGAGTATTTGTGGATTTGTATCCCTTTCTTTTTCCTTTGCTATTATTACTATTTTATTTCCCTTTCTTTCATAAAATAAAACGTGCTAATAACTTTTGCCACATGTACCTAGAGTTGGGACTTCTAAGTCTTCTGAGCGTGCGGGTGGAAAACCCAGTGTGGGGAACCCATTTTATATTAGAGTTGCCCTGTAACAGAACTATGATGTTTAAGTAAAACAACATCTTTTTAGTGATCTCTCCCCTAGATCTGTCAAGCAAGGAATGCCTACGGTTAGAAAAAGGGAAGGAAAACAAAGTTCTATGATTTGGGTAGAAACATAATCCCCAAAGTCCAACTCCACTCTCTGGTTGCATGGCCTGTATCAGGCATAGCTTGTACAAAAAGAGCCTGGAGTAGGTGTTAACCCAGATTCTGCTGTTGCATATGGCATTTTATAAAACTAATGACATTTGATAATTTTTATCTTTAAATTAAATACCTTTCAGAAGATTTAGATGTCTTGGGGAAGGAATATCTTAGACACATATGTATTCATAACCAGGCATGCCCAACATGCTACATTTTGTATGCTGTAAACATGATGAACATTTAGAATAGATTAGAAGTTTTACCAAATAAAATCTATCAGCTTGTTACCTCAAGACTGCCCCTGAGAAGTTTGGAGTTGTAAGCAGTGTTTGAGAGCACAATCTTTTAGCTGCACGCAGGATTGAACTTACATAACAGTCTCTATTGTGAGAAGACTGGTGAGCTCAGTTAGTCGGGGTGTGGAAGTAAAGGCACCCACAAAGGTACCTGTGGGTACCTTTACTTTGAGAGCAAAAGCTCCCAGGGGAAAGATGTTCACTAGAGCAGCTTTGGTATTTTTATAATGTTGCCTGGGGCAATTCATTCCATGCATCTGACCTTGGGTCCAAGTGTTTTTCATTTGCAAATTGTAAATTTACCACTAAACTAACACAGTAACTCTTCAAGTTCACCTTGTTCATTCCTTGATGTCTTTCTTATTCTTTTTGCTACTGCTGCTTCCCTTGTCTTCAGTCTCCCCAGTGATTTTCCTGAAAGCCCTGACGAGACTCATTTACCCATCACCAGGCCTGGGCTCCCAAATTCCCACTTTACAGCTCCTACAATTTGTAAATAGTCTCCCTTCCTTTATCTGTTTTGCCCAAAGCTGCATGTAACAGATTAAATTTTTGTAATCTCTTCTCCTGTGCCTTCCTCTAATGCTTTTACTGGTTCACTTTGCCTCTGCAGGTATTTATTCTATCATTATCAGTGTCCTCTTCTTTGTAGTGGAAGTGGCTAGAGAAGCAGTGTAGTAGAGAAGAGAATGAAGAGGTCTCACACACAGGTGCCTGGATAGAGAGTGACCCAGACAGAAGTCAAGGATAGGAGAGAGCCTGAGGATAGGAGAGAGTCCCCAGGGAGTTTCTGTGTGACCTTGGACATCAGATATGACCTCCAAGCCAGGATCTACTTCAAAACTCCCATGTCTTTGAAGAAGCATGGGATAAAATCCTCATTCTCCAGAGAGTTTCAGCTAACAAGTGTCAGAATGCAAATGCATGAAAATCAATCTTGGGAACTTATTCCAGCTATAATTATTTATCTTCAATATTTAATTTTCTTTTTAGCAGAGACCTCATCCTAGGTGCCTGCAGATCACAGTTGGCTTGTTTGCTTAGTCTGATAATTAATGTACATTTCGGTATCAGCATGTCGCTTCCTCAAGGAATCAAATCAAAGGCACCCCACTCCAAATGAACTCATTCTCACCATCTTGCCCAAGTCCTTCAAACTGAAGGAGGGAAACAAAAAGCTGACAAACCATCTTGGAAAGGTCAGTCAGCTTCAGTTTTCAAATAAATAAATAAACAAGGGAAAAAAAGGAGAGAGAAAGAAACCAAGTTGTTCCATTGATAATTCAAGGTTGTTAATGATAGCTTTCCTACCTGCAGCCAATGGCCACCTTCCCTACAAGCCCTCATTCCCCACATCAGAGAAGGACAGATTGGATCATATATTTGACTAGGAGTCGTCCCCTTGGAGGAGAAGGGATCTTGTAAATCCTAAGTGTTGTCACTTTCTATTCTTGCCATGCCTATGACCTCTGCTCTCTGAAAGTAATTTATAACTGCCTGTAAGGGCACCTGAGAACAGCTCTATCCACCTTCCAAGGACAGAGCCAGAGGCTGGCCACGTGATAGACAGCTCTACACCAGTCCCTCCACTGCTGGAGCAAATGTAATTATGAAGACAATAGCAGCTGGAACCTGCCACCTAGGCAGAAGGTGAGCTATTGTTGCGCTAAATCAGAGGGCTGCTCCCCCTCCCTACTCTGTCCAGCAGCCTCTGGCCCCTGTAGCCTGAGGAAGGGGAGCGGACTCTGTCCTGGGGTAGGGGGACTGTACACCCTCAGGGCTCCTGACCTTTACAGATGTCCAGCAATTTATTTTCATCCACTGGGTTCAAGGACTCAGAAGGGAAACTGGACAGGTATGTCCCTGAGAAGGCTGATATAATAAGGAAGAAATAAGAAAACACTTCAGGTTTAGTATTCCCGGTCTTGTCTTGTGTCTTCCCTATCATCCAGGCATCCAATTTGGAAAGATCCATCTTCCTTACAACCCAATTCCAGTCACACTTTTCCATCAGTTTGCTTCCTGAATACTCCTCATTCACTCCCCCCAGCTATTTCCTACTGAGGCCCCTAGTCTCTTTCCTGTAGTCTTCAAAAATATTCTGTGCCAATGGGGTTGCTCCAGTGCATTTCTCTGCTCCGTTCTCTGCCTGTCACTTTGGGAACAGAAAAATTCTAAAAGGTAAAGTTCACAGGGACCTGGGGTTCAGGACCAGGTCCTAGGTGAAAAGCCTGACATTGGGGTCACCAAACATATTAGGGACAGCCTTGGAGAGGAGGTAAAAGGGGAAGCACCCTGCTGTGTAGGACCCTGTGGCAGGGGAGCACTGGGCTTGTGGAGATGGAGGGGGTGTTCTCCCCCTCCAAGCAGACACCTGCCCACCCTGTTCCCTAGACTCCCACAGGGGCTCAGCACGGGGCTATTAGTGCTCACAATCTAATCCCAAAATACATTTCCAGTCACACACTTTATGTCTCCCACAGAGTGACCCTGAACTCCAAGCACAATTTAAAGCCCACTGTTCTCAAGTCTTTTTTTGCCCTTCTCATAATCATTCCCAGAAAAACAGTTTCTCTCTTATCCAAACGGCAGGTGCTACTTGGACTATGCAATTTAATTAAAACACAGCTCCCTCTTTATTCAGAGACCCCTGCTTCTTTACATCCACTCATGCTTTCTTATCTTATGTTTCTACATGATTGTATTTTTAATTATTTCTATAGGTGTTTGCTTCCTTCACTAGACTGACTTTTTCCTCCAGAAAACTCCTGTGTTCATTATTCATTCATTCCTGGCAGCCAGCACCTTGGCTGGAATACAGCTGCATAACATGAACATTTTACTTAAAGCAAATTAAACTGAGTGAAGGAGGGTGAAAAGGCAAGTGAGAGAGAGAAAGCACATGAACACATGAAGTTCCATGCTGTGAATGTGTTAGTGAACAGAAAGAGGGAGGCCCCAGGACCCCCAAACCTGCTCCCTCTAAATAGGTTCTGTTATCTGCTGCTATAAGGCAAACATGCTCTGGTATGTAAGACCTTTAGTAGAAAAGAACTGGAATACAACTAGTATGCGATTGAAAATGAGAAAAATTATAGTTCAAAATAGTTTCCAATCAAGCACTCAAAGGCACCCCATCCCCTTGTGAGTAAATGCCCAGCCCAACAGGATTGACCCAAACAGGGCCACAGAGGCCTGAAAGCCTGCCACAAACCTAAGTACCTTCTGGTGGGGAACCAGAAGAAAGGGGCAGAAGGGGCCAGGCAAATCTGGAAGAAAAAGAGCAAATGTAAAATCAACATCGAGATAAAGGCTCCCCATGAGTTTCTCACCCACTTCTCTGTTTCCTTTAAGTGCCTCCTTCCTTGTCCCCCAAGTTCCTGGTACAAGTCCAAGGCTGAGAATCAAGTGCATCTTCTTCTTCACATGTCTCTTTGCTCCGTGTATCTCTTCTAGCTCTTCTTCTAGTCCCCACACTTCCCCACTTCTTCCTCTTCTTCAGCTTCTCAGCCCTACTCAGCCCTTCTCAGCCCTTCCTTTGGTGGGGCAGGGAACCTGGAACCTCCCCTTTCAATGGATATCACACTGTCATGGATAGAAGCTGCATAGTGAGAAGGAGATGGAAAACATGATGAGATGGGACATAGGGGGGGGTCACATCTTGAGAAGATAAGTCAAATATCTTAAACATGCATAAAACCCACACATGCCTTTTTTTTTTTAATGGTACCAAAGAGTCTGTGAGCATGCACAGAAGTGAGTCAGGCAAAGTGGTTGCAAGTCCTTCACCAACAGGAACTAGGGGCAAGTTTAACATAGAAGACATGGAAGCAAAGCAAACCCATCATAGATTTAGTTTAGCTTAATGGTTTGTCTCAATTGGGAAAGTCTAGTTGGCTCTACGTGACTCCTAGCTTTCACTTTCTTGGGCTCCTGTGCACTCACCTTGGCATAGATTTGTTGATCATAATCTCCACTATTATGGATTCAGTAACATACTGAAGGTTTTATGTTAGAGCCCATATGTGAAATATTTCATGCCAGCATATTTAATGATGACAATCTCCATTTTTGCATAAGAAAATCAGTGTTCTAACAGATGAAATCACTTGCCTAATTTTGCACAACCAGTCAGTGGCACAACCAGAAATCAAAACGCAGATTGTTCCTGCTTCACACCATGTGTTATCTCCATTCCTTCTCTTTCCTGTAGCCAGTGTCAATGTCAGCCCTTCTGTCTTCACTCTTGCAAAATCACCACATGATTCACTTTAACTACATTGTTTTAAAAAAATGCAGTTTCCATGGAAAAACTTCTCTCCTGCCCACTCCAGGATACATAATTCAGTTTTTAGGACCTAAGCACAGTTTTCTTCTTAATCAAATTAATTGCATGCTTTCATTAGGAACACCTTTACATTTCCTGCCTCAGTCTGCTTAACAGGAGCTGTGCTCTGTGATGGGAAGACTAGATCAAGCAAGAGATTATTTATTAGTCCAAATTACTAGAAATTAGTACATAGGCATTTTTCTAACTACTTTGCATGTTTGAATGTACTTCATCCACTTCACATATTTTTTGAGCTATATAGCCATATTGTCATTGACCATGTCAGTAAAATCTATCTTCCCCTCTCTATCTACATAGTGCCAGATTTAACTCAGAGCCTTCCCTCCTGCACAGGCAATTGCATTTATCAACTGCTAATTCATGTAGCACACAACATTGACAAGTTGCTTTATGTCAGGAGTTTCTATACATGCTCTCTCATTTTTCCTTCAAATAACTGTGAGAGATGTTCCCTGCACCCACTTCCATTTTATAAGTATACTGAAGTTAGAAAATAATGTATCCATTATCACTTAAACTAATAGTTTCTTTTTCTATAAAATGAGGCTTATTAGGGTTTTTTTATTATTCAAATGAAATAATTCAAGTACAAGTGTCTAGGTAGAATGCCTCTTAAGATCATAAACACTCAATAATGTTACTTCCCTTCTGTCAACATCCATCCAATCATATTTTCCTTCTACCATTCACTTTTCTCAATTGAATTCTTCTTCTAAGGTCTAACTTCTGCCTTCACAAATATTTCCCTCTTTTGGTCTCTGACCGTCAATGCCTCTAATGCAAATACAGAAATACTCAAAGAAAAAACTGGCCATGGTCTGTGGTCACCAGCTATAGGTGCTTTCCTCCTACTTCCCCCAGTCAGGAGCTCAGACACCCACTGCTGTGAAATAGCGTAAAAAACAAAAATTTAAAACAAAACCCAGGAAATTGGTCAGTTTCAAATCTGACCAATTTCCTGGGTTTTGTTTTAAATTTTTGTTTTAGCGTGTGGTCACTTGAACTGCTGCAGCTGAATGACTTGCAGTGCCTCTCAGGTTAGAACCCTGGAAACTGAACTTGCAGCAAACTCTCTGAGTATCCTTAATTTCTGAGGACTACTCATCTATCCCACCTGACTTCTCTAGCTGACAAAATACCCAGGAGTCTGCAGGAGCCTGTGCCTGATCAGAAGGGACATTCCAGCTGATGCGCATGACCAGTGCCATAGACGTCCAGGAGTGAACCTTGCCAGAGAGGGGGGATGGAAGAGGTACTCAATGTGGGGACCAAGGAAGGTCTGGGTGCATGCTTCTGTGATTTTATGAACCAAACCTTCCATACATACTGGTTGCTATTACAACTTGAATTGCGTGTCCCAGAAATGTAAGTTGTGTTCAAGTTCCCAGAAGCTCAGCACATGATCTTATTTGAAAATGTGGAAACAAGATCATAGCAGGTGTAACTGTTAAGATGAAGTCACACCAGAGTAGTCATATATAGGGCCCATGTCCTTATTAGAAGAGGGAAGATGTGACGAAGACAGGTAGAGGGAGACCCCCAGAGAGGATGGAAATAGCGACTGAGCAAAGTCACCAGCCAAGGCATGCAGAGTAGCCTGCCGTTCCCAGAAGCCAGGAAGAGCCAGGAATCCATCCAGTCTCAGTGCAAGCAGGCAGTTGTGTTGGACTTTTGACTTCCGGTACTATAAGAGAACACATCTCTATTGTCTTAAGTCACCCAGTTTGCAGTAATGTCTTACAGCAAGGAGGCTGGAAAAGAACATAACTGCCAACTCTGGGGAAGCTGGTGATTCCTCTTCTCCTCTGGAACTTATTGTTGTTCTTATTGTTTGAAAAAGCGAGCCTGGGTTTGATGTTTGTAGATGGAACACATGCTATGCAGTGCCCCTTTCTGTGGAGTGTGATGAAATCCTCAGGCCCCATGCCTATCCTCTATTGCCCTGAAAGGAATTTTTTCTGGCAATTGTGTCTCTCCAGCTACCTTGACTGTGAGGAGACATTCTAAAGCACACCCGGCTGCATCCCCCAGTGCACTGCAGACTCCATATGAAACAGCACCAAAACCAGGCATGTCTGCTACAGGGGGGATTGCATTTATGACAATATACTGACATTTTAAAAATACTGCCTGAGTAGTCGATACTAGTTGGAAGGGTCAAATCTCAAAGCCAGAAACCTTTTGCTATGAAATTCTTGTGTTGTTTGGTAGGACTCGAAAGTCTGTAACTGGGACTGAAGCAGGCGAACAGCAGCGCCTCCCTGTCCCCCTTAAGTTCTTACTGGCAGTGGGGTAGGGATTAAGAAAGAGGCAGAATCTTCACTATTGAATCTAGTCTTGACTTCATGACCCTCTGGCTAGCGGTGATGAGACTGTGATGTCCTCCACATGGCAGGCAGTGCCTGTGTGTTCACCCCCCGTGCTGAGTTTTGGGTTTTCAGGTTCTTAGGTGAGAACAGCACCACATATTCCTGACACTAAGACTTGGACCTTGACTCTCCCCCAAATCAGTGATTGAAAATTAGATCTTCAGTCTCTCCCTAATCAACTTCTACCACTGGTAACGCCTTCCACAGTCTCCACGGGTTTCGCCAGGTCCCCCACACATCCCACTGGCCAACTAGAAGTTCGGCCACTTTGCAAGCACCTGTCATTTGGTCATTCACACATGCCCTGTCAGGGCGCACAGCAGGCGGGGTGCCTGTTCTGGGCTGGCCTCTCTCCTTGTCCTGCTGTCATGGTGGCTCCAGCACCTGCTGCTCCAGACTAGAAACAGGTACCTACTGCTGTGGTTACTATCCCCCTGAGTTAAGTTCTCTGAAAGTAACCCTGCAGGGCCCTCCCTGGTGGCGCAGTGGGTTAAGCAATGCACTATGAAGCAAACCGCAGCCACTGCAGCACGAGTTCAATCCCTGCTGCCGGCCAGGGAGGGAACCCACATGGTGCAGCAGACCTCTCCTGCTGTGCCTGCTGCTGCCCTCGGCAGTGTGTTTCAGTCAGTCTGCCTGTTCTGCTCCCCAATCTCTCTCTGGTGAATCCTCTCACCCCCCCCCCACACCTCTGGCCTGTACCCCAGTGCTTGTATGCATAAATAAATAAATCTTTAAAAAAAAAAAAAAAGAAAAAGAAAAGAACCCTGCATTTCCCTCTGCACTGGGCTGTACTGCAAATTAGCGATGTCCACCTGGGGAGTATGGCCCCAGGTTCTTTCTTGCTGACCCCCTAGAACTCTTAGGGTGAATCCCTCCCTTCTCTGTAGGCAGAGAACAGGGAAAGATCCCAGGGACGACTGCTACTGCAAACTGTTCTTGCCCTTTAACAAATTCCTTTGAAACTTCTAGACTCCAGTTTGCACAGGTTGTTTGGGAGGGAGGATGTGGGGAACCACAAGACCAGCTTGGCAGTATCTTCCCAAGCACTGGAAGTGTTAGCTGCCAATGATGTGGGGTTCTCTTTAGAATGTGGCAGCACTCACTGTTCCAGGGTTGGGGCCTCAGCCAAAACGTTAAGACACTAGGAAAAATCTCATTCTATACCCTACTTTACCAACTCTGGAAACTGAAAAGGACTTTTGCTGTTATATTTGTTATTGATTTTTGCTCTTTAGAGATTGCGGTACTCAGAATAGAGCTTTCTTCTCCCAACCATGGAAGAAGGAAGAGGAAATGATGCCCCCGAGAACTGTGCACCTGCAATACCTGGAAATGTCGAGATAAAATTCCACATTGGACATGCACTTTGGGAGACTGAGGGAAAACATGTAAGGGTCTGGTTGCATGCTGGTTCACAGGAATTCATGCTCCACTTTAGGGTTCAAAACCTGGGAAGAGAAGGGTGGTAGAATAATCTCATAATTTGGGGCCTCCCTAATGGCACAGGGGTTGTCTCAGCACTATCAAGCTATAGGTAGCCATTGTAGCCTGAGTTCAATCCCCGGGCAAGGAGCTGACCCACATGGTGCAGCAGACCTCTCCTGTCTCACCCACTGCTCCCCTCAGCAGTGTATTTCAGTGAATCTGCCTGTTCTGTTCCCCACTCTTGTCTCTGGTGAATCCTATTACCTCCACCCTCTGTACCTCTTCCCTACACCCCAGTTCTTATATCATAAATAAGTAAAAATAAATCTTATAAAAGATCTTATAATTTGGGAGGATTGGAAACAAAAAGGGTTCACTTCTATTGCCTTTGGGGTCATGACTGACCTCTTGTGGGGAATCCCTGTGCTATAAGGAACCAGAAGGTGGAGCAGCCACAGGAGACCCAGAGGAAGCTCCTTGGAGTCTCCTGCAGCCAACTGTCACCAGGGGTCATCCAAAAGTGTCTGAAAGTGCCAGCAGAGAGGAAAAACCCTGTGGGCTGGGAAAAGGAGGTGATAGGGGTTACCATGGAGGACACAACGTGTTGGCAAGCAGATCACGGACCCTGTAGGGTCATGGTGGTGACCACCACTTGGCAGGGTAAGATACCCTGTCCATGAGAACATACAGCGGGCCAGGACTGTGGCCAGCTCCCTCCCCATGCAAACCAGAGCTAACACAGGCTTCAGCACTCTGATGCTGCATCAGGGGAACTGAAAGAAAGAGATTTCAAGGCTTAGTTTTCTGCATCAGAAAAACATAGGAGATGCATGAGCCAAATTGGAATCAGATATTGAGAAATGCAATGGAGTTCTCTGTCTACTCCACACTCTACAGCTAGGCAGGTTTCACGCTCAGTTTTTAAAGAGAGTCACACTAAAAACTGCCTACGAGACTCGCCTTGGAAGCAATTTCCGATGAAACCAGATCTCCATCCTCATTCTAATCACTGCCTTACACCAAAAGGAGTGGTTTCCAGAACACTGTGGGCTGATCTGGAGCACATTCTCACACATCTCCTTTGGATGGAATGAATCCTGCTCTGACATAGCCAAGTCTTGCAAACAAAGCCAAAACCTAAATCTCAAAATTGTATGATCCTTTAATCCCCATCTATTTGGTTGCACTTGATGTACATTCAAATTGATGTGCTAATATTTGAAATTTAGCAATAACAGAGGTCATGCTCCCCTTTGGGGGTCAAAGGTGTGGAGGCACGCAGCCTGGTAAATGAGCACTCACCAAGGAGTGTCTGGAGTCAGCCTGCCAGCAGTCAAATCTGGAGTCTATAAATGCTAGCTACAGATCTAGGACCTAGACAAATCAGACATCTTCCTAATGGTATTCAAAGGCTACTGATGGGAGACAAAAATTAAATAAATCCTGAACAAATCATCTTAAAGATAAAAGTGCTAGTGGTGATGAGGACACAGATACATATACTGTAGCAAATCGCTGCCACTGTGTGCCTCCATTTCTCCTTACGTATGTGAGGATGACTGTACTTTTTCTCTCCTAGTTGTCATCAATCTTAAGCCAACACATCTCTGTAGAGGAGAAGGGGTAAAGAAGTGAGATGTCCGTCAGTGCCGACATTCAAGGTAGGCTGGACAGCCACGTGGTGGGGATGTTGCCTTGAACTGAATAACTGCTGAATTCCTTTCCAACCTTGAACATCTTTGGATAAAGAAGGCTCATTGACAAAGAACAGAATTCATTTTGACATAAACCCAGCTGAGGACTCTCTTTGGGAAAGGAGGCCAAAGACATATCATCTATTTAAATCTTAGATGGAAATAGGCCAAGTCACTCTATTGTTGACTCAGCAGCTGGGCCACGTGGTAGGTGTGCTGGGTTCCAAGTCAGCCCTGGGCTGCGGGCCCAGTGTTGTTCTCAGCTGTGTGGTCTTAGGCAAGGCAAGAAGCACACACTGTGCCATTTCTTCACTAGCTCATGGGTACAAAATATTTTTTGTATTGGAAGGCACTCATGAGCATTTCTCCTGCCTACATGTGATTATGCAGGTGCCCCTATTTTTCTTCTTTACCTAATAAATCTGCCCTTTTGAGATGTTTTAAAAAAGGTACACATGAAAACTAAATGTGCCAACATGAAATTACTTTGAAAATAGTAGCTCATGGGCCAAATATATATATTATCTTTTCCAGAGTTCCTATTATACTACCCACCGTTAGTTCTGAAAATAACCTAGGTAACCTGAGACCTTGGATGAGACAAAGCTATAATTTAAACAGCATGGGTAGAAGCTGGAAAAACTGCCATTTCAAAGTTTTTGCATATCTATTTCTCTACTACATAAGAGTCAAGACCAGTTTATTTTTAAGACAGGCAAGACTTTTCTAAAAAACAAAACAAAAATTATGGAACTGGGCCATCTATGTTTATGTGCATATAAGTCAGTTCTCACCTAATATCTCTAGGAACAGTGAGATCATCCTTAATTGGACATGCTGGCATCTTAGACAAAACACTTCCCTATCACTAATAGATAAATAGATATGTCAGCTATAGCTTGTATCAGAGATTTATCTACAAATTTTCTCTCAAGTATTCTGGATAGTCTATCCTAGGCACAGAGAGGGTTGACAAATCAGATAACTTTGTAATGGTATTAAAAAGCTACTGACGGGAGACAAAAAATAAGGAAATCCCAAACAAATCATTCATAAAGGTAAATGTGCTAACAGCGATGAGGACATAGAAAGTACTGTGAGAATTGATTAGCAGAAGGCATTAAATGGGGAGTTGGCAGAGAGTTTCCTGAAAAAGGAATACTTAATCTGAGCCTGAACAACAAACTGTAGTTGGGGCCAGGGGGCTGTTGGAAAAGAGACCACAGCCCAAATGGAGGCCCTTGTGCTAAGACCCTCTTCATCTGACTCAGATTAACACCCAACTTAATTGTGGTTTCAGCTGGAAATTCCGTCCATGCTACAAAATAATGTCTCTGATAGATAGGCCCTTCCCATCTGCTAAGGTCAGGTGACCCTGCCTGAAACAATCCCCCCTCCCTTTTCCTCAGCTTCCTCCTCCACCTATAAACACCCTGTTGTAGATTCCTGGGGAGTTCTTTTCTATTCCCTGCATGGAATGCAGTATGATTTATGAATCATATGATAAAACTAATTAGATCCTCATTTTGCTCACCAGATTTTTGTCTTTTAACCTGGGAGATGACAGAAAAGGGAAGAATGTTCCAGGAAATGATTTTTGTTCTTTGAGGATAAATATGAATTTCTCTGGGTGAGTTTAGACTCCTATGTCTACAAATAATTGCTTATTCCTCGCAAGTTCTGTGTGCTCCTCTCTGGGTAGGTCCTATTAGGAGAAGCAAGATGAGATAACAAGGGGTCTGTAAGGACAAGAACACACCACCCCACAGGAGGAGTCAAGAGAAGAACAAACCGCAGCTCAGTAGTGAGTGGACATTGGAAACTTCGTGAAACACTATGGAATGTGATCTTGCGGGTTAACAGCTTCCCATGGTCCCCAAATTGTTACTTATTTAAGAAGAAAATCTCACGTATCCTCCCTTGAAAAGCTTGATCCTTGGAGAGGAAGTGAAGGCTCATTTTTTGCACCTTTAATTAAACAGTGTCTGAGTTTGAACCTGAATTTAAAAACAACTGTGACCAGACACAATTATTATGAGTTATTCTCTGTGATGTACTTTCCATTGTTAAACAAACATACAAATAGACCCAAAATGGAATCATTTATGATGGTTCACCAAGACCTCATGCCTAACCTGCTGGGTTTCAGCCTCTCTCCAAATCACTATGGAGTTTCTTGATCAGCGCTAATGAGGTTATCCACATGAGAACAGCTACCCCTTACCATCATTATCCTTAAAGGAAGGTGGCTTTGCCTGAAGTCACCCTTCTTTTCTTTTGCAATGAGCTTATCCCACCTTCTTTCTAACTAAGAAACCTCTCATTTATACAATTTCTTGCAGCTCCTTTCCACTTGCTAGATGGGATGCTGCCCAGTTCGTGAATCATTTAATAAAGCCAATTATATCTTTAAAATTGGATTTTTGTTACTTAACATATTCTTCCACTACCTTTCGATACCTTCTTTTTGAAATTCAAAGTGTGGTCTCAGCTGTGCTGTCAAATCAATGGAACTTTCCTTTCTGTACTTGTGATCCAGAGAACTACTTCTGGAGCCCAGAGAGGGTGACATGGCATCACCAGAGACCAAGTGTAACTAGCAACACAGTGACCACACAGCAATTGGAAACATGGAGACAACACTGACTCTCACCCTAACATGCCATACTACAAAGACAGCCGTGCAAAGAAACCTCCCACTTATTCTACTGTGTTCTGGGAAAAAACTTACTGCAAAGAAACACCCTTCCCCAACTGTCTTAGATAAGGCTCCCAGATGCTCCCTTAGTTATTTATGATAATATCAGGCACAGAATTTCCAAATTCCTTTTTTTGTCTCATAAATTGCCTATGATCTCCTCCATTCCAGCAATTAGAACAAAATGCTGTTAGCCAAACTTGGTTAAGTTTCATTTCTCCTCCCAACTTCCTGAACTTTGATCTGAGCCTGAACTAGCAAAGTCCTCTTGTTAATACCCTTTTCTTCCTAGAATAAGCTGACTTTGGGGTGAAACATTCTCTGACCTGCTATCTGATCAGCCCACCTTTCGTCCCGCTTCCAGAACTGATCATGTCTCACCTGCCTATTTCTTGTGTTAGAAAACCTCAGTTTAGTTTTCCTTTTCTCTCCTTGACTTTCACACAGAATACTTCACTTGTGACACTTCTGGTCACCAGGTACATGGGAGTTTTGTTCCACATCAAGAAATTAATTCTCTGACACCAGCTGGTTTCCTACAATTCAACTCAATTCTGACACTACCTGGAAATAGTGTCAGATCTCACAGGTTAAGGGCTCAGTTCCAGCACAATGCTCCTGGCCCACTTCAAAGGACAACCACAGTCCAGTGATCAAATGACGGGTCAGTTATAAATCTGACCCTCCTTGGGGTTAATTGCCTCAGCAGCTCATAGAACTCAGGGAAACACGCTTACCAGTTTATTAAGTTATATGACAGATACAGATCAACAGTATAGGGGAGCCAAAACCACTACCCCAAAATGTATCTTTTGGGCACAGGTTGATTTCATGGGAAGGGCTCCAAAGACTGAACAGTTCCTATTGGTAAGGAAATTTCCACTGAACTTCTCTCCTGAAGAACACCATTCTCACTATAAGGAAAACCTAATCTCTATACCTCCTTTCAATGTAGAAGGCATAACTTAAGACTTCATTAACTTCCTTTCTATAGAATACTTTTCCTGGTAAACTCTCTAACTGATCTTTTATTTTCCCTGCTCAAATTCCTTCTATCTTAGCTGAACTATTTAAAATGGTATCTAATACTATGAAAGCAGGTCTTACTGGGGCTCTCCTACGTATGCAGGAGGATTACGGGTTATTATTTAGCCTCTTTTTTGAATTCTTCTGTTTTCAATCTGTCTGATACTTGTTTGATATTTGCCAGCTTAAAAGAATGTAGAACAATATGGGATGATTCCCTTTGCACCCTAACAATAGCCAGATGAAGATAAATATTGACTAAGGTTTGGGAGGAGCCAACTGCCGAAAGTTCTTTCCCCTTAGAATTGGGGACATCATCCTCCCAGAGTGGACGTAATCACCAGTGTGGAAGCTTTTTGAACCCTGTACTACTGGGATTTTCAGTGGAGTATTTCTCACATAGCCATGCTCACTAATTCCATTGCTAGCCCAACATTATTCATTGCAATAACAGAACTCTCTAACCAATTGAGCTGAGAAATCATCGCTTCTAATGAAGATGTGATGTGGTTTTCTTGTCTTTATGTTTTTGGCAGTGGTGGAATAAAAATGGGCTCCTTAGTATAAAAACACATGGATCCCTGTCTGAAAATATATATACCAGCATTTGGAGGACTCTTAGGGAGTCACTTGCTGGCGCCAAACAGAAAACCTTGTGTTTTTTATCTCTTTGCTTAGATGAGGGGCAGAAGTAAAAGAGGGAGAGAAGAGATTAAAAGATGCCAACATCCAAACACAACAGAATGGAACTGGAGTCTTTATGACAATTCACCCCCGATGTTTGGCTGATGACTAAACTGTACCATGTTTGATGTCACTGATTGAGCTTGCTCAAGAAAGCCATTATGCTCTCTAGGAGGCCTGAAGCCTAAGGCTGCTAATGAGATGAAAGTTCCATAGGACACCTTGTTCAAGAGCCGATCTATGTGCATTCTGGGAAGTGAAACATGTGCTGAAGTTGCAGCAATGCTGCTTGGAGATCTGAAGGGCTAAGGAGTATTTGGCAAGTTGTAATAAAATGACTTTAGCATATACAAATCCTTGAGGCATGAGGTTCCTGAAGTTCCTTTTGAACCCCAGAGGTGAAACACTTGACCAATAACCTAAGAGTCTGTGTAAATATGTGCTCCAGAAGCCAGGTTTTCCTATATTCTGCAGCAAGGAAGTAATGATGTCCAGCTATGTGATGCTGTTTACATATTCAGAGGCATCAGGGGCAGCTAAGAAGACTGGGTCTCAAGTTCAGGGCGTATCAGAGCTCCAGTGTCCAACTTATTAGCTCTCTGATGGCACAGAAACTGGGACTGAGCAGGCAGAAGTTCCTTAGCAGTTTATGGCCATCAGGGACATATGATTGATTTCCTTAATAAATTTAACAAATTAACTGATTTCAAATATAAATCTCAGTTGCAACTAAAAAGAGATTTAAATTCACCAAAATTCACAATTCCTAGAAAATAAATTTTAACTAAGCTGTTTATAAGATGACAATTTAAGGAAATATTTCTTAAATAGGACCACAAAAACCATTAATTGTAAAATGAGAAATGATCAACATGGCTTTAAAAATACTGGTTGTTCATCAAAGATATCACTAAGTGAACAACAAATGTGTTGATAGTCACAGTATCTAACAGACTCTTAACCAGAATATACAAAGAACTTCTGAATATCAACAATGAAAGGGTAAATAATCCATTTTTTTAACCAATTATCTGGCTAGGCCAGATTTTGAAATATAGAAATGCCAAAAAAAAAAAAAAAACCTGCATGAGTGGGAGAAATCATAGAAAGGATGACACTAGGATGCTTGGCATCAGCTGACCTATAGTGCTGGGATTTTTAGAATAAGAAGTCTAGGTCTATTCTAATAGCATCAAATAGTTTCTTATATTTGAAGCTTTCCCATTAAGATTCCCAAAGAAGCAAGTTGGGGGGTAGGGGGAAGAGAGAGAAAGGCAGAGAGAAAGAGCTATCTGATCACCCACATACTTGCTAATGGGAAAGAAGTGCTGAGTTATGGATGGTTAAATTGAGTTGACATGGGGAGGTGTGTGAGCAGGAAAACATCAGTTCTTGGCATCTAAGGGAGGGTGGCAATAAAGAATGTTACTCTTAAAGCCCTTTTCTATTTTTGAACCACACACCTTAGATTGTCAAACTCTGACATCCAATTAATGGAAGAGGCATTAATTAAATCACTTGACATAAGTGCAACAGAACTAAAAAGTTATCAAATCTCTAATTGGCAATCCAGCATCAAGTGCTAATGTCTCCATCTCTCAGTCCAGTTCCCACTCTCTATTCCTATTGTTTCTGCTGTAGCTTAGTAGTTCAAAATCTCTTATCTGAAACACTGAAATAGCCTCTTAATTTTTCCTTTTCCCAGGAATATTTCCCCAGCCCATATTGAAGATGGAATCATGTTGATCTGTATAAAACTAAAACATGATCATGTTTCTCTTCTAATAACATCCTCCCATCTTCCCATCATGTAGGCAAATATTCATGCTGTTTAGCCATGAAAGGTCCTCCATGATCTGGCCCTTCCCAGCCATATGTCCATAAGGAAACTACTCATATTAAGTATTAAACTACTTAAACATCCATATTAAACTACTCATAAAATTTTCAACCTCCTATAAAAGAGGTAAGCAGGCTGTAAATATGTATTGAATGAATAATTAATGCACAAGTAAATCTAGGAGTGTCACTTATGCAAGACCCATTGAATATTCTAGATTATGCTCTGAGTTACTTTTAGTTTGTAAGAGAGAAACAAAAGAACAAAGGACCCCTCTATAATGAGGTGTGTGCTCACTATCCTCAGTCTTCACACACTGGGAACAAAAGACTTGTCTGCTGATAACATAAGTTTCATTTCGATCCAGATGTTGGCCCTAGAGAAGTTTTGATAATAGAAAAACCTTGAGGCTAAGTCTGTTGCATATTTTCCCCTTTGTTCATGTCTACATCTGGACAGAGATAAATATGCCTTTTCCCCACAAAAACATAACTCCCAAGAAGTAAATGTCCACCTCAATTGATTTCAAACCATAGCTATGGAGAAACTATATAGTAGTTCATTAATGTAGTTTCCATACCCCCTTAGTCCTAATACATCTTCCAGACAGTGAGATTTATCTTCCCCCAACACTGATCTCCCTACCTCCTCCTTTACTGCCTTTACTACTCTACTTCCCCATTACCATGTTAGCATTTTAACAACAGCATGTTAGTATTTCACAGGGCCCTTAGTGTTCACCCTACATTAGGAATGAACAATGGTGGAATTAGAGAAATTTGTAAAATACTATAAGAAAGTAATAAAGATGATTGATCAGAAAAAGGATCATCCCTGATCTTCATTAGTTATTCTTAGAACATTCAGCTACATAAGTTCAGTGAGTTTTCTTTGAAAATGACAGTGTGAACCATGTGGACGTGGGCACCCCTATACAATTGATTCTTTCCCACCAAAATATGGACCTTATAACAAAAACTGTTTATATATATATACAAACAGTTTTTGGCTGTTCATATTCTTTCTGAATGTTGGCGTTCATTTTAAAACCCATTTTTCTAAATGTATCCAGAGTTGCTATGTTTATGTATGACATGAGTGAGAGAGGCAATAAAGCCAAGATCGATTGCCTAGTAATAGCCACAACTCCATCGACATTAAAGGGTATTTGTAATTTAGGCCCTATAATATGGCCTAATGCCCTATCTTGTGTAGTTATTGATTTTTCAATAATAGGACATCCCTAGAAAACCTTTCGGGGCTAAGTTCTCCCTGCTGCAACCAGCACAGAACAAAAGCTGGCATCTTTCGCAGGGGCCCAGCCTAGAGAAATCCCAGCTATTCTGAAAGCAGCAAAGATTTTCTTACAGATGATCTGACTTGGTTCTTGATGGGTTCCCTGTTCCAACCTCAAAAATTAAATAAAGTTTTAAAATGAAGTGTAAGTAGAAGTCTAGTATTATTGAGCAACTTCCAGTGAGGAAGTCCCACCAGAAAAGCCCCACCCCATTGGGATAAAGTCCTGAAACAACCTATCACACTTGAAACACGTGCCCAAGACTTTGCTGGAGCAAGCAGCAACTGCTGGCACCTCCAAGAGCATGAAGACAGACAGTAGCTTCACTACAGCCTCACTGTTACGGAAGGACAACATTGCAGACAAACCCATATACCGCCACTTTGCTGTTTCCAATGCCTTCTTTAACAGTGAGCTTCTGAGCTATTTCTGGTCTCAGGTCATACCCTGGTTCTGAAGGAATATTGTCTCCCCTCAAAATACTTGATTGAGTCTGTTCTCCCAAAGAACTATAATCATACAACTCAAGCGTTTGGGGTTCCACCAGTAATAATATTAAGAGTTCAAGGTCAGTGACATAGTTGGTAGCACTTGCCTATACACCCATGCTGGTCTTATTTGTGTTTCTCTAAATGGACCCTTTTATAGTTTTGCATGATTGAGATTTTACTTTTTCCTAAAATATAAAACACAGAGAAACAATAAATTTGAGCTCTGATACCACCACTGGCATACTCAGTGATATTAAAAAAGTGACTGAGGTGTCAATGAAGAAAGCTTAGAAGCCTGAGTTTCACATCTACTTTCCATTTGATCACACAGAATATTAAGTTACATATTCAAAGGTCAGATATTTCATAAAAGCATTTTTTAAACACTTTCATCAAAGAGAATTTTAAGCAAAATCATCTTTTTTTCTTTTTTCCCGAGAGTGCCTGGTGGTGAAGACTTCAATAATTACTTGAAAAGTTTGGTGACACTAACATGATTCACGTGAAGGCATCCATGGTTTAGCTCCTCCAGTAAATGCTAACATGGAAAAAGCAAATAAATTCTCAGTGTTGTTAGGAAAATATTTTGTCTTAACAGATCCTTTGTGAAGAAAACTTCAGGGGCCATACTTTGAAAACCACTGAGTTGACGAGACAAATAAATATAACACACCTGAGGATGCTTTGTGTAACTGGACACATTCTATGCATTAATGTTCTTGCCTATCTTATTGCATAAGTCCTTGGTTTGGAAACCAGTGACCTCGTTATGGTTTATGAGGTGTTCTTTTTTCTTAGCCCTGGGAACAAATCCTTTCCTTTTAAACTCTATAGCCGGGTTTCTTACAAGCTGTGGTTCTGGTTTTCTACACGTGTCACTCTCAGACTCTCGTCAAGCAGATCCACTGAATGAGGCAGAATTCTCGATGTCAAACAGACTATAATGACTAACATAAGCCAAAAATGAATTTATTGAAAAGGAACCATATAAACTCACAAAATTGTCTAGAAGGCAGGCAAGCCAAGCTCAAACATGAACCAAAGGAGGCTGAGCAGAGCTAAGGTCATTCCCTAGATAATTGCCTTAGGAATGCCAGCCATTGCTGTCTGGGAACACACAACATCTCATACTGAATTCTTGACTGCCCTGCAGTCACTATAGGTAACCTCTGACAGATTCTACACCTCCATGCCATTCTCAAAAGATTTAACTTGCTGGGTAGCAACCAGTGACTGCTGTAGTTTAGTCACAGACCCATGACTCCCATCTGTTTAGAACTTCCACCAAAATGGAGTATTGGATGCTGAGCAGTTAAATGGGCAGATGTCAATCTGCTCATTCTTTTAGTGAACAAGATCCAAACACACACGTCTTTCCAATCTACAATTTAAAACACACACACGCACAAATCCCTGACAAAATGCCCCATAAGGAGAGAGATTTCAAAAATATCATCAGTCATTCCACCTCATTACAAGTCCCAAATATCCTGGTGGTATCTATTTCCTAGAGGTAGTACTTTGCAATTTCACCATAATACGCTACACCTGTCATTCTTATACTCTATCAAATAATCCGTGGCAATTAAAGGAAAAGGACATTAAGTTATTAAGCTATTTAAATTTCCCACAATAAAAAGAAATGCTGGTAGATGCCATAGCCCTGAACTGTACAACTATCTTGTAGTTGGTATTTGACTTCTTTCTTTGTATACATGTCCTTAATGTTCTTCACATTTAGCCAGTACTTTAGTTGTTCAGTGGTAGTCTGAAGTTAAGCAGTTCAAACCTTAATGCCCATTGGTTCTGAATTCCTGGGTTCCCAACAAGAGAGGACTGAAGTCACTTATCATTAACTTTTAACACAGCAGTATCCTAAATTGTTCTATGTCCAGGGGATTTCCTGTGTGCCATATACACTCATTGCTATACCACCCATCAGTTAATGATACCTCTGCTTTCCATAGAAAGGGAGGTTTAGTTCTCTATTTAGTCAATATTTCCTGTTTTAGGTCCTTTTCTTAGTAGTAAGGGAAGCTTGACATGGTCTGTTAGGTTCAATGGAACTATTATTAGACCCCCTAGGGAATGTAGTTGTACTTTGGCACTAAATTCTATAATCCAGCGGAGGCAAGAGTAACAAGGATGGAAAGCAAAATATATGCAAACGGTTAGTTAGAATTATGATAGATGCCATGTTACTTCTTATTTTATCTGTCTATAATTTATAGCTATGGGATAATCAGAACCATGGATTGATTGCTAGTTCAAAATAGGCACTGTATCTAGAAGGAAAGAATTATGCTTTACCAACATACTCCATAACGGACCTGCAACATCGCATTCGTCTATTATACAATGCCAGCTCCCTCGGGTTGATGGATTATATAATGCATACACTCAGTTGTTTTATTCTTAACAATAAAATGAACTTGTTGGCAAAGTAAATATTGTACAATTTACCATGTGAGGGGGATGCTGATGGAACAAATGGCGTCCAGTGTGTTCCCTGATTATGACATTGTTAGAAACGTAAGAAATGGGGTGTGCAAACAAGAGGCAATGAGATGTTTATTCCAGGGAGAACTACCTGTTCCATGATTGGGGTCAAATATAATCAATTTGCTACTAGGTAACTGACTGGCCTAGCCAGACTATAATGGACTTCCTGGGGCTCAGAATGAGTTACTCTTAATGACAGATTGGACTTTCTGCAGTGGAAGAAGATAACTCAGTTTTTGTAAATGCAGCATGGACACATACACAATAGCCACTTAGTGGAAGCCACTGGGAAGCCACTTGATGACTGGAGAATGGGACTGACCCACATCCATTCTACTTGATACTGAATTCTCCTTCCAGAAAGCTCTCCTACTTGGTAGGTCATATTTTGTGGTTGGTAAACATTCCTGGGGTACAGAAATAGTATCACGTTTTCAGTCTATTCTGAGAGGCTTATCCACATATTCCACAGTCAGGTGATTAGCCACTGCAGATAAATAGCTAGCAGTTCTTACTCCCAGCCATACTCAGTGGGGAGACTTGCTTCCCTCCTCTTCTCTAATGGCTTCCTAGAGCGAAGCTGTAACATTCCCTCAGCCCACTCTTCTCACACCAATCAACTTTTATGCAGAGCCATTTGTAAATAAAACTTGATTCATTTTCTTCCTGAATTAGCTATTTAGGGTTAGCTCTCCAGGTGGCCACAGACAGAACAGTGGGAATGTGAGCCGCTCAGGCAGGTGACTCGCACACTCAGAACTGCACAGTCTCAATTCTGTAAATGCACTTCCGGCTGATAACAAACAGTGCCCCTTGAACTCCCAGGGCACGCTAGCATGATTCTAAAATCCAAGGTGGGTAGAAAAATCTAGTTAGCACAGCTATCGAGGAGCCATAACCAAGCATGGTATCTTTTTGTTTTTTTCTCTGGGACGAAACTGGGAGTTCAATATTTTGAACTGGGAGTCAAAAGATTGGCAAATCTGCTCTCCAGGGCCACATAGAATATATTTTTTTAGGTTTTATGGTTCATAGTCTGTAGCCTCAGTTCAACTCTGCTGTGTGAAAGCAGCATAGACAACAGGGAAACAATGAGTATGACTGTGGTCTAATAAAACATCAGAGATGGTGACCTCTGAATGTCCTGTGACTTTATCATGTCACCATATGTCATTCTGTTTAGTTTTGTTCAATCTTTTAACAAGGTAACAATCATTCACAACTCATGGGCTTATAAAGCACAGGTCAGATATGCTAGGGGCCATGGTTTGCTGGACTAAACCGTCTGTATACTCAGCCCAAGCCCAAAAAGAATCCAAGAAATGAATAGTTTGAAATGAAGAGTTACTTGCCCACATGTTATAAATTGGCTTTAGAAGCAAGGGGAATTTTCCCTTCAAAGGTCTGCCCCTAGACACAGTCTCCTGGTCTGAGCAAGGCTGGATGTTCTGGAAGCTGGGTTGTGACTGAGTCTGTGGGAGTCACTGCTGCCATGAGTGCTTTTTAACAACTGGCAGACTTTGAGGTCTTCCTGAACTAGGGTCTGCTGGCACTTAACTAGGTTATATCTTCTTTCAGATTCCAGGAGACCTATCATGTGTGCTGCCCTCTTTGCTCTGATCCGAGACAAAAATGAATCCAAAAAAAAGGTGGAAACATGTTTAGTGTTCTAGTCATGATTCCCATCTCACATCCTACAATTAATTCACTCAGTAAAAATATGGCATCTGGAAGAACAGATGTAATTTATACAATAAACTTCCCAAATCTGTAATGTAAAGGTTTATAAATTTTTACATCTGTGTACTTCATGTAAATACTCTCCAGATCTAGAGATGCAACATTTACATCTCCTCAGAAGGTGCCCTCAATGCAACATCATCCATGCAGATTCATTCAACAGCATCCTCTTTGACATCTTCCATTTTGCTTTAGACCTGGAAGATCCATCTCTATTACCCAGGGTGGCAATAGTTCATTCTTCCTCCTAGCAGTGAGTCGTACTCAACTCTAAAAATGTAACATTCAGTAAATTAGTGAAAAATGTTCAAGATGTAAAGATTCTGGTGACTTTAAAATTCAAATGAGGACAAAATTCAAAAGACAGAAAACAGAACTAAAATTAAATTAGCTCTAGATTTCCTTTCCTAAACCCAAAACAAGAGCAATAAATGCATTTTTAATTTTTTCTCTTTTTTGGGGATCGGGGGGGTTTATATGCCCCAGGGTCCCACTGGAATTTAGTGTCTATAATCCTATACTGAAAATACAAATGGCATTAGTATGGTTTGATGGAGCAACCATGTGGAGAGACTGAACTTTATTCATTGGTCGGGGGCAAGATGGTATCTAGAAAAAATATCCCCACATTTGATGTATGAGTCTCATATTCAGTTAATAAATCAAACTCCAAACCATAGAAGAAGCAATTCAAGAAGAGAAACATTCAGGAAACATACATTTTAGAAAGAAGGGGACCTCCCTGGTGGCCTACGGGTTAAGTATCAGTGCTATCACTTCTATGGCCTGACTTTATGCCTTGGCCAGTGAGCTGACCCACATGGCACAGCAGACCTTTCCTGTCTTGCCCATTGTTCCCCTTATCAGTGTATTTGAATAAATCCACCTAAATACTGCTCTCTACTCTGTCTCTGGTAAATCCTCTCACCCTCCACATCTCTGGCCTACACTCCAGTTCTTCAATGCAAAAAGATAAAATTAAATTAAGAATGGAAAAATAAATGTAAAAAAATAGAAGGAATTAACAGCTATAAAAATTGGAGGGCAAATCATAAGACTAAGAAAGAAAAGCTATACAATAGGTAGATTGTAAAAATTGAATAAAAAAAGAAACATTTAGGAAAATACAGACTCCTATTAAAAAGGTACAATTGGACTAGAAAATAATAAATTCTCTTATGGTATTCCTGTGGTACAGATGTTGTTCCTCTTGATGTCAACCCATAAATCTCCTAAGCTTTTGTAAGTTCTTTTCTTTTCTTCTCTTTTTTTTTTTTTTTTTTTTTTTTNTTTTGTAATTTCTTTTCTTTTCTTCTCTTTTTTTTTTTTTTTTTTTTTTTTGCTGGTCTGTTTAGGCGCTTTCCACTACAAATAAATAAATAACCTGACGCTTGAAGATGTATGAGCTCAAAAATAAATGAATGAATGAATGAATGAATAGATGAAGCAAGAATCCCAGAGAACCAACCACATCTGATTCCAGTATCTGTCTTTCCTCCTCCTACTTTGCCATAGTTACTGTCGCTATTTTTGGTTCTTATCTTCCTTGAATTTTAATATTTGGGGGAGGGGGGTGTGCTGGCAGGCTTGGAGGAATATTTAAAAGTAGTTTACCTTTAATTAATTTGAACTATTCTAACTAATTTTAAGTGTGCTCTTCCAAATAACAGACAAGCAGGATAAATGTTTCATATTCCATTGCCTCTACATTCAGGCTCAAAATAGCAGTAGGTCTGCAAATAAATGCTTTTGCTTCAACATCTTCTAATAAGATTGAAAAAAACCAATCCTGGCCCACGTTGAATGAAATGATACCATTCAAGGACCTGTTTTGTTAGAGTCATTTATCTTAAAGTTGCCATTTCTAAGAACCTTTTGGCAAAGTGAAATCTTGCTATCAAGTATTGAGTAGTATGAGTACAAACAATTTAGGAAAGAAAAAATTAGAACAGTGAAAAAACAAAACAAGCTGTCAATTTGAGGCTGAGGTATTTACAGACCTAAATAATGCTCCTTAAAACAGGTTTAAGTTGTGCACACAAATCCCCAATCCATCTGGGCTTGCTCTGCATGGCTAATTGAATGATAAAAGCCAGAGAAAATACCAGGATCTCTGTTTTTCACATAAGCAATTGCCTGGAAGCTTTTCTGTCCTAATAGGAGAATATAGCATTTAAAGTAAGTAATGTTCATCCAGATAAATCAAAAAGAGCACTGTAAACATGAATTCCTTCAATTCCAAGATGCCTTGGGGAGGCCCCTGAAATGCAGTGCAGGCAACTCACTGGCTTTTACATCAGGCTATGGTTTCCTGTTCTTGAAGAGTTGATGTTGATCCTTCCTTGACATTCTGTACACAGCAACCAAAAGAAAGGGATTAAATGTTGCTTTCATCGAGGTTTCAGAAAGGATTATGATACAGGGAACCACAACAATGATGTAAGATAATGTGTAGAACAGAAATGCTTTGTGAAAGTGTCCACATTTTTTGGAGAGATTTATAAATGCTTTGAGATAGTTAGCTTTCGATTATTAGAAATTTGCTCAGCAACCAAAAGGAAGATCAAGTAAATTTTTAGTTATACTTTATTACGCAGGAAGGAAGGGGATAACTTGGAAATTTAAGTGAATTTTTTGAACATACGACAGACATTGGCAAGTCTTCTTTAGCTAGACACCACTCTCCACCCTTGTCTACATAACAGATTCTTACGTATCTTTCAACATACATATTTTCACCTTTTTTATGAAGTCTTTTTGAAGATCATTTACTTTCTCTCCTTCCCACTTCACTTCAGGTATAATTATTATGCCTTTCTTTGTACCTCACTCTACCCTGAATCTAGCTTATTTTCTTGTCTGATTCTGTCTCTCAACTCTAAGCTTCTATAGATTACTTCCCCTCTATCATCAACCCCAGTGATTACACTCTGTGCTAGCCCCAGTCTAGCAGACTGTTGACCCAAGAAACATTTGTCAAATAAAAGAAAGGCTGATAATGTTCCATTATCCACTGAGCCTGTTTCCTGTTTTTTGGGGGTTTTGTTATATGTTAAATTCTTAACTGACAATATACGCTCTTCAGTTGCAAGAACAGAAGTATTTAACTCCATGCCTCCTCTCAAGTCACCCCACTCTTGCTTGTAATCACTAATTATGACCTATTTTATTTATTTTTTAAAATTTTGGCACATAGATTAAATGAACACAAGTAATGTGCATGCTATACTCCATCTGACTCATTTGTTTATGAACTGCTTTGAACTCAGGATGAGTTCACAATGCAATGAAAATGAAAGGGAATGTAAAAGTGATCAATTCTTTAATTGCTTCCTCACTGTCTTATGTAAACTAGAAATTTAAAAGGAGAATCTTGAGCAAAACTTAATATATTACATACAACTGTGAGAAGAGTTTCCCAGAAAGAAAGACTAGTTAGTACAAGAGATGCATTATCATGCTTGGTAGGATCAAAGAATAGTTGGAGAACAGTGGGATAGAGAAGAATGTCATCATTGAGGGCGACAGGAAGGATGAGGTAAGCAAGAATGGAAGACTCTAATCCTGAGTACTTGTACACAACTGTGAAGACTTTGGCTTTTATGCGGAGATACAAAAGCCCCTGGAAGGTATTGAAGAATAAAATGTTCAAGCATACTATTTTTAAAAAATTATAAAATGACTATGTTAACATAAAATGGTGACAACAGAGAAACCACTTTAGTTCTCTGGGTAAGAAATGATGGTGATGGTTTCTATGATTAATATTGGAGGTTATAAGAGCTACCTCATATATATATATTTCTTATATATATCCACCTCTTATATCCTCAGACTCTGGATACATATTCAGAGCAGAATTTTCTCATAGATTTAATTTGAATTTGAAAGTAAGAAGAACAATCACTGACTTCAAAGCTTCAAAAGCTTCCAGGCAATTGTTTATGTGAAAAACAAGAATCCTGGTATTTTTTCTGGCTTTCACCATCGATTAGCCATTTTATCCTGAGCAAACAGATGAAGTGACCACTAATTTAAATAAATGGGGAAGATTGTGAGAATATGCAAGTTCAGTTTCAGGCATGTTTTTAAGTCTTTAAGCCATCAAATCAAAGATGTTAAGAGAGAAAGTATAGTAAGTCAGAAGGAGAAAGACAAATACCATATGGTGTCACTCAGAATATAGGGAAACAAAGCAGAGACAAATAAAGTCAAAACAATAACAAACTCCAGAAATCTGAGTGTCGAACTGAGGCATCCAGAGGGAGTAGGGTTGGGAAAGAATGATTTGGGGAGGGGGGCTCAATGGACTGTGGTGGAACACTGCGGGTGTCTTGGTAGTGGGTGAGATATGATAACAATATCTGAAGGGGGTGATCCTTTATCTCTAAATCATATACAATGCCATAAACCAGTGTTGCCTCAGTATAAGTAGTACAATATTTTCAAGAAAGCAACTGGATGAAGGAGTAGGTAGTTCAGGCAATATGTCTAAGCTATAGATAGGAATTGGAAGGTGTTGGCATATAAGTGGGTATAGATGCATTGAGACTCTGAATGTGTAAGATCACTAATGAGAAAAAGAATGGGAAACTCAGGACTGAATCTTTAGTGTTAACAAGACCTAAATTCAAATCATTGACCCCCCAAATCTGAAGCTACATGAATTTCATAAATTTATTAAATTTCCTGATCTTAATGTACAGTTGAAAAGATTTCTCATCATTGTCTTTAGACATCACAATTTGTCTCACAGTAAATGCTCATGATGGTGATGGTGATGATGATAATGATGATGAAGATGGTTATTAAAATTAGACGAAAAGTGTTTGCAAAGGATTCACTGACAATATAATCTACATTTGGAGGTGTTCAATTACAAAACCCCAACCCTGCAAGGGCATTCTACTATTGAATATTCCCATTGAGGCAGAAGAATGGGAAACAGGAGGAGATAGGAAATAAACAAGATCTTATTAAATCTGAAGATGTTTCTAAATTCTGACCTTTTACCCCTTGGTGGCATGGAACCGTGTTGACAACTTTCTTCTGGAACTAGATCTTAGTTAAGATCAGAGTTTTGTGAATTTCTACTTTCTCTTTAACTAACCTTTAAATTGTAGTGTTCTCTCTGGTATTCCCAATCACCTTCATCTCACATTAACTTACTCTTTAAATGCAGGTGGGTTCAAAATATTTATATATAGTTAAGATACCTCTAATAATTTTTGGAATCACATCTTTGATGAATTATTATTTACAGGAAATGTTCCCCATTCCCCGGGGAGTGTGTGTGTGTGTGTGTGTGTGTGTGTGTGATTCTTGCTGCCTGGGATACAATTTGTCTCTTTATTGGTGAATATTACCTTACTATCTATCACTCAGCTTGGAAGCCAGAAACTACAAGGTGTCACTCTGCTGACACCTCAACTATGCTCTCATGTTTTCAGGTGCCCAAAGCACCCTATGCAGGATTGGGGGTCACTCCCACCTTTGATATATATGAACTATGAACTATGGAAAAAATCCAGTGTATTGTGGACCAGCAAGGATCTGAAATAAATAGAAAGAAGATACAGAAACAGCCCAAACCAAAGAAACAAGCCAGCAAACAGAAAGAGTATGAAAATCACAATGTTACTAATCCAGCTAATGTTCCCCAATGGCTCTATAAGTGCTCTATAGAGATGAAGTTGGTAATTAAACTTTTCAGGTTTATAGTTATATCTATTTGCTCCTCTGTTTATGCATGTCCACACCCATGTAGAAAACAGTGAGTTGTATTCAATTTCTGCTATAATTTGGACACTGATTTTTAAAATAAATATGTACTATCCTTCTAGACTTTCATGAAGAGAATAACATCAAGGTATATTTTTAAGTCCTCAAAGAGAAATAAAAAGATGAAACATACAAACCTCCTGGAATAGGGTAGAGAAGCATTAACCTCTGAAAGACCCTATTTTTATACTTTTATATAGATTTAGATATAAATATGGATGCAAATAGGGTTCCTGGATCCAATTGCAACAGGAGTATGTATAGAGGCTTTCCTCTACCAACTATTCTCAGATGCCAGCAGCATTCTCAGTGTCCAAGAATTCAATTCAATTCTGACACTATCTACCAGGAGATGAAATCTGATTCCATAGGCTAAAGAGCAACGTCTCCCAACTGTGGTTCACTTCAAATGTTGGTCACAAGCCCTGGCTGTTACTTGTGTTTTTGACCAAACAGCTATATAAGCGAGCTCATGGCCCCCTTCCTCAAACGTCAGGTTCCAGTCACAAGCCAAAGTTTTCACCTGTGTTTCTGACCGACTAGCTATTAATTATAGTTTCCAGGATGTCATCTTCAGGTTTGATTTGCTAGAGTGGTTCTCAGAATTCAGGAAACCTATTTATTCACTATATCACTAATTAATTATAAAGGCTATAACTCAGGAACAGCCAGCTGGAAGAGACACACAAGGCTAGGCATGGGAAGCAGGACTCAAAGCTTCTCTGTTCTCTTCAGGCAAGCCATTCTCCCCAAATCTTCCTGTGTTCCCCAACCTGTAAGCTCCGCAAAGCCTCTATCTTTGGATTTTGAATGGAAACTTTGTTACTTAAGCATTAATGATTAAATCATTTGCCATTAGCAACTGACCTCACTCTCCAGCACCTCTCCTCTCTCAGAGGTCTGGGAGTAGGACTGGAAGTAATCTAATTACTGATTGGTTCTCTGAGAAGAGCCACCCTCCAGGTATTTAGCAAAAAGTCACGTTATTAACATAACAAGAGACATCTTTATCATCCTTAGTAACAGGAAATTCAAGCTTATATTAATTATAAAGCAGGAACTGTGAATGAAGACCAAGTTTATATAAGAAATGCATTCTGGTCATTATATAAGAAATGCATATAGATCTAGATATACACACGCACACACATTAGATGTCACAATACCACAGATCTGTGCAATGCCAACTCTAGTATTAGTCTTTAAAGTTAAAGGATAAATATCCTGAGATCTGCTAAAACGAAAGAAGAGTATCTTCTATTATCCTCAGAGACCCAGCTAAGGACCAACATACAAATAATTCAATGACTTTAACCACCACAGGAGTTTACAGGGTAATTAAAGGAATGTCAGCTTTTAATCACTGTCATCTGGTGCCAACTGAAGGACAAAATTTGTCACTAACTAGAGAAATTAACTACTAGTTTTTGTGCCCAACACCTCCATCACCCAAGAGAGCATGGATCTTTTGGGAATTGGCAATCCCTCCATTGTTTTAATGGGAGCTGTTTGTACCATTACTCAAAACCACACTAGTCACAGGTGAATGATTCAAGTGTTGCACCTTACTCGACTGTTCTCTCAATATTGGATATAGACCATCAATTAGCCTCTTTCAGAACTACCCTATAACATGTCACTACCTCATAGAAATTGGTGACCATGGACAAACACCAGGGCATACTGAAGGAAGCAGGGATGAGAGCTGGGGACAAGAGAATCCTGGTCCTGAGGACAGTTCCACTTTTACTTTCATCTACCTGTCATCCACCCTCTCTTGAAGTCCATGAACCAATAGAGTTGATAAAGTTGTGTATCTGTCACATGCAAAAGCCTTGAATAATAAACTGAACACAGCAGAAACCTAAATTTATCTGAGATCATGTAATTTCTTATCTCTATCCAAACTTTGATTTCACAATCCAAACAAATTAGAGGTTGAGAAAAGCAATGCTGAAGAGTCCTCTCAGATTTAATATTCCATGATAAGGACACTCATACAACTAATTTTAATATTTTTCTGGGAAAGGTCCACTCTGTATTCTCCATATTCTTCTGATGTTCATACTATATTCACTGATATGGTGTGATAGATTCACTGATCTTCCATAGAATGCAATAATCATATGGAAATAAAAAGAATAGGCACCTACTTCTGACCTAGAAATCCTTTAAGTTACACCCTAGGGGGCATCAGTCAGAGTGATAAGCTTTTAAGTCAGAAAATAAAATAGAAACATTTCTGAGAAACACAGAAAGGAAATAGGCAGCTATTATAATACTTCTCAATCAGCTTTTTAATGATCTAAAAATCTCAAGCCTACTCAAAACGCCTACTACTTAATCATGAGTGATTTCATGGAATTGGGATATCTGATTTTTTTGACAATCTACTTGAGGATTTCTCCTAATTATTACACAATTACATAAATTTGTTTAGCATTCACCAGTAATGATCTCATAGAATAATAAGACTCCAAAAATTAAATGTGAAACAGTTTTTTTTAAAAAAAGAAAGGAATAAAAATGAAGTAGATAAAGGAAGGAAAGAGGGAGGAATAAAAAATAAAAGAAATGAAGACATATATCAAGGAATGAAACTGGAAATTCAAAATTCTACAGGATAGATGCTAAGAAAACTGAGAAGAAGACAACAGTGAAACAAAGGATGTGATGTGGAAACAGCTGAGATTTTGAAAGTAGTGTAGAACATCTCACTGATAGATGTTACAATTTACTCAGAACTTCCTATGTCACTTCAATTTTCAATCTCAGAGATCTTCATAATGTAACTATAGGTAGTTTTATGGACCCAGCTTTTAAAAGAATTGGATTCTGAAGCTCAGATAACTTTGTCTTCTACAGGAATGATGAGAGAGACAGGATTTTTTATCACTTCTGCTTGTGACCTTTCAACCACAGCCTTCACAACAACATATAAGTATCCGAAACTTACAAATAACTCCATCAATTCTGAATGTATGCTTAACCAGAACACATGACCTTTCTTATGGAAGATATTCTAGAGCAATATTATTCAAAATGTAGTTGTGGGACAAGAACTATGTGGAACTTTTTAGAAATCCAATCAGTAATCTGACATACCAGAACTTAGGTATGATCTTTGCCATCTTTCTTAACTCCAAAGTCCTCAAGATTTTTCATTTCAAAACAGAGATACACTTACTTAACTGAAATGTTATAAAAGTTAAATAAGAAACTTTATTTAAACTACTTGGCACAAAAACATACTTGATAAAAATAACTTAATATTTAATGGCACATAAAAGACATTATCTAGAAGATAGAAAAAATCTAGTAAAGGTTAGTGAAAGTGAAGGAGAAGGAAAAACAAGGACATTTAGGAGAATGGAATGCTATCAATCCTTACTGACCTAGTCTTCTCCCCCATGTTACTGCCTTAGTACTCAGGTGACAGCTCAGTGAGGGAGGGAATAAAAGTACAAGTGTGGAAGCAAGAGGAAAAGTTAGGGAGGTAGAATACAGAGGAAGACAGAGAGAGGTGAAAACAGAGTGAGAGGGAAAGGGATCCTGTGTAGCCACTGCCCTCAGTTTAGTGGGGGTTTCATTATCTACAGATAGATTACACACACACACACACACCCATTCACCCTCATACTCCATCCACCTCTAAGAACTGGATAACTGGTTCAAGACAAGTGAGTAAATATAGATGCTAATATCTGGTCACAAGATTTTGGTTGTTACCAATAACACAAATTAACAGAGCAAATACAAGAAGACAATTTGTATGACTATTAAAAATACAGTCATTAATAAAACAGTCATGTCTAGATATTGTATTTCTGAGTTATAAAATTAAACAGAAGTACTTTTCCATAAGATCAAAGAAAAATGGTGAGAGGGAAAATGGACACAAAAGAAAAACCTAAGGTTTCAAATAGTCATCTAAAAGAAATTATAAAAGGACAAAGACAGGCAGGCAAGGAAGAATTAAATAATCTGTTAAAAGGGGTAAGTGGGAAGGTAGAAAAAGTTCTAATTGGTCAAGGACAAATAATAGAAATATAAACATGGTCAGATGTATGCTTGTATGATTTTTGAGAACTAAGAATTTTTTTTTTATTCTGCAAGCTTCTGGAAAAAAGCATGGACTATAAAGAGTATCGTATTTATATACTGATTTTTCATTTGCAATGTTCATGCAAAAACAATGCAGTCATGTTTCACCATTTTGAGAAAAAAATTGTTTGCAATCTGATATTATAAACCATGATATATTATCACCCCTATGTTATCATTAACTGCAAGTGGAGAAGCGAAATTGCATCAGCAGTCTCACGAGTACTTATTACATAATTTTGATGAAATTTAAAAATATGGCTCATAGTAAAAGTATAATATTAAAATTCTATAAAAATTGGGACCATTACTGAAAAATATACATCTAAAATCCCAGTGATATTTGGAAGGCAGCTTTTGAAAGCTAATGTTAAATAGCATTTAATGATATCTAAACCCTTGGAACACACTGAACTCTAAGAACCACCATCTGAGATGGGTACTTTTTTGTCCACATTTACAGATTAGAAAACTGAGGCAGAGAGCCCATGTGACTTTCCCAAGGTCACATGCTCACAAGTATTGCAGCTGCAATTCAAACCCAGCTGATCTTCAACCTCTTCTATATATTACTTCTATATATTACTGTCTATATATTTCTTAGAAATAATGAATTTATTTATAAGAAATTCCAAACTGAAATCTGTCATTAGGAATTCAAAGGAAATAATTAAAATAAATTAGAGCTAATTAAGAAATTACTTGCTGTAAAGACCCAAACAAAAAATATGATGACTACAAATCAATGAAAGATTAAGGAGTTTAATAAAATGTAATCCTATGTAAAAATAATAAAGTGGCAAAGCAATTATTTTTCAACATATCAGAGATTAAATGTGAGTGGTTAAGTTCCCTTTGAGAAAGTCTGGTAAAAAAAGAAAAAAAGTAACAATTCAATTTTTTAACTAAAAATGAACAAAAAAAGATTGAAATTGAACAGATATCTGTGAAGGAGACACACAAAGAAAGCTGCAGATATAGCTGACTTCACTAATGAATTTTATCAGCCTTTAATAAATACATAATCAAAATCTATAGAATTTTCCAATGCACTGAAAAACTTATTCATAATTGTTTATGAACATTGAAAAATGTTGCTTAAAATGTAAAACTTTAGAAAATTAGAATGTGTAGTCCAAAACTGTCTCATAAATACAAATGCAAAACCCTACACTATATATTAACAAAACAAAACCTAGCAGCATACACAATGACAATGCACCACAGCCAATATTATAAAGATGCAAGGCTACTTGAAAACTAGAAACTCAATCAATGCCAATCACTATAGAATTTAAAAAAATACTCTCATGATTTAACCAATGGACAGAGAGAATACATTGAGTTCAATGCAACATTCTTCACGATTAAAAAGAAAATCCTTAGTAAGCTAGGCATAGAAGGGATCATCTTTATTCTGATACAGGATATCTATAAAATAAAGACAGCAATATTAGGATTAGTGGTAAATCTCCCTTCAGGGACTGGTAAACAGGCCATTACAACATCTATAATCATTTCTATTCACCTAGAGTTCAAATCCAGTAAAATATGTCAAGAAAAAGGAAATATAATTTACAGGAATTGGAAAGCGGGAAAATTTAACAATAGATATCCACAGTTGGCATGATTCTGCTTATAGGAAATTCAAAAGAATTTAAAAGAAAACCATGAAAAATAATTATTGAATGCAACAATATTTCCGCCACTAAAAAAATAAGCAGAATATTAATCTTTCCAAGATAACTTTTACAAAATGCCTGTGAAACAAATTAATAGGTTTAGGCCTTATAGTGGAAGCTTCTCTAAAGTCAATTGTTTCCTAAGTTGGGTACATTTTTCATAGACATATGTTAATAGTAAACTGAACAGCTGCATATAATCTAGGTGAGAATAGACCAGGGGATTCCTGTGTTTACCTGTACTGGCTTCATCTTCATGATCATCAATTTGTTTTTCAAAGTCATTTGAAAAATTGTGTAGAGAGTCATGTTAAGGATATACATAAATAAAATTCATTCTCAGAACTCCCCAAATCTAGTGATATCTCAGTGGCTGCAATTTTTAGAACCTGAATCTGGAACAGGAGAGCCTCACCTGAAAACTCAGGGTCTGATTTCTTAACAGATGTGCCATTTTATTAAACTCCCCTAAATCTCATACATCTCAGTTTTTCATGGTCCCAAAAGAGGAAAAATGCTCAAGGTCTCTATTTAGAGGATATAATTTTTCACAGAGCATAGTATATTTGAGAATATTCCATTTCAAGCCACAAGTCCGAGCTGATCTCTTTGACATTACTGTTAATCAGATAAGGGGAAAAAAAGAAAGAAAATACTAAAACATTTTAAATTCTGAACTCCAGACTTATATTTAGTCATTGGAAACTAATTATGTACAACTGACAAGAACAAGACTCAGTCCAACCCTTCATGAGTTCATGGCAGGGAAGGAATCAGGCCCTATTTAAAGTGCTTGATGAAGGGCCTTCCTGTTGGTGCAGTGGGTTAAGCACCACACTATGATGCAAACTGCAGCCACTGCAGCATGAGTTCGATCCCTGCCGCTGGCTGGGAAGGTGACCCACATGGTGCAGCAGACCTCTCCTGCCTTGCCGCTGCTCCCCTCAGCAGTGTGTTTCAGTCAATCTGCCTGTTCTGTTCCCCATTCTGTCTGTGGTGACTCCTCTCACCTCCCATGACTCTGGCCTGTACCCCAGCTCTTGTATGGATAAATAAATAAATTTAATAAAAAATAATAATAATAAAATAAAGTGCTTAATGAGCACTCTTAGTTGCATTCTTCTCTGCTCATGTTCATAGGCGGGGCAGGGAATCCAAAGCATGAGTTCCCTCAAGTCAATGGCTGCAGCTTCTCTGCAACATCCCTCTTAGCACAGCATCTGGTTTAGCCTGGGAGATTGTGCACAGATTAATGGAACCCACATCCCCAAGGCCTTTGGTTAGATCTCCCTGGGAAAGCTGCAGGATACTGCTGTCATCCAATTTCAACCCATTCCTCAAGCCACATGTTACTCAGTAACCCTCAGGAAACAATGGGGATACCCCTTATGTGTGTGCCAACCTGTATGTTCCATATCCTTATCTACCCTGAATTTGGCTGCTTAGCTGGAAAAAAAAAAAAAAAAACATTGATAGGATTCTGTCCCCACTCTTCCAAGGCACCATCTGGTGTCCCTTCCCACTTTGTCCTTAAACAGAATAAACTCTTACCAGTAAACCTTCTTTTCACAAATCAGTCACAAAACTTGGCTCACTGTATTATAAATGCACCCCCAACAAGAAATGACACCATATTGAAAAGAAAAAGAGAACAGGTTAGGTTTTAACCTATTTGGCTGAGTCCCAAACTCTTCTCTGCCTCCTTACTTGCTCTCCTCTCTCCCAAGGTGACCCTGGAAACACTTGCATGAACATATCATTGTCACACTTGGGTTCTGAGCTTGCCCACGACTGAGAGCATCCTGCCAAAGTTGCTACTTTCTGTCACTCATAGAAACTTGTGGTGGGTAAGTTGGAGGACACATTTCTGGCCACTCATATCCTTTAAAAAATACACCAATTATAAATAATCTATTAAGTGAATAAAGTCATGGTATTTTCAGTTCAAAAGATAATCTTTCTAGAGTTTTATAGGAACTCCACATTCAGTAGTCTATCAAGAATCTGACCCTCACGCTGGTGAACACAGTTCACCACATGCACAAAAGTTCCCACAGCACAAACATGGTTGCCTATAATTGAGTTTCCTTGTGCACAGAAGGATATTAAGCATCAGTATCATTATGAGTTGAGCTTTTCAATTACTACTTTTGCTTTTCATTATAAATTACTATTAACTCTTGTTATTGCCGGTGCTTGCTGTTACTTGATTAACTCTATAAGTTCTGGTGATACACATTTAAATCAACAATAATTTATTCAATAATTAGTTTCAAAACATTATTTTCCTGGTGGTGCATTTCATCGCCATCCTGAGTACAGGACTGGGGCTCCTGCTGTGAGGGGAACACAGCAGTGAGCAGATAGGCCAAAGTCACTGCCCTCAGCTCATAGGTGAGTTAAAGCGAACATACAACAATCTCTCCTAAGGTTTATTTTGTTTCAATGACTGAGTTATTTTTCTGAAAAAAGGATGATGTAGGTGATGACTGGAGAATTTTCCTCATTAAAATAAAATACAATCAAACAGTCTGCCTCTTTCACACTAAATAATCTCTTAAGTGCCTATGATTCACTTCTTCAGAGATACCTGTGCTTTGTTGGTCCTGTATTAAAGAAGGAATCTTCAAAGAGTCTCAAACTCAAAACCACAGATTCCGATGCATTAAGGGCTTAATTCTGATCCCTTAATAAATTTAGTTCAGCAGAGCCACTGCCAGTCAGCCCTGTGCCAGCAATTGACCTTCAGCCTGTGCCACCTCTCCCTCTCCATGACTAGTCTGGGCTTCTATTTTCTGCTGGCAACTTTCACCAATGTCTCTCTCACTGCATGTTTGCTGGGCAGCAAATACAACCCAACATGGCCAGCCAGCATGATCGAAGCTGTTCATGCTTCAGCAGAGGGGTGTTGCCCAGCACAGCAACAGGCTTTGTCATCATTTCATTCATTGGTCTGAGCTAAATTTCTAACAGGAAATTGCAATGATGTGCCCTGGTTGTCCAGTGGCTACTGTCCAAATACCGATGATCTTCCAAACAGGGAGAAAAGAGGTGTTTCTAAAACCACACTGTTGTTTTGCTACTGCATGTGTGCTTTTAATTCTCAGAATCCATTTCTGTTGACTTAAGGGTCATCCCAGGGAAGGCATAAGCTTTGAGGCTCTTGGCTGTTTGGTATGGAATGTTCTACTTTCTACTTTATCATATCTATAGGGGGAATATTTATAGGCATGCCATGAATTTTCAAATAGGAGATTAAATAAAATTTCTAGCACCTAATTGGCACTTAGTAGGTGTTCAGGCCACATATTTATTATTCAATAAAGGGAAGTTTTCTTCCCCTTCATTTCTGAATTTGAATAAGCTTCTTTGGAGCATTACATAAATATAACTCTTAAGACATGAATACTTATGTCAAAAATTCAGAGTCAAAAGTGAAAGGATCCTCACAGATTAGCTAAGCTCATGGTTGAATTTATTTAATGAACTAGATATTTTCTTTGACTGAAATCTCCTTTGACATCTTGATATGAATAGATGAAAGAGGAGCTTTGTTGGTGGAAATAGGAAGAGATTCTAGAACTGTATCTGCCCCCAGTTTTGAGCCAGGAGAAATTGAATGAACTTCTTTGACTCTCTGAAGCCTAGCTGGAAAACTACTAACCATATATTCTATTATATAGATGAGTTAATATAGAACTACAACAGACAAGAGAGTCTCCTAAGATCACTATGGTTGGAATCCAGGTGTGTAGCTCTGAGGTCAACAGATTTTATTCAGCTTATCTATTTCACTTATTCAATAAATTTTTGAGGGTAAACCATGGTGACACACACTGTGCCACATTTTGCAAGAGTTTAAGGTGATAAAAATTCCAGTCCTGCTCTTGAGCAGGTGAGCTAATGGGGAAGCTATTGATTATGACCCAAATCAATTCAAGGTAAAATATTATAAATTTGGGTAGAAGGAACACAAAATGCCATGGAGAAGTGAAAAGAGGAGCAATTGGTACCTTTTTTGGAACGTGAGTTGCAGAGGCCTAGAGTAATTGCTTTTAACAAGAGCCTTTCAAGAATAATCACCAGGCAGAAATACAGAGAGAATATGCCAAGAGAAAGACAGAGGGTGAACCAAAGCATAGAATCAGAGAAGCGTCTTCTAGGAATAATGAATATTTCTAGTTGGTTGGACCAAATGATACAAAGGAAAGTAATGAGAAGACTTCTGTTTTAATTTTGGGTGATGT
The DNA here is from genome assembly GCA_019455555.1 of Galemys pyrenaicus. Classification (NCBI taxonomy): domain Eukaryota; kingdom Metazoa; phylum Chordata; class Mammalia; order Eulipotyphla; family Talpidae; genus Galemys; species Galemys pyrenaicus. The sequence goes on from JAGFMF010011380.1 coordinate 17,670,077, forward strand.
TATGTGGGGTCTTCAATGCTGGACTAGAAGGTTAGAACTTGATTTTTCAGGCAGTAAAGGCTCATTGAAAGATTATGAGAACTTGAATGAAATTATTTAAAGTTCTTTTCTGGGAGACTGTCCTGATGATAATTCAGAACAAAATCTGCATTTAACAACTTGAAAATAATTTTGATGACTCTTCTATCTACTACAATGCATATATCCTAAGGAGTTAAATTCTCAGTAGTACATATTTCTTGTTCTGTCCATCAATTCATCACTAAACATATATTTTTTTTAAAGTCTGAGGAGAAAGAAAGACACTATTTACTGAGCACTTATCTCATAAATGTAAGTATATTTTTTTATAGCTCTGATCTAAGTGATGAAATATCTTGCCAAGGTCATATGGTAATGAATGAACATGAGAGTTAACTCAGGTCTGTGTGGCTCTAACATGAGTGCTTCTGTTCCATGTGAGTTTCTAGAACAGATGAAGCTGTCAGAGGCACAGTTATACCAAGGAGTGCTTGGGCTGAGAATGACCTGGGGGTAGGGAACAGATTCTCAGTTGAAAAGAAAAATGTTTCTTTAACAGGTTAACAGCAAAGTTAGTCATGAAGATTCACACCCTTCAAGTCCTGTTGTGGAATTGCATTAAGAACTGGGAATTAGGCCAGGTCCTGAGGAGAATAAGTAAAATAAACAAGAAGAAGTCAACAACAGGAGAGATTTAAGAAAAACAGGAGATAACCTCCATAGAAACTACCTTATCAGTGAATGCTTTGAAAACAGTTTGATTTAAGGTGAGTCTGGACCACAGAGTCTTCTGCTGACATGGGATGAGTTAGTCTGTTTAGGGAAATCCAGATTACTGGATTTAGACCCATGAAAAGAGAGGCAATACATTGGGTACCACTTCTTTCTCACCTCACTCACCTCTCCTGCAAACAAAATGTCATTGATGTAGACTACGTGAACTACTGAGATGTAATACTCTCCACCTCCTAGAGGATACTCTCACTAGGCCCACAAAGGGTATTTGCAGACAAGGAACCATCTGCTCTGATTTTGACTTTCAAATATTGACTCTCATACTTTCTAATTAGATAAGTTGGGGCTCACAAATGAATTTTTCAGTCCCCAGTTTCCTCATCTGTAAAAGCAAATGTTAACACTGTTTACCTCACAGAGAGGCCTGGAGGACTTGAGAACTTCTCCCAGGACTTCAGGCCTGCAGGTGTGGCCTACTGTGCTGGGAACAAATAGCTCAGCTCCTCCTGCCAGAACCTGGGGCTGAACTTACCCTGTGATGTTGTGATGCCAGGACAATGCCTGCTCGATGCTGGGGTCTGAATGCTACCCCTGACATCCTAAATGAGGGGGCTACTAGGAGAAGGGATGAGCAGAGTGGCCATTCTGGAAAACTTTCAAAGGCAGTGGTGCCTTCAGCTCACTCTTTGTCGTTGGGACTGCAGTGGCAGGTAGCGGCCACATTGGCTGATTGCCCAGCGTGGTGGCAGGACTCCCTCCACACACCCACACTCCTCCACCCCCACCCCCACCCACACACATATCCCTCATCAGAGGCAGGCATGTGCCCACCACCCTGACACCCAGGGAGCAGTGATCCAATTCTGCCCCAGGGAGCAGAGAAAACAAAAGGGAGATAATCAAGAACACTCCTTCTTTTCCAAATTGAGCCTTTGCTTCAGATTTTCATTAGGTAATACTGATGAAGGCTAAGGCTAGTGACTATTTACAACTGAAAAAAGTAAGACTATTTTTGTGTTTAATAAATACTTGCATACCATATTCCATAGATTGCCATTCAAGTTTCTTTAGACCAGAAAGATCTATTCTGCTTTTGGGGTCAGGGTTTGGCTTGGTTCAAAATTTCGATTTTGATTGCCTTTCACTGATTCATTCAAATTAATGAGGCTTCCTGTATTTGGTTAATAAAAGGTCTTCCTGAAGCCTATGAGTTCTGCTCCACTTATCAAATGTGACCAGAAGATTCCTAACAACTTCATGAGGGAAAAGAACACCAATTGGTGGTACAATTTGGGAGGTATGTCAGGGGAAGGCAGTCTAACAGAACACTGGAAACTTCTGAGAAAGTTTAGATGTAGGGCTTTTCTGAGGATTTGTCCTTCCAGAGGGGAGACAGCATGAGGCTGAGCTCCAAATGCCCCTCTGCCCCTTTCTGTGTGACTCTGAGCTAACCATTTTACTTCCATGGGTCTCCGTTTCCTTGAGGCATATGTTCACTTTCAAGGGATACTGAGGTCCCTCATTGCTTGAATTCAGTGCTGACCAGGGGCTGCCCTAGGATCACACAGAAAACCAGGGCCAAAATCCTCTGTATCTCTGGTCCTAGGGCAGGACTCAGCTCTACCTATTGGTCACTAAATACTAAGGATTTTTTTTCTACACCTCAAAGTTGTGGGCTATTTCTTCAGCAATTTGGCTTACCTACCCCAACCCTAGGAAACATCTACTCCACAATATCTCTCCTTCCTCCACACTAGTCCACATCCACTCTTGTTTGGACTTCTGATTTCTCCAGTAGATACTAAAAATAGGTAATTTAAATATTCATTCATTTGATCTATTTTTGAAATGCCAAATAATTTAAATAACAGTATAATTTAAACAACATTCATTAATGTTTAAATAGCCATGTGCCAGGCTTCCAAAGATTTGAGCTTGGTTCTCATGCTGACCGCAGAACAAACAGAACCCTTGACAACTAACTCAGAGTCCACTTCCGTCTTAACTCTGAGCACAAGAGAACTGTCCTATGACAGCAGGTGGCGATATCTTACCCACACTAAATTAACGTTATATCAAAGTCATATGATACCAAAATACTGTCTCAACCCTGAGTCTATGAGCCTAGGTTATTAAAAATGATTGGTTCTCAAAGTCAAATACTGTCTTTTCACATTCTGTATTTTCCTAACCCCTTTCTTGGGTTCTTTCTGCTTTTCCATTTGAAAGTGCATTTTGGTTTCACTCCTAGGAGGAATATGAGGGAACCAAATAAGGGACCAAGGAAAAGAATAATAACAATGAAAAGAAACAAAAACAGAGAAACACAACACAACAAAAACAAAAAGACAAGGACAAATCAGAAACACTTTGTGTGTGGTGGTGGTGGGGAGGAAATGGGTTGAGGGCAGAAAGCACAAGGGACCGAGGTGATGGTGCACTGGTGAAATGGTGGTGGGAAATGGAGACCACAATTGATGTCAAACATATATAAATAAAGGGGGAAAAAAAGAAGCTTGCTGACATATGTGCTACTATGCTGTGTATCTCCTTCTGATCTAACAACAAGCTGGCAAGGCCCTGATGATTCCCTTCCCTTGCAGTGCTCTCTGAGAAAGGACTGTGACATCAGCTTACTTCCAATACCTATATTTTTCCAGAACATTCTTCTTTATCCTTATGCAAAAAAAAAAAAAAAAAAAAAAACCTGCTCCCTTTTGAAAATCATACTTTTCTCTCTAAACAGATCACATGAAATAACAAAGCTTATTTGCTTTTTACTGGAGAATCAGTCTTACCAGAAGCTCAGTTAATAATTTTATATCCTTTTCTTAACACAAAAACAGGAAGAGGAATCATTACATGAATAATGGAGTTTACTTGGCAACAATGTCAAAAACAAAGATAGTCACTGGGGCAACAATTTAAAAAAGATTCTTACTAATGGATATCTGGGACCAGGAACAGCCATTTCAGCATATGTACCCGCTCCCAGCACACAGGGTACAGGCCTGTGTGAGCACCGGACAGGCTGCCAGGGCATTTGGGCTGGAGCCAGGAGGGCAGCCACGCTGGGACTGGAGGCCAGGAAAGATGTCAGGCAGCTCAGACCTGCCTGGCAAGTGTGTGCCTTCTGGGCACTTCTACAGGTAATGGTCAACGCGTGACCCCCAGATACAACCACCACACCCTCCTGTGTGTCCAAAATCTGAGAGTTGGTAGAATGGTAACACGTACTCAGAGTGACTTATTTACTTCACAGATGGGGAACCTGATGCATAGAAAGGAGAATTGATGTGTTCAGTGGAACAAATTCAGTGTGCAACCAACAGGAACTATAACTCAAGTCCCCTGATTTTTGTTTCTGGGACACAACGTGGTGTTGAATAGAAATGGGAATATTAAAAATTCTTCCATCATGGAAGAAACTAAAATAAATGACTTATTAATTAGGTAATGATAAATAATATATAAATATATCACCTAAAACACATATTCATATATAAAATCATAAATACAATCATATATAATAGTAATGTTTATAAAACAAAAACTCATTGCAATGATAACTCAGAATAGACACAGTAAAATATATAGGTCTGAGCATATTCAGTAAAATAAAATAATTGGTCTCCTGTTAGTATATGCAGATGCACCTTCTATATATTAAACACAAAGTCTTCATACCAGAAAATCATCCACATTAAGTCTTTATGTCCAACTGTTTAATCATTGTGAATACTGACATCTACCATTTGCTTTTCTCATGAAAGCCTTGAAAAGCTCAGTAGTTTACAATACTAGATGCAGAGATCTTAACCTCTAACTTAACTGAGTTAGGTATACCAAGAGGTCATTTCAAGATCTAGAACTCAGGGAAATACATTTTTATTAAAAAAAAAAAAAAAAAAGCAGCAGGGCCTCCCTGGTGGTGCAATGGGTTAAGCAATGTACTATGAAGCAAACCTCAGCCACTGAAGCACAAGTTCAATCCCTGCCAACGGCCAGGGAGGGGACCCACATGGCATGGCAGACCTCTCCTACCTCACCTGCTGTTCCCCTCAGCAGTGTGTTTCAGTAGATCTGCCTATTCTGCTCCCCACTCTGTCTTTGGTGTAGTTCTCACCTTCCATGATTCTGGTCTATACCGCAGCAGCTCTTATATGCATGAATAAATAAATCCTTTAAAAAAAAAAAAGGCAACCATCCCTGGTTTCAAAGACCTCTTGGGAGAGACACACAACAGAATACCCCAGTCCAAGATGGTCATGGCTGGGAAAGCGTTGGCTACAGGACCCAGGACATGGGTAGCTCTGGCTGTCCCTGCGAGCACAGTGACATCAAAGCAAGAAAAGAAACTTGCCTTCCAGAAGGAAAGCACTCATTGCTATGAAGTGTCTCTTCCCCTGAGCACCTGCAAAGAGAGAAATCTCACAGGTTTCCTAGATCATGGGGTGCTCAGCTATGGAATTCACTAAGGAGGTGACTACAGCTAAAAAGAAAAACATCTCTTCCTCCTACAGAAAGTGTACTGCTTTCCATATTCTCATTTCCTCTCACAGCCTTTGGGAGAGTGGCATTGGGGATTTGTCCACATTTACGTGTCTGTGAGGATGCTGTAAGCTCTATTAGTGGCAACTGTGATGTGAAGTCCATTCATGACTTGCAGTGGCTTTATGCCCTGATGGCCCAGCAGCCTGATGAAGGTGGAAAGAACAGGACACACAAAGCCAAGAAGAGCACCACAAAACAGCCTTTTTACTTGGAACACATTATATACGTGCTCAAGCTTCAGTTTTTTTATCTTTAAAGCAAGGCTGGTGCTACTCCTGCCCAGGATTTCCAGAGGAGAGGCCAGGATCACACGTGCTGGCATCGGGCAGCTAGCAGCCCAGCTCATTGGTTCTCATGCTCCCTTCTCTCACCGCTGAACCAAAGAAAGGCCATCCTGGCAGGACACCCTGTTCCCTGCCCCCTCCACCCCTTTGCACTCAGTATGTCACACTGGTCGTGGCTCCTCAGTCAAAGCCTTGAAGCTGCCATTACCTTTTTTTTCTCCCAAAGGCAATTTGTGAAAGACTGTCTTTACCTGTGGGACCTGGTGTAAACTCAAACCACTCAAGGGCCTGCCTAACATGACTTTCCAGGGCCCCTCTCATTCTGCCCATTAGAAGCCTTAACTTTATCCACACCTGCTCAGGGACACATGGGGATGTCACCACATCAGTACTGTCACCTAGAACAGCTTTGTCTTCTTCACATCTTCAGATCCTACCAATTTTCTTAAAGGTCAGCTCATACATTAGCTGCTTTCTAGAATATTCTCAGGTAATTTTGGCTCATGGTGGTAGCACCTTCTTTGGAAAGATGACATATATTGTCCATGCCATCAGTATAGCTAATTCTCTTTCATTGCCAAATAATATTCAATATTATTCTTTAAGGTGTTAATCCACTGTGGCAGTTATCTTAAGCAGCCCAGGGACTTTTGCCTTGTGAAAGTTTCTTCTCCACAATTAGGAAAGATTCTCAAGAGCAAGGGCCAGTTATCAACTATGTTCAATTTTGTCCACAGGATGTTTGAAGAGGTATGAGTTAGAAGAAGAAAAAACACTAAGCTTGAAATGCACTGCTTATATTTAGTTAAAATGGTTGATAAGAATGAGTGCAGGACTCTTTACAATAGGTAAGACCTGTAAACAACCTAAATGCCCAAATACAGATGAGTGGATCGGGAAGCTATGGGACATATACACGATGGAATACTACTCAGCAATGAAAAATGAAAAATTAGACACATTCATAGAAACATGGATGGAACTGGAAGGGATTATGCTCAGCGAAGTAAGTCAGAAGGCAAAGTAAAAATACCAGATGCTTCCTCCCCTAGGGGGAATATAAGGGAACCAAATAAGGATCAAGGAAAGGAATAAGAACAACAATAATAATAATAACAACAAGAAAGAAACAAAAACCAAAAATGAAAAGACAAGGACAAACTGGGGACACTTGGTGGGGAGGGAAGAGGGGAAGGGTTGAAGGCAGACAGAAGCACAGGGGACTGAGGTGATGGTGCACTGGTGATATGGTGATGGGGAATACATGGGGGTTACAATTGATGTCCAATATAAGTAAATTTTAAAAAATTATATTAAGAAAAGAAAGTATAAAAAAATAAAAACATCAAAAAAAAAAAAAAAAGAATGAGTGCATGAAGGCATAAAATCCCCACCTACAGCTTCTTGGCAATAATGTTTAGGTCAAACTCAAAAGGGGAGGACTCTTACTTACAGGTTCCTTGCCCATCCCCTTCTTTTCCTGACAAAAGCACGCAGGCTCAGAAAGAAAGTGAAAACCCAGATGGCAAGGTATGTTAACACAGTTTTGACAAGCTGGTCTGCTTACCACCAGCAACGCTTCCCAACACAGCACAATGTCACCTGAGCCATGGACTTGAAATAGAGGGTGAATTCTTAGCCTGACTGCTCATAAACCTGTTCTTTCTTGATCACACTTTGAAGTTCTGCAAAAATAAAGCTACTGAAGGGATTCTTTCATGCACCTCAGGCCTCCTGAAAACGACCATAACACCTCCCACGTCCTGTGCCTTTTCAGAATCCGCCTAGAGAAATCAGCACACACACATGCCCCCCAAAGTTCTCCATCACTGTGTGGGCCTTTCATTTCACAGTCCTCTTGAAAGTGTTATTTGTGAAGCTTAAAATATGTGCACTTGCAGGGGGAGGAGACAAGTGCTCTGGAGAAAATAACGCTCCAGGATAAGCCACATCTCATTGTTTCTTCTGGGACACATTTTGTTCTGGGAAAATGTCCTAATGGCCTCTGATTTCAGTGTTACTGCATGTTGCAGCACTGTGCTTGGGAAAATACAATGACATTTTCTATGATGATAGTGTAGTGAAATAATAGCTCCTCAGCACTGTTACCAGGATTGACGGGCAACATCTATTAGAAATAGCACGCACTGAGTATCTCATCCATCAAGTGGCTCTGTGTACGTGATCAGTTTCATGGTGGGGGGTGAATTTCATAGACTAAGGTGTGATGCAAATTTTAGCAAACTGTCAAGTGCTTTCTTATTCTAAAATGAAAGAGGTGCCTCTTGTGAAGGAGGTGGAACGACATCATGTAGATGCACAGGCTTGGGTTACAAAGACCTCAGCTTTGGTGGAGGCACCAAGACCTGAGAATTGGGTTAAATCATTTCACTTTTCAGTGTGAGTTCCTCTGTTTTAAATAATACCTATTTCATGTGGTTTTCTCTTTTTGTGTGTGTGTGTGAATATTAGTAATAGGTATGGCTCCTGAAATATACCAAACAATGAATGGTATTTATTACAGAGTGGTATTTATTATGGTTGTCACTGTCTGTTATAAGTGATTAACAGCTGTGCAGAAGCAGCAGAATGGATGCCTCATCTCCTCCTCACCGGCATTCAATCATCTGGCTCACACACAGGCTAAGCAAGACTAAGACTGAGCCCCCAGCATAGTGATGACTACTGAGGACTCTGCGGCTTTCCCTGAAGTCAGCTGATAAGATAAAGGTCAAGGATGAGAAATGTATAAACTGTTAGAATTTATGTGCCTTGAGGGTGCATGAACTCCTGAAATCCAGTTTTTACCTATAGCCTATTTTGTTCAACTAGCAATTCAATGTCCTCTAACCAAAATGCCAGAATCCTGGCCACCAGAAATACAAATTTTGTTCTTCATTTATTAATATTGTTATTGCTGTAACAAAGTAACACTGACTTAAAAGCATACAAGTGAATTACCACACAGGTGTGTGAGCCTGCAGACTGACACAGGTTGCCCTGGACCACAATTTAGGAATCTGGAGAGCTACATTCCTTCTAGAGATGCCATAGGTAAACCGATTCCTTGTTGTTGTTTTTTTTTTCCTGAGATTTATTTATTTATGCATAAAACAGTTGGGATACAGAGTGGTGAACAGAACAGCTGGATCTACTGAAATACACAGGAGAGGTCTGCTGCACCATGTGGGTCAGCCCCCTGGCCAGGGATCTAACTCGTGCTGCAGGGGCTGTGGATGCTTCACAGTGCTGTGACTTAACCCATTGTGCAACCAGGGAGGACTTATTCCTTATCTTTTCAGGAAACTCATATCCCTTCCTTAGTTTCAAGGATCTTTTACTCCACCATAAAAAAAACAGAAGCTTTTCTTCCTTCTCACCCTACTTCCATTGTCAAATGTCTTTCACTGACCCTCTTGTTTCCTTTTTCCATCTGGAAGGTCTCTGTGATTACATTGAACGCAACAGATAATCCAGAGTCATCTACTGAAGGTCAAATAATTAGCAATTTTAGTTGTATCTGCTACCTTACCTTCCCTTTTCTGTGTAACCTAATGTATTCATAGGTTCTGAGAATTTGGACTTACATGGTTTTGAGGTAGTCATTATTTTGCCTACCATTTTGTCTATAGATCATTTTCCAAGAAAAGAAGTAACCTCAAGGAAGCAACTTGTTGCCATCAGTGAGAAGGATATCCAGACATATTGAGTGTCTGTTATGTGTCTATCACTGTACATTTGTCAATTTATTAAAACATCAGGATAATACCCGGAGATGGGAATTCCTACTAAGAAGCACCATTTTCTTTCTCTTTCTAGTTCTATAACACTAGTGTAGACCTTCATTGTATCACATATAAATTCTGAGTCCCAAGGAAAAAAAAAAGTATGAGCAAATAGGAAGACTCTGTGATGAAGAAAATTGAAAAATATCTTCATGCGGTATTACTTCTAACATATATTGATCAACATATTTTTGCCATTCTACATGCTATTACTTACTTTTTGCCAAACCCTACTTGGCAGTATTATCTGTATATAACAGAAAGATTTCAATAATTAGTGACCATGTTCTAGGATGCTTAGTAGTAAATGGCAGAGGATAATAGAATTATCCTTTGAACTCAGTTTTCTTGACTTGAAAACATGCACTAAACAATTACACAATCTCCATTAGATTGGTTGATGGTATGTTTAGTGAAGAATAGGGTTTAAAGAGGTTTTTTTATGATTTATTTATTTATGCATACAAGAGCTGGGGTACAGGCTAGAGACATGGGAGGTGAGATGATTCACTGGAGACAGAGTAGGGAGAGCAACAGGCATATAGACTGAAGTACACTGCTGAGAGGAGCAGCAGGCAAGGCAGGAGATTCCCCTTCCTAGCCTGGCCAGGGATCGAACTTATGCTGCCATGCTGCAGATGCTTCACAGTGTAGCGTTCAACCCACTGAGCCACCAGGGAAGTCCTAAAGAGATTTTTGATGTGAATTTATAACTACATATTTAAACCATATCTGAATCTGTATCTAGTCTCCAATGATGTTTCTTTGAAGGAAAAAACACGCCTTTGTAAAGGTTAGAGATAAATATTCACTGAGGAAAAACAGAACCCTTGTTCCATCAAAGTGGGAGCTACACATTTAGAAAGAGCTGATGCCAGAGCCAGGAGAGAGAAGAACAGTATTCCCAACAGAGAACAGTATGAATTAGAGGCACAGACATGTCAACTTCCATGGACTATGCAAGGAACTGTCATGTTAGTACTAATGAAACATAAAATATGAGAAAGGAAGTGAACTTGGATAGACAGTGACCAAAACATTTAGGTCTCTGATTGCCCTTGCTAGGCCCTTGCACTTCTGAACAGAGAATTAGATTCCCCCTGTAACTCCATCCCAAAACAGAATATTCTAATTGGTTATGATGAGGGAGGTTATTTTGGGCAGCTGGGAATGGGATCATCATGATGTGGCAACATTTTTGAGTGTTCCCAGTCCCCAGAAAAGCCCAAATCACACCAATAGGAACATTTTACCTCAGACTGGGCAGAAAATTCACAATGTGAACAAATCTGTAGTAAAAGTACATGTCCTGGTGTTGCGGTGATCTGGGGAGGCAGGGAAGCCACATCCCAGATGGGGACCTGATAGGATGATGCCAGAGCCTAGAGGAGAATATTAAGGTTTGAGCTAAAATCCATTGATAGTGATGGAGAACAGGGGCCTAACTGATAAGTACTGGGGGAATTTTCGAGTGTCCCCCTGAGACAGAGGTGCTGTGCTGTCCCTGGATAAGTGGATACTTCTGTGAGCAGCGAGGCACACTGAAGTGACCTCGGAGGTGCCCAATTGTCTAAATTGCTTTGACGTGCCAAGCTTCCTGTGAAGACACGTCTTCTAGAGCCACCCTCACTTCTCCAGTGGCCCTCGCCCTTTCTGGAATTTGATTTTCCAAGTGAAGTGAGTACATGTTGTTTTGTTTCTTATGTCAAGTCCATCCTGGAAACTCTGGGTAACATTCTCCTTCTCTTGCTAGATCACACACAATTCTCAATCTGTGCTTTGCTTGTTCAGGAAGAAAAATATCCTTCGACAGGGCAAGAGCTAGAGGAATGAGCGGGGAAGGCATTGAAGGACAAACCCAAGGACATATTCACATTTCCTGGCTAGTGGCTTGACAGTGCTTCCAACCTGGATAAAGATAACACTGCAAATGAAAGGACAAAGAGCTTTACCCTTCAGCTAAATAATGATGCAGACCTACCACTTAACAATTTCTCCAGATAGGCCTTCTTTCATCACTACCCAGTTGCACAGTATTTGTTGAATGACTTAGTCAATGAACAAACATGTTTTGGACCCACCTATGAATGGAACCCTGCTGAAGTATTCAGTAGTTACAAGGCACCCACACTCATGACTCAATTGCTCCAGTCATCAGTCTCTCCTGGAAAACAGACATTCTATGAACAAGGGCAGCAAACACAACATCAGGCAAAAACAACTGATCAGTGATGCTCTTTGAGCTGCAACGCTAGGCAGGTGAAGGTTGGAAGAGAATGTTTGATTGAAGTGTTATTGTTCCAGAAGGGGTCGGGCATCAATTTTCTGCCCAGTTAATTTCTGCCTGAAAGAAAAATAAAAGTGCCTCTAGGCACAGAACATACAAGCAGAGGGTTGTAGAATGAAGCTTCCCAAGGAGCGATGGGTTGCTGTGGGGTTTTGAATAGGAGAAACTTTGTTCCTAAGGTAATAGAGACCCACCTAACAAAATTAATATTATGATTAGAAACTTTCCTGTGTTGAGGGCTTTCTCTCTGCCAGATGCTGCTCCAGCTGCTCCAGCAAAATGATTTCCATTCTCATCTGCACACTACTGAAAGTCATTATTATTTGTCTCCCTACTTGTAGATAAGAAAATTGAAGCTTCGAGAGGTTGCTTACTTGTCTGATGGTGCCCAGTTGGGTACTACCAGGCACCCTATGCTCACCATGTTCTACACTGCAGAACCTGAGCCACCTCCTGAAAGACAAAGACTGAACATTTTCTTCCAATGATTGAGAAAAAATTTAGAAGTGCTCCTAGACAACAAGGATTAGGATTGACATGGATTACATGTCAGCAGGAGTAGACATGAATAGTACCAAGAAGAGAATGGAAGAGGCTTAATTTTAGTTTTCCTCCATTCCTTAACCAGGAGTTATTGAGAAATTACTAACAGGGCCTCCCTGGTGGCACAGGGGTTAAAGTCTCAGCACTATCATGCTATCACCAGCCACTTTGGCCTGAGTTCAATTCCAAGCCAGGGAGCTGAATCACATGATGCAGCAGACCTCTCCTGTCTCGCCCGCTGCTCCCCTCAGCAGTGTATTTTAGTGGATCCACCTGTTCTACTTCCCACTCTGTCTCTAGTGAATCCTCTCACCTCCGCACCTGTGTCCTACACCCCAGTTCTTCTATGCATAAATAAATGAAAATAATTTTTTAGACAAAGAAATTACTAACATAGTATCTTTCATCACAGGTCGTGTGTGTCTGGATGGTAGATGAATATGCACTGAAATAAAATTGTGAAAGTAGATAGATGAAGCCAGATCTGATGGGAGCAGCTTCCCCCTTTGACTATTTTGGGGTCAGTGTATGGGTAGTAGAGAGAGTGGTCAATTCCAGACCTTTCCTGTAATGAGAACTTATGAAGGAAGAGGAAAGACATTTCCTTAAGTATTTACAAGTGTCAGGTGTTAAAAGATGAAAAAAGCATTCTTTTTGCTTTGCAAAATACATTTACAAGCAATATAAAGAATATAGGAAATTAAATACACCGAGTAAAAAACTGAAAGTGAGAAATACTGAGGAGTTTTTTAAAGAGGATATAGCTGAGTATGGGAGGTCCTGGTGCTTTGGTGAATCAGCTGGGGAAGGATTTTTCAAGTGGTGAGTCACCAGAAAAATAGGTACTTTACATGTGATGCATTAAAAATAAAATATAGGACAAAGTAAAGGACAACTTTGATTTTTATTTTTGTATTGTTTGATTTTATATTTGTATTGTTTATAATGAAGTCTAGTTACCATATTCTTCCTGTAATTAAATCTACATGTTTAATTTTATGATCTGCCTAATATTTAATTTTATGTTGTTTGCAAAGCTACCAATTAAAACCCAATCACTATCCCCAAATATTTAATAAAGCCTATTGTAGACTGTTTTTTTAATAAGACATTTTTATTCAATTACATTATTTTATATACTTATTTGTTTGTTTTTTACACTGTAGGATTTCTCCTCTCCAGTGGGGTCATCATAGTTCTCCATGGCCAAAATGTCCATAGTCCTCCACCACAGTCCATTGAGCTCCTCCTCGCTCTGTCCCCCATCGTCCCCCCTCTGTACTCTTTTCCTCCCCCTTCCCCTTCCCCCTCATGTGGAAACTATGATGACCACAATGAGGAGAAATCATTAGTGTAAAAAAAATGAACAAGGGTATAAAATAATAATGGTTCAATTAAAAATATATGATTTGGTAGATGTACATAATGGAATAGTACTCACTGATCAAAAAAATATGCACAGACTTTCTAAACACAATATACACAAGTTTTCTAAAAATCACAGACAGAGCCTGAATTGCATTTTATTTCTGAACCTTTGAGGGGAAAGAGACGTGGGGTATGAGAATGCAGGGCCACCAAAACTTGAATCAACTCTATCCAAATCTCAAAGGATGGGTGGCACAGCAAGGAACTGTTCTCTGTATGAATAATACTGAATTGCATGATCAAAATTTGTAGTCATCAAAAAGTTCTTTTGTCTTATTCTTTAAGTCCTAAGGGAAAGGTAATTTCTATAGACTACTTTACACAGGTATCTGGGAAGCCAAGTACGAAGAGAACAATCTTAGAAGAATGACACATATGAAGAACAATGAAAAGAGGAAGACTTTAGAAGTCACACAAGACAGCACAGCTGTTGAGCAGATCCTCTGAGTGGTCCTGAACTTGGGGCAAGTTTTCGAACTTATCTAAACTTCAGTTTCCTCAGTGGTGAAGTTGGGTCTCCAGGAATTCTCTGGCAGCATTGTGTCAATTATTAAATGATATGATAATGAATATTCCCTACTTTAGAACCAAAAACATTGGACATGCCCCCTACAGAAAGGTAGCAGGGAAAAGTCTGGTACAGAAATTTGGGAAAATGAAATTAGCAGCCTTCAGAACAGAATAGGCCCAAAGCAGCTGGGATGGCCAAGCAGCACATCCAGTAGGGCTCTGAGGCCATCCTATGTGTGAAATGTGTAGTCAGCTCTAAACTACTCTGATTTTTAATGTTTTTCTTTTCTCAACAATGCTGAGCTCTACTGTCAATTCATGAGTCTTAGAACCATGCCTGTGTTGTTCACCTTGAAACAGAATGATTAACTCACCCAGGAAGTATTTGGTTTTAATTGAATAAAACAGAAACACGGTATCTGTTCTGGAGAATGATGGCTGAAATGTAAAGTCTCTTTCTGGGACTCTAAAAGATCTGACTGGAAAAATGGAATCATAAAGCATTTACAGGGCCATCAGCCTTACAGAAGAGAAGAAATATGGGAATGGGTTTCCTGGAGGAATTACCCTTCATTGCGATGATGATGGATGACAAGGCTTCCGACAGATCAGATAACCTGAACCACAGGAGCAGTCTTGATATGTGAGGGGCCTTAATAAACCCCAAGTCCCACAGGCACAGCATCACGTGTCATGGTGGATGTCACAGGCCACGAACTAGAGGCAGTTGCATTCCCCTCTGGGATGGTAGTTATTGTGAATTATTTACCACCAGATTTCCTGAGTGGGAACAGGCTAATCATGTGGTTTTGTGGGAGGGTAAGGGTCCTCCAATTGTAATTAATCCATCTCAAGGAGATTGAATGGGTCTGCCACAGCCACAGTCCATAAATTACAACAATTAGTGTCTTTCTGGCATCATGCAAGTTTCATGGGATGAGAAACCACATTTTCAGAAAGCACCATGAGTGGAAAACACTTTGAAATAGATTGCCTCTGACTCCTGTAAGGTGGCATTTCTTTCAGGCTACATTAGGTCTGATCATTAGGGTGAATACAATCCACTGGGAAAATGGATGACAGGATTTTAAAGTGGGCAAAAGTGAGATGTTTGATGGCTTTTCATCAAAGAGTGCATTCCAGCCTCAAAAACCATACAAAGAGAAAGGGCTATGTGAGAAATAATTACAAATTGAACGTGTAGATTCAATAACTTTTGACCTTTCAAAGACTCTCCCCATCATCTTTGGGATGGAATTGCGCCACTTCGGCATAACAGAAAATGAGTGGCCTCAGGATGCTGGCCCTGCTCCTTCTCTAGGCTTCTCTCTCAGGCTCCTCCTCTTACACATGGCACCTGGGTTCTTCCAACCATACCATGTTGTATTTGGGGGCTACTCTTCTTCCTATCTCGTGTGCCCACAATTCTTTCTTTTTCTGTGACAGAACTTCAAAGGTTCAGTTCAAAGTTTCTTTCTCTGCAAGCCTTTCCCAGACCCCCTCCAGGCAAGATGCCTCACACCCTCCTGTAGTTTGATCCCTCAGTCTCTTTAACTCCCCTTTCCTGTAATTCCCAGTGCCCTGCACAGCCATAGTGAGTGCTGTGATCTCTTGCCA
This sequence comes from Galemys pyrenaicus, assembly GCA_019455555.1. Taxonomy (NCBI): domain Eukaryota; kingdom Metazoa; phylum Chordata; class Mammalia; order Eulipotyphla; family Talpidae; genus Galemys; species Galemys pyrenaicus. The sequence goes on from JAGFMF010011380.1 coordinate 17,685,841, forward strand.
TGATCACCTGATGAGCTCCTTTAGGGACAATATCTCATTTTTCTTAGCCTTTCTTATAAAGTCTGTCAGTGAGACAGAAACATGGTAGGTGGTCTCACAATTTCATTTGGGTGAAAATAGGGAATGTCACAGATCTCAGTAGCAATCAAAAGGATGCAGGTCAAATGAAACAGATATTAAATCCAAATCAGTGGAAAGATAGGGTCAATTTTGGCATAAGACCCCCCCCCCAAAAAAAAAAACCAACACAAGGAAGCCTCAAAAATGCTAAGCATGTCCTATAGAGTGGAGCTGGACATTGTTTTTGAACTATGGGCAAAGTATTAATTTGATTAATAGCATATTTGAGGGTGGTTTCTTTCTTCCTTCTGGGATTTTCCTACCCGTACATATGGAAACTTCATCAAGTAAAGTCTAATTCACTCTCATGGGTTAGTCTCTGCCTTCTTTAATGACAAATCCAAGGCACCTGGCCTAAGAGAACCAGAGATATGTTGCTTTTATGACCTAGCCTCAGAAGTCAGAGCTGCTATTCTCTACCACTTATTCTCTATCCCTTGACAGGGAAAAGAGAAGGTTCAGGAAGAGAATATGGAACAGGAAATATTGAGGTAATTCTGTTTTATGCATATTTTTATCTTTATCCCCTAACACTGGTTCTGTGTACCTGGATTAGAGCTCAGTCAATATTTTTTGAATGAATGAATGAATGAATGAATGAAAGATCACTGAGTTACATTCACACTGACTGGGGCTGCATGTAATGCTAACATATTTCTCTTATCAAATTATACTTCTATTATCAAGAAGCTAACATCTGCTTGTTCAAAAGAGGAGGTAAAACTGAAGATGTATGTTTCATTGGCCCTGACGATGAGGAAGAATTGGGTAGATTATATTACTCCTTCCAAACAAACTAAAGTCATCAAATGTCAATTTCAATTGTTCTAGTAGCTATATCTGCAGCTACTCAAAAAATATATCTGGTTATTTTTCCTTTGACTTTACAAAAATAAGGGATTTTTATATTTATACTTTTAATATATATTAGTTGATAGAAGGCTCCACAATTATTTCAGTAATTAATTTTTATTATAGAAGCTGGGAATTCCTATAGCACAGGTGTTAATATATGTATTCACAGGTGTGCATTATGCATATGTGTCTGTGTGAGAGTGTGTGTACGTATGTATTACGAAGGCAGACATTTTTCCTCTCTGGCAAGAATGGAGTTCATTGTGCTCCAGGATATTTTATATAATGATTGCTGTTTTGAATGTTTATTTGTGTAACATGATATGTATGGGTATGTATATATATATGAACAGAAAATCCAGAGTAAAAATACTCTTGTATTGTTTATAATTTCTCTGTCCAAGATTAGAAATTTGAGTGATTTACTTTCTACCTCATAGCTAATTACAAAGATGAAAGCATATACTGTCTGTGAAAGTATTTTAAATGTAAATGACTATAATCAGATATAAAAACTGCTTGTAATTGATTTATATAAAATTTAGGTAATAAAAGCTAACATTAAGAACTTCCCAAATCAGACCCAAATCCAACCATCTATTTTTAGTTCCTCTTTTCTCAATTTTAGGCTCTAACTCCAATGAAGCAAATGAATTCTTCCTATGCACAAGCACCAACCAAGTTCATGTCCAAGTTCCACCCCTTTCCCTCATTCAGTTTTCTCTCTCTGGAATTTTCTCACACTTTTCCTGCACTGATGGCAATTTTATCAATTTTACCAATTTTTTAAGTTCCCACTTCAATTTCCTCCCACCCCCTCCCCATGCAGCCTTCTCTTTTATGGAGTATATGATATAAATAAATGGTGTAGTATGAATAATCAGGAACCAGGATTTCTGGGTTTAATTCCACTGGTGCAATTTACTAGTCTGGAGTCCTCAGGCAAAATGCTTGGCCTCCCTCATATAAAACAAAGTTACTATCCCTCACAGGGTCTGATCGAACAAGATCAGTCAGTCAGTGAGGCATTTATCCCAGACACTCAAGTAGGAACTGCAGGAAGTAAAAATGAGGATGACAAACTATTGTCCTCCAGGAGAGCAGACTCTTCTAGGAGACACATAATTAAACTAACAATAATGCCATTGAGTCCTGGGTACACTAGATTCTGGAGTACAGAATGACCTGCCAGATATTTTCAACAAAAATATTTTTCTCAATAATAAGACAGATCTCACAGTTGCCAGTCAGGAATGTTTGAATAAACATGGAAAGTCTGAGTTCACTTGCCGTCAGCTGAGAAGGAGACATGCAAAAGCATATGAAAAACTCAACTCAGAGCAGCTTATCCCTGGACTCCCCTCACCCTGTGTGGTTCTGTAGAGGTGGTAAGCTCTGTGCCCTGAAGAAGAGCCAGTGGGGGCACAACATCAGGTGTATTCCAAGTGATGGAGACAAAAATCACGTCCATGCCCCACTTGGAGTGCTGTACCTTGTTTGAATCAAACAGATGGTGAGGCCATGGGAGTTTGTTGAAAGTGTAAGTGAACTGTCTCTTCAAATTAAGGACTTTGGGGAATTAAAAAGAGTTCTGAGAAAGCCCCATGACTCACAAGACTGTATTTTTTCTTTGAGAGGTCAGGCATCTAATTCCCTGAACATTAAACTGAAAGGAATAGGTGAAGGCATGGGTGATTGCTTTAATGAAATGCAGGTATTTGGATTCAAGGAAATGTGTGGTAAGAGAAACATAAGCAGAGACAGAGAATTCCCCTCTGGGCTGCCCTCCACTTATTGGAATCAAAGGCTTTGAAGAATCTCAAACTATCTGCTTGAAACAAAGGAGTGGTTTCTGAAGAATTTTCCAGATGTAAATGGGTTGAAATTATCTTTCAGAGTTTCCTGGGTTTCTATTCAGAAGTGCAATATTCTTGTATATTAAAGTGATTAAGCATCTACCTTAATAAAGCAAAATAAAAGGAATTAATTGATACAAAATCTCATGAGATCTGTGCCTGTATCCACACACACACATATAAATTATGAGAGTGATTATTTAACAAATTAAAATAGTAAAATAAAATGGAAAACTATCCCCTTATTTGGAAACTATCATTTCCCTAGATAGGGAAATAACTATTTTTAGTAGCCTCAAGTAGATTGGAGACATATGGTATGTTTTACATTAACTCCTTGTGCCTTAAAGTTTATATTAGAAGTCGTTAGACTGACAATTTTAAACTATTATAAATAATGTTAGACATGAGAAGTCCATTAGACAATCACTAATTTAAATCCAGTTTGTTACAGATGAGAAAGATGAGGCCAGATAAAGGCAGTGATTCTCTAAGTTAAACAGCAACAACTAATAGAAAAAGTACCAGAATTCAGAAGCTTGGAATAAATAATTTCAAATCCAAGTCTAACATTATGTAGTTTAAATTACATAGATCTTATAACCTTCAATTTCTTTATGATGGGCATTTTCCATAAATGCATCTAATATATAATCCACTGATTTAAATGGAAAAAATGCATAATGACCAACAAAGAAGAAATTATATCAACTGGCTTTCTTTATTGACTACAGCTAGACAAAAAATGATTTCAATTATTGAGAAGCTAAAATAATCTACATGAATAACATCAGAATTAAATTCTGTTCTAATTCAAATGATTACTCTCACAATCTTACCATCTGGATGGCAATATTATCTAAAAGAAGATTTTAACATGAAATTGAGAATTCCATACAAAATACAGTAGTTACCTTTTTTAAAAAAATCAAAAGGTTAAGCTCAATTGTGTGATTTAAATGAAAAATAATTTTCTATTTTAAAATAATGAAAATCATTACATGGGTTGAAATATGCTAGCTCACAGACACAAAAGAAATAGGAGATCTTCCTCTCCCCATAAAACCTTCCTTAACTGGGATCAGAACCCCTGAAGTGGAGGGAGAGCCTGTGTGTGCTAAGCAATGGGGAGCTAGAGGAATGGGAGGAGGGACAAAAGGAGCCAGAGAAAGATACGGCCTTTGATTGGCAGGTGACCCCTTTCTTTTTAGATTGGTGAGTCTGATTTGAAGCCTGGAATTTCATGTAGAGTGAAGGGAAGGTGACTTGCTCAAGGACACCAGCGATTATCCATCAGATCAGAGTTAGGTGCAAATCACCAGTACTCATAGCACCCACTTCCACCTACTGTGAGTTCTTCTGGAGCAGTGATGCTCTATCAGCTGCAAAGTAGAGTCATCTGATGACTTTTCAAAACCCCAATGTCCCAGCTATGTCACATAACATCATCAGAATCCCTGGAAGTGGGACCGAAGCATTGCCACTAACAGATACTCAGCAGACAAGTTTAAGAACTATTATTCTAGAGTAGTCCTATTGTATGTCTATATATAAATAACAGAGTTTTATATTAATTCTATAAGTACTAATGGCTCAGTTTATTTGCTCTGTGCTGTGTACTGAGTACAGCTTGGAACTATGGTGAGCTCTTTCAATGCTTTATTCTGTGTAGTTCCTTGCTGGAATCTTATAAAGTGCTACTTATAAAGTACTACTATTCCCATTGAAATCAGCACAACCAGAAGCTTATACAAGCTCCTTACATATCTTATTCAATTTTTTTGTAGCTCTGAAGGACAGGCTCCAAAGTAGAATCCAGAGTTCTTACAGTTGAGGTTAAATCCTCTATCCCTGACCTGACAGCAACATGGTTCATAGGTACACCTACTGAGGCTAAGACAGGAGTTGACAAGCCTTGTCTAATGAGTACTTTTCATTCTCTACCTAAGACTGGATCAAAGTTCATTATAGACCAAGACAGCTGGCCATAAGATTTCAATCCTTCATCAACTGCATGAGTATCCTGCACTTACACATGATACCAGTCATCTTTCTGTGTAGAACACCAGCCTTTGCTTAGCAACCCAAAGGTCCACTCGCAAGACAACAAAGAGCCATTATGAAAAGGCTACACTTGACAATTCTGACTGATTTTGTTGACTACCAGATGTTAAGAATTTGTGGTCCATATGTGCCCACATGATCTAACTTCTCACAGGAGTACTTCTGTCCAGCTCCAGATTTAATTTGCCTCCTGCCATTCCTCAGACCCTGCCCTACCCCCAAGTCAAACAAAAGATGATAGAAAATATGTAGGATGAGAAATATCTCTCTATCATAATGATTTGAAGGGTGTTCTACAAACAGAAGGGTGTTCTACAAACAGAGTCTGAAGTTCTAAGACTTCAATTTTTTTAATGTCTCTGATAAACATTCAAAAATTAAAAATAGCATATTCTGAGTTATCGCTAGAACTGCTTTATTTCCAATGCTTGTCTCACAGTTCCAGCGTCCAATTTTGTAATTATATTTATAAATGAGTCCTCACCAAATAGTGCTACTTTAATTGTCTCAGCTAATGAGAAAAGAACACAAGCAGATCTGCTGGGCAAATGATGCATGCCTGCTGTGTGAACTCCAAAGGACTGTACTGAGAACAGCAGGGAGAAAGGTCCCAAAGCAGTGCAAAAAGTATGGGAAAACTTGACTTCTGTTTAACAAATTGGGCCAGGCGTGCTAAACTGGAAGGAGTCCATGCCCAGCCTTGGTGCAAGTGGCAATTTAGTGTCAGCAAAATTGTTCAACGTTTTTTTGTTTTTATAATTTGTTTTGTTTCAGTTTATTTGTTTTGACTTGAGTTTTATGAATTAGAAGCATAAGGAGTTTAGACCTAGTGTTAAACATATGCATATTTATGTAAGATGAGGATAAAATAATCCAATTCAATATTGTAGAGTCTGTAAAAATATTTACTTTTAAAAGGAGCCACACACACTGGAGTATTGTTCTTGATCAGCCTGGACACTTGAGACTGATGGTTTTGGGTGAGTTTCCCAGAGGTACCAGTAACTGCCTTAAACAACCATCTCCCTGTGGACGGACAGAAAGACAAAACTGCTCAACACACAATTTCATAAGTATCTAAGGGACTATTTTTGTTGTTTTTAAAATGTTCTCTTTTCTCAGACTCATGTTAATGTTCCAGTTAAATTGAAATGAGGAAGTAGAAAAGGATGTGTTTTTTGTAAATTAAATTTCCACTTAGATTATATTAAAATTGTCATGGAAATTATCATAGAAAAGTTTGTCTCGAAAATAATACTAATTGTTTCTATTCTTGTGATCCAGAAAATACAGTAAGATGTATGGTGCAGAGACGTATCCTGAACATCAGGCCACTGACCAGGTAGTTCTTGTGACCAGACTGGGTGTGCTTTGGCTGCAAGGGCCACTTGTGAGCTGGCTGTCATCACTCACTAGTGCAAACTCATTACAGATGCCTCTTATCAGCCATTACAAGTAATGCCATCACATTTGGATCTTACAAATGAATTTCATACTTATCCCGTGAATATTTTTCAATTGAGGTACAATTTACAGATAAAATTATATATAATAAAAATACACAATATGATGACTTCATAAACATGGATTTAGTAAAGTGATTATCATATCAAATTAGCGCCATCATCTTAGTTATCTTTATTTTTAAATGCAATGATGTTTAATATCTACTGTCATAACATATTCTAATTACACAACACAACGTTATTAATTATATAGAGAACCTTTACATTAAATCCTCAAAACTTACTTTAAAACTGAAAGCTGGAATCTTTGACTAACATTTCCCCCAACCCAAACCCCTGGCAACTCCCATCCTATGCACTGTTCCTATGAGCTTGCCTTTTTGTTATTTTGTTGTTGTTGTTTTCAGATTACAAGTGATAGCATACTAATTCTTGCAATCACATGCCTTCTCCTCACCCTACAAAGCCAGACTGGAAGCTTTCAGACCCCTCTTTGGCTTTCTGAGGATGTTGAATATTCAAAGTTGTGTGATTTCTCCCCTCTGTAGAGTCAGAGTCAGACCAATCTTCCGTGCCTATTCACAGCAGCCATCTAAAGACAGTCACTGCCACAGGAAGCACACACAGGGAGCAAGCCAAGGGGAAGCGAGTGTGTGGTAAATGTGTGGAGTTCTGGGAGCACACACTGACCAGCTGGTAGGCTCTACCCATGGGCAAGAGGTCCCTGGCTTTGTTGGTGGGCCCCCTGATGGAGTCTATGAGGCGACTCGTTGGAGTCCCCATAATGCCTGCTGAGAGCCCTGTCAGCAGTTCTCCAAGCGCCACCCCCAACCCGGCTGCTGTCACCACACATCTGTATGCTGACTGTGGTGAGAAAGAAGTAACCTTGTCCCCACACAGCACTCACGCCCATGCTCTCAGTTTTCCCTATGTGAGGACTCCTGGACCCAGGAGGATCCATTGCACTGAAGTGGCTTCCACAGGGAAAAGTAACACTGGGAAAGTACAAGTGTTTCTGTTGCCCTTTTCAATGGATTTAATTCCAGGAATTTTTTATTCCATCAACACACTAAACATTTCAAATGGAAGCCTGGATTCCCACAAAGACTCTTATTTGTGGGTGGTGGTTTAAATCACCATTGTGCGGGGGAAGTGTAGAAGACAAACATTTACTTTATTATGATAATGACATTATTCTCTACATCCTGTCAATGTATATTTTCTAATAATTTAACAAGCAACTGAAATTTCTGTTAAATAAGCCTCAAATCAACTTCATGTGATCCTAAATAAGACTACTTACTTTAAATTTCAAAGTGTAATCTAGCTAAATAGTTTTTAAATATTTCTACCATCATAGATCACAAATGATCTCTATATCAAACTTGTGTTTTTATCATCTTAAGCAATTATTATTAAAATATCTTATGATGATCTTTTAAATAGATCACTAAGCTAAAATAATATTGACAAGTAAGGGTGCATTACATTTCATTTTTAATTTTATATATTGAACATTGAAAGCATTTTTGTACATAATGGAAATTGTCTTTGCAATTTTCTGAGAGATAGCAAAATTACTTTTTACAAGTCATTTTGGCAGTTGTTTAGATTAAAGATTTTGAAAACAAACAACACATTTTCTCATATACACTAATTGCTTATGAATAGAAATATGGATATTTTTTTATATCACTGGATCAGTTTCAAAATTTGCATTATATCCTACTATGGAAATAAATAGTTGAATAAAACACTTCCAAAGCCAAAACATTACATGGGGGTATTTTTAATGAATTAATACAGAATTTTAAAATATAATTTTCCCTGAGAAATTTTGTCTGAAGATTATAAAATTTGGTATTTAAGCTGAAACTTGACTGCTATTCCTACAGCCAACTGTGGATTCCTTGGGGACAGGACAGGACTGGATCTAATTCATCTCCACATGTGCAAAATTTAGATGGAAGCCGCTTACAGGGAATGGTTGTTAATGGAGCTAAACTGAAATGAATTAAGCTTCATTTAATGAAATTGAATAAATTAAAACAAAATGCATGTCTTTAAATCATTGCTGCTAGTCTTAAAATCAGTCAGTTAACCCTCCCCTTGCTGAAATGCCTGCCCCCTTTACTCTTCCTTTCAAATATCCATATTACTCAGAAATAACTGATAAGGTAATTAGCAGAGGCTTTAGCTGGATTTTAAAAAACAAAAAACATGCAGCCAGATCTTCTGAGCATTCCATCATGACAGAGGGGCATGAGCTGAGAATAAAAACCACGAAGACTTGTATTCCATTCCAAGATCTATAATTAGGAGTTGTAGAACTTGGCAAGATATTTAAATCTCTGAGCTCCATGTTCCTCTTTCATAAGCTCAGCATAATAATTTATTTCTGAGCATTGTGCGGGGCAAATGGGATGGCACAGTGAAGCTTTAAGAACATGGTAGATGGTCTCTAAAGGTGGTTTCTTTCTCTTCCTTCCATCATGCACTATCCTCAAGACAGTCTCCTGTCTGCTGTGTGAGTCACCTGGGACTCCGGGCAGCCCCATATGTGGCAAACATTTTGCGTCTCCTGTCTCTACTACTTGTTCTTCATCAGGCAACCACCTGACTGAGCAGTCAGCTTCCTTCTCAAGCAACATACTGCTGAAGCTCTTGGCTCAGGGGCACTATTTACATAAACATCATCTTGTTTTAATTTATAGACGTACATTTATTACAAGTGACAAAACTGCCCATGATTCCCCAGGGCCACTTAAAGTAGGAGGAACTAACGCACGTCACTTAAAGCTAATTCAGTTTCTTCACCTTTAAGATAGATATCTTTAGGACATATAGGGAATTAAATTTTGAATTTACTAACTATCTTGCTTTTTTTTTCAAGATTCATTTATTTATGCATACAAGAACTGGGGTACAGACCAGAGGTGTGTGTGGGGGGGGGGGGGGGGGTGGGGNGGGGGGGGGGGGGGTGGTGGTGAGAGGATTCACCAGAGACAGAGCTAGGAACAGAACAGGCAGATCAACAGAAATATACCACCGAGAACAGCAGCTGGCAAGGCAGGAGAGGTCTGCCGCGCCCTGTGGGTCCCCTCCCTGGCTGGCAACAGGGATCGAACTCATGCCACAGTGACTGTGGTCTCCTTCATAGTGCATTGCTTAACCCACTGTGCCACCAGGAAGGCCCCTGACTATCTTACTTTTAAGAAGATGTTTTGTTCAGATGGAAGATGATCCTCTGCCCATGTTTTAGTCAAGTTGAATGGTCTTTTTGTAGTTGATTTCAATCTGTTTTGGGTATTAAACTCTGCTGTGATAGGTAGGCATTTCATCAAAGACATTCAAATGGCCAGAATACACATGAAAAGATATTCTTCATCACTTAGCATTAGAGAAATGCAGATCAAAACTATAATGACATTTCACCTTGTACTAGTAAGAAAAAGATGGAAGGGAAGGAAGGAGGGAAGGAGGGAGGAAGGGAGGGAGGGAGGGAGGGAGGGAGGGGGGAGGGAGGGAAGGAAGGAGGGAGGGAGGCAGAGAGGGAGGGAGGGAGGGAGGGAGGGAAGGAAGGAAGGAACTAGAGAGGATGTGGGAGAAAAGGAACCCTTATGTTTTAATTGTTAGTGAGAATTTAAGTTGGTAACGTGTGATGGAAAACAGGATGGAGGTTCCTCAAAAAGTTAAAAAAAGAACTACCATCTGAGCCAGCAACGTCACTTCTGGGTATTTACCCTAAGAACCTGAAAACACTAATACACAAAGAGACATGGGTCTTGTGTTCACCGCAGCACTCGTCACAACAGCCACAGTATAGGAACACGCACATGCCCAATGAGGATGAGAGGACAAAGGTGCTGTGCACATACACACAATGCAACACTACTCAGCTGTCCACAAAGCTGAAATCTTGCCTTTTGTGACAACATGGATTAGCCTTGAAAGGATTATGTTATGTGAACTAAGACAGAAGGGAAAAACCAAATACATGTTTTCACTCATTCAATAAATATGAAGAAACAAAGAAAATGAACAAACATAAACAAAGCAAAAATAAAGTCTTTGACAACAGGGTGGAGATTACTAGAGAGAGATGGATTGGTTGGTGGTAGATGGTGACTGGACACATTTTGGGTATGATTCGTTCAGGTGCTGAGGTGAGAAACTGCACATCTGACACCTATACAGTGTTGTAACCTAATGAATGACACCCTGATTTTTAAAAAATTCAGTGGTTGAGCATATTTACCATCCTTGCTGTCCTATGAATCCTGAGAGCTTCCAAAGTTTGTCCCTAGTTCTCCAGGGCTGGACGGCCTCCTGGCTTTCACTGCTTCGTCCAGAGTAGTTCAACTTACCATCTGGCCTTCCAGCACAGCCAGAACCTACCAATAAGCCCTGCCACCCTTGATGGTGCCATAGATCCATGTTCCCCTTTGGATCCTGGCAGAGAAGGTATGTGTGGCAGCCTCACCTCTCTCTACCACACATTAGCACGTCTGTCTCTATCTCAGCATCCTCCACATGCCATAGGATCTTGCAGGATCTCTGCAACTCTCACTTGCCAACCTGAGGCCCACAAAGGCTGGGTATTATTCCAGTCCTCTCCATGTCTGATCCATTTTTCCAACCTTTGTGCTTTACTAAGGATAGCTGGAAGGTGGATGTCACAGTAGTAACTGGTTCAAAAACTCCTGTTTCCCCTCTAGCAATGTGAAGCTAAAAACTTTTTGTTTTCCTCACCCAAGGAAGAAGACAAAACTTTAGCATCTCACTTTTGCCCTAGACTTCCCTGCTCTCTCTTCTTAAGATAAAAGTGTTTTCAATGTTTGTTTTCTGTGGCACAGGGACTGTTCTCCATCATAACTTCCTTCTTCTCAGTTGCCTGGTACAGTAAGCAGCCACCCCTTCCTACCTGGGATATTATACTTCCTGGCGTCACATGAGTAGGTAGTGACTGAAGTGACATCATCAGTACCCAGCAAGAGACATTTCAAAATATGTTTTGAAGTTTAAAACCAAGATTTGTATTGCACATGCAATTCCATTTCATCATGAAGTATTGACAGACTGCAGTCGCCATGGTTTTTTGACTTCTCTGAGGTCAAAATCAGGGTCTGACACACATGTAGACTAAATAGCAATCAGGCCCACACACTGGGATGCAATTCCAGGGCAGGAATAATCTTGCTCCCTAGTGAATTCTTCACACCACAAACAAATCCTCACACAGGACAGGTAAGTGCTTGTTAAGTTAATTGCCATTTGGCTTGCTGCCCTCCAGGACTCAGCTGGAATATTCCTGCAGGCCCAGCCCTCCCTGTAAGTTTAGGATGATCCTATGAAGAAACCTTAAGGGAGAAATCCTGCAGTCAGCTTGATGTATGTCTTCTTGGCTTCTGACTCCCTGATTCTGAGCTTCCAATTCAGGTTTAAAGGGTCTTAGGTAGTTCACTACAGTCTGCCAGCAATCAATGTTTTTCCGAGCCTAGTCTCTGGGAGTATCTCTACTGCCAAGTTTTCTGGACGCCAGTCACCTGCCTGCTTATATTTTTCTATCACCACTCACCAAGATGGTAAAAGTGTAGGGGCAGAGCATGGACTGGCAGACAGACATTTAATGCATCGTGCAAGCAAGTGGACAGCAGTGTGCTGCTTTGTGCCTGTCCACACTGACCAAATAATTTTTCATTCCAAGACCCAGATATTTAATCTGTAAATGGGGCATAATTCTTAAGGTGGTCATGAAGAACAATGGCATTAATTTTTATAAAGCATTTAGAACAATACCTGATTCATAGTAAACAATCAAAAATGCTGACTATATGCATATATATTGGGCCCATATAAAATATCCCTGGAACTGATAACCTGCCATCTGGGAGATTTCCAGGGACTGAATTCTGCTTTCCTTCCTTGTTTGGTTAAACCCTACATGCTCCCTACCAGGGCTCCAAATTACCAAGTGCACCACTGAACAACACCTTATTTTTATTTCTTAATCTTTGAAGCCTGTAGGGCCTTCACCTGGCCTGGCCCTCTCTGAACAAACTACTTTGTGACACTCGGTTGTAGAAGTCAGGATTTGCCAACAACACAATGCACTACCACCTGCTATGGCAGGCCCCAGTCAACCAATCCTAAATGCACGTTCCCTCAGTGTTCTGTATGTAATCCCCTAGGAGTGGGGATGCAGAGACAGACTGTCCATGTCCTTGGCCTTGGATGGGAGATTAGGCAGCCCATGGTTTGGAGCTAAAGACAATTTCAGCACCAAGAAAAAGCTGAGAAAGTCGCCTAAATAGCTCTTTGTTATTTTTCAGAACTGTTCATTTGACAAAGTCCTTTATCCTTACAGAAATACAATGAAATGATAAAATGTGTTTGAATGACTAGAACAGTGCTGAAACAATTTCAATAGAGGTGAACTCTTTAAAAGTAGCTGATGTGCCCACTAAATAAGGTTCAAGAGCTACATAAAAACGAAGCTGTAGTTTTGTGCACTTTTGCTCTGAGTTTAGCCCACTGTGTCCCTGCTGACAACCTGAATGCTCTCTAACATTCCCCCCTGATGGTTTGACTATGGAATTCAGTCACATTTTTGTCTGAGGCATTCAATTCAACAGTTTCCATCTTGGAACTTTTCCCAGAGCAGACAATGGCTTTCTTAGAACTCATTTCTATACACCTCCTTGATTCCTTGCATCACAACTACATCAACTCCAGAGCCTCTTCTTGCTGTTCACAGTGTGAATTTTGTTTAATCCTGTGGTGGAAGGAGCCTAAGGTGACCTATAAGATTGCCACCCCCTCACATTCACATCCTGTACAAAATCTCCCTTGGGTGTGGGAGGTCTGTGTGATTGCTCCTAGCCAATATATTTGGCAAAGGTGAAGGGATTTGTCAGATGTAATTTATGTCTCAAAGGGGTCGATTCTGAATTAATCAAAAGTGAGTATATCCTAAGTCAGCCTTACTCAGATGAAAGCTCTTGAAAGAGAAATTGGCCCCTCCTTAAGGTGAGAGCCATTCTTGTTGGCATAATGAGAAGTGTGGCCAAGTTAAGAAAGTCTGGCAGCAAGAACTATGGGCAGCCTCTAAGAGCTAAGATGGCTACCTCCAACAAGCTTATCACTTAAACAACTACAGGGGAATTAAATCTGCCAACAATCTGAACAAACTTGGAAAATGATCCCTCTCTATTTGAACCTTCATTTTAGAACACAGATTTTCAACACTATGATGGTAGCCTTGTGAGGACATGAGCCACCAAGGATTCCACTAAGCTGTGCTCAGATTCAAGACCCACAAAAACTGGCCACAGTCATGTCCACTGATAAACTCCATCACACCTGTTTTTAAAAACTGCAAAATGATACCAAATTGAACCCGCCTGGGTGATAAGCATTAAGAAGAAGAAAAAAAAAATCAGTGAAAAATACAAAACCTAAACTCTAAACAAATATATGATGACCAATTCCATAATTATACTGAATTACTGATCTGTAGATTACTTGCTAATGCATTACTGTGTTGTAATTTTCACTCATGCAGTTTCACTAAAGAAACAAATGAGAGCAGCCTCACACTGACAGGTATCCTAAAAGGATCCCAGTGGACATGTGAGAATCCAGCAGGAACATAAGAGGACAAAGGGTAAATGAGTGCAATCCCAAGGTGGTTATCAGCAGATCCAGACAGCTCCATATTCCCAGGTAGAGTCAGAAGGGGAATATTTGTAGAAAGGCAGCAATAGCAGGGACATTTCACTGCAAGAGTCACCCTCTTTACCTCTACACACATACACACACACACACACACACATAGAGCTTAGATTTCTTCCTGTTCTTCTGTAAATATTTCTCATGTCATAGGAAAGGGACCTGAAATTAATGTTATGCTATTGTAATAAATAGTGCACACTAGAAACTCTTGAGTTTGGAGGTTATTAATTTTTATAAATTTGGAATTAAAAACTGGTTTAAAGAAAATTTTACTTTGGAATCCTTACCACTGGCCACTCAGACCCCCTCTCTGTGCCTCTAGGACAGACAGCAGGAAGTGACAAGGTAGAAAATAAGTGGACTACATAGAAGGTGTTTACCAGTCACAGAAGGGCTATGTGTTCAAGCACCTGCAGACCTAGGATGTAAAGCTAGGAGGAACATTGTGTGCTTTGCTCCAATTTTTCATAAAGGAAAAAAACACTACCTCAAACACATTCAAAAGGAGTTTATTCCATGGTTGATCTTATTTTTAGAATTTTCTTCCCTCTTACATGTTTGCTTAACCACTTTCTAGATCTATCTCTTGGCATGATTTTGAACTCTTATCAACTTTTGGTGTGTGAGAACAGTTGTCGCTGTTCCTGAGTACGCTTCTTTGTTCTTGAGAGCTGAGAGCAGTAAAGAGCACAGTAGGAAAACCATTGCCTGAGAGCAGAATTCTGTAATGAAGCTAATTACTTCTCAGGTTCCTCCCTCTTCCTATTCCAGAGGCTGAACTGATGACCACTGTCTTAATGGTCTCATAGACCAATTCAGGCTAAATTAGGAGTGAGGACGTGGGAAATTAAACTGTTCTCTGAAGCAAAGAGGGAGGTGTTGGTAGGGCTTCTATTCCAAATTCAAACGGGAAACTCTGCTTTCTTGTGTTACATATTGAGAGTCTATTCAAAGTTTCACTTGAAGAAAAGTCTCCTATTTAAAAAAAGTTGGAAAACTAACAATCAAGCCCATTGGTAATTTCTGCTTCCTTACTAAATGTTCTTTAATTTTATTAAATTTTGGGAAAATCTAACACAGGCTTTTACAAACAATAAATTTTCATTCCTGATCAGAAGAATAAGATTTTGATGTGTCACACACACAGAGGTATGTGTATCTGTATACTTGTGAATATTTAAAGCATAAAGGAGACACACTAAAATTAAGTGACAGAAATCCTAGAAGTCAAAACATAAGCAAAAGTAAAGAAACCAGGAATCTGTATCTGGGAATATGTATCTTTCTATCTATGTCTATCTACATGCACATATACATATATATGCATGTAAAGCACTAATCAACAGCATTCTAATGACTAAAATTAGAAATACATCTTGTATGTTCATATTTTATTTGCATGATATTCCTGAAAAAGTAAAAGACAAAAAATAGATTGGTAGTAGTTCAAAGTAATTTCTTAGGGTAAGAAACTATTCTTTGTCTTGATTATGGTGGTGGCTACATTTAAAAAACATAGAGAGAGAAATTAGTACGTTTTGCTGAGGATGTGGAAAAACTGTATTCTTCAAGCATTCCTGATGGGAATTTAGAATGATGCAGCTACTGCATTAAAAAACAGTTTGGCAGCTCCTTAAAATATTAAACACAGAATTTCTACATGACTCAGCAATTCCAATTCAGATTCTACATCCAGGAAAAAGATAGATGTGTTTACGCAAAAACATATATAAAATTTAATCCTAATTTTTTATTAAAGTAATGTACATGTAACACAATTTACTATCTTAACCACTTTGCATGTACAGTTCTGGGATATTAAATACATTTGCAATGTTGTGCAACCGTCGCCACTATCCATCTTTAGAATTTATTTTGAATCTTGTAAACCTAAAACTCTATACCTATTAAAAAATAATTGTATGTCCCCCCTCTCCCTTAGCCTCTGTCAACTATAATTCTACTTTCTCTTTTATGATTCTGACTGCTTGAAGTATTGCCTACAAGTGGAATCAAACAGTATTTGTTTTATTCCACTTATTTATTCCAAACAGTTATTGACTTATTCCATTTAGTATAATGACCTCAATGTTTATTTGCATTATAGCATGTCAGAAATTCTACTAGTAGGTATCTACCTGAGAAAATGTAAACACATAAGTTTGAAGAGTCCTAGTCACTCCTGTGTTCATTGTAGCTCTATTTACATTAGCCACATTATGGAAACAATCTAAGTGCCCAGCTACTAATGAATCAATTAAGAAAATGTGGTATGAATACACAATAGAATATTACTCAGCTATAAAAAAAGATAAAATCATGTGATTTGTGACATGCATGGAACTTAAGAAGATTATATTAAATGAAATAAGTCACAAGGAGAAAGACAAATACCATATGATTTCATTCATGTGGAATATAAAGAAACATAACCAAACACTTGAAACAACCCTAAAATCTGATTGAAGAACCATGACTACCAAAGTAGGAGGATGGCAATGGAGAGCATAGGGCGAGGGGATCTAAGGCATTATAGGAGAAAATTATGGGTGCTTTGGTGTTGGGTGTAGTGTGGTAATATACATCTGAAGAGATGTGAACATATACCTTTAAATGTTGTAGACAACTGTTGTAACAAACTGTTACCTTAACTGTTACCTTAACTGTATACACACAGTATGTCTCACATTAGGCATATCCATTCATACACGGTGGGCACCTGAGTTGCTTTCACATTGTAGCTATTGTGAATGATGCCATTTTCAATTCAGATGTGCAAATATTTCTTAATTCTTTTGCATGTTTACTCAGAATGGAAATAACTGGGTCACATATGGTAATGTATATAACAGGATTGTTCATATTAGTCCCAAAATGAAAACAACTCAAATGACATCAATTGATAAATGGACAAATAAAACATGACATATCCACACAATAGGCTATTATCCCATAATATGAAAGAATAAAGTAGGATATATTTTACATTAAGCTAAACCTTGTAAACATCATGTTGTCAGTAACAAAATATTGTATGATTATATGCATATAAAATACACATAGTAGGCAAATACAAAGTGACAGAAAGCAGAGTAATGCTTGCCCAGGCTGGGGTGGGGAAGGTAATAAGGAGTGATTGCTAATAAGTGCCCCTTTTTTGGAGGGAAGAAATGTGCTAAAATTAGATTGTGATTGTCATTGCACAGATCTGTGAATGTATAAAAATCCATTCAATTGCATGCTTCGAATGGTGACTATCACAGAATGTGAATTCCAGATGCATGGTGTAGCAATAAAGTATTGAAAATAATTAAACCTCCATAAACCTGACTCAAAACAGAAAATTTTAGCAAAAATTTCCTCTTAAAAAAAATGATCAGTAACCGTACTCCATTTCTCAATTATCAAAAAATAGAAATAAAAAAAAAATGGCTTTCCCTAATAAAATTCACAGAAACTAAAGATTGGCAATACCCAATGTTGTAAGTTGTAATTAATTAAATTAATTGTCATCAAGTTCTTATAAATGCTAGTAAAAGAGTAGCATTTTCATAGTTTATATATATCAAAATATATATCATATATATCAAAATATGTACCATCCATATGTTTTTACCTAACATTAAAGCCACAGTGGCACGAGATTGCCCTGGGATCCCGAGTTAAGAGTGGACGTTGGGTTCCAGGGTGCTAGGGTTCCTGGGAATCGATGGCACAAAGGGGTCATTATCCATTAGTACATACTGGATAATGTGGTCAGTGGGTACAAATTTTCTACATTTTAATTAGTGGTCTGGCCTTATTGTGCACACTGACCCAAAGTGGGGCCAACAAAAATGCAAGTGTGGAAAATGTATGCAGTGGGCATTATCACAGCATGTTTATACCTAAAACATAAATGTTCAAGTTGAGCAGATGAAGAAACTCATGGTATATACAGAAAATAGGATGGCATTTGATCATTACACATACTTTGAAAAAACACGCTAGTTAATACCAAAGTACATGTAATAGGATATAAAATATAAAACATTTAGCCAAAAAGGCCAAAATATGAAATAATTCATATAAATAAATTTGTGTGCAAGAAAAAAGAAATATCTAGGATGTTTACTGAAATGGTTGTGATTGGCTCTGAATGATATGATTGGGGTAGTTATTATTATAGTCAGACCATTTAAGTTGTTAGTTTTTTTTTTACAGTAAGTATATAGTATTTATATAAAAAATAAATTTACTAAAATATATTACTTTTAACCATGCCATTTTACCTAACTATAACCTTGAGGGGAATTGGGAAGATATGTTTAAATAGCTGGAAAACTATTTCAATCACATGTTTGACATTTAGGCAAATGTTGAACTTCTTCATTAAGAAGAACAAAATTACCAAGAACTAATTGTTTTGGGGAACTCCTGTGGGTAGAACTTTTTATATAAATCAAGCAGAAAAACAGCAGAGCACAGAGAAACTACCTTGAAAATGACAATAGTAAGACCCTTTCAATATCTTCAAACATGTAATAACCCCAACTCTCTAAACTGGTATTCCAGTTTATAGGTGAGGAAACTACTCAGAGAGGGCAATGACTGGTTCAGGTTTACTTGGGTAGTTTATAATAAAGCCGAGATTGGAAATTTTCTAAACCACAGCTGCTTATAATTCAACTTGGTTTCAGTAAAACTGAATAAAATAAACTTATTACTTTCCAGTTGCTACTATAAGCCACACACTTGGCTCAAAGCAAGACAAATTTATTCTCTTACTTTCCAGAAGTCAGGATTATGAAACGTGTCTTTAGTATCTTACATCAAGATTTGGGGAGAGTAGTGTTTCCATCTGGAGGTTCTAAGGGAGGAGATTTCTTTGCCTTCTCTGTTGTCCAGAGGCTGCTTACACTCCTTGGCTAATGGCCCACCAGGCATTGCAATGCTCCAACTTTTGTTTCCATCTTCACATCTTCTCTCACTCTCCTGCCTCCCCTTTCATTTACAAAGACCCTACGATTACCTAGTTCCATCTGGGTAAATAGAATTATTCCCTCCCTCACGATCCTTAGCTGAATCTCATTTTCAAACTCTTTTTACCATGTCAGGTAACAATTTCATACCTTCCATGGGTCAGTATCTGGGCACCTTTGGGATTCTGTATTCTGCCCCCAAGCATTCTAAGCATAGGTATTAGGGATTCCAATAAGCTAACACAGGATTTGGCTAAATTTATTTTTTTACATTTACCAGAATTTAGATATTTCATGTAGGAATCTGGATAAATTCTGCTGTGAGGTAAAGTGGGACATGGGGATAAATGTGCAGGATTGTGATAAATCCTGGCCTGTGTTGCAGAGCAAAACAAAGAGATATTGGTAGCTATTTCTCTTCCTTTAGTTCTCAGAGTTGCAGCAAGTGTTCACCACAATTTACTTGGCATGTGTTTTTGTGAGGATTAAATGAGTTAATACATGTAAAGAGCTTAGAGGACCATCTGCTGTGTTAGCAAGCACCCAGCAAGTTACAATTACTAGGAGTTAGGCCTTGTGCCCAAGGCAGGGAGCAGAACTGCCCCTAACATTTGCAAGGTCTCGAACAAGAATACAGATGGAGGATCATATACGCTAAATATTACGAATTAATAAAAATAACCTATTCTATGTACGACATTTTCCTTCCCTGACAAGTATAACTTTACATTTGCATGGTAAATCAAGTTGCTATTGGAACATTGAGGGGAAGGCAAAGGTATCCCATATTCCAGAGGACTCACCTTGTCCCCTATTCATCTTCTCTTCCCACCAAACTCTGTTCTGTACTGGGAACCACCTAAGCAGCACAGATCAGATACTGAGATGTCCCAGTCTAGTAAAAAGTCACACCTTGGCCACTGTTGTGGTCTAAGGGGCTATGCTCCACTGGCATGGTTAATAATGACAAAATGGACATGGGGAAAAGGTTCACACAGACTCACAAAGAAGCAGACTCGCCTTGTTTGGGCAGAAATTCCAAGGTCCAGGTACCTGGAATGTATTCTAGAAGAAAGGACACAGTGAACTGCGCTATCTCATTTAGTCCACAGATTATACACTAATTAGGAGGGTTCTGGCTAGATGAAGACAGAGTATCCCCTAATGTAGCAGACTAGGGTAGGGGCTTCTCTTACCAGGGCCAAAGAAGTGGTGGTGGTGGCGGGGGGTGGGGGTGGAAAGCAAGTAAGAACTGGAAGTACAGAGGTATAGGTCACATTAGTTCCACCTCTTCCTTCGAAAGTTTTAGGGAGTTTGCTTCCAGGATCTATCCCCTCTACTGCCAGTTTGTATCTCTGAATCTTTAATCCTAACAATTTAATACTTATTCACTTAAAAATAGAGGGGTAGGGGCAGGAGAAGACATGAGAGTAATGGAAAGGGAGAAGGATTCAGTTTGAATTTGGAGGATATAAGAAGGGACCAAAAGCCAAGGCATGTGGATAGACTTAGAAGCTAGAAAAGACAAAAAAAAAAAAGGATTCTCCTACAGCATCTATAATAAGAACAGAGATCTGCTGATGCCAGGGTTTTACCCAGTGAAATGCATGCTGGATTTCTGACCTACAGAGCTTCATGATGATGAATTTACTTGTCCACCCACTTTTAGAGGTAGTTTGGTACAGCAGCCATAGGAACCTAAGGTGCCTCTCAAGTTCCACATCCTTCACATATGTTCTCCACATGATGCTAATGCTGGTCACTCCAGCTGCCCTAGGACTATCTTGAAGGCAAATGCCAGGTGTTTTCTCAAATTCTGATCTCTATCATATGCTAGATTCTCAAAGAATAAGTGTCGGCTAAATGATGTGACTATGCCTTTCATCATGTTTTCTGTCGTCTTTTGTACCTGCTGATAAGCATACTCAGATTTTAATTTTCTGAAATGGTAGCTCATTTTCTTTGCATTCCTTAGTTAAGTTTGCTACAGTTTAAGAGACCACTCAGAACTGCCCCAAGTTCAATTTGTTTGAAATTCAAGACAAAAACAAAAGACAACTTGGGAGAAAGTGTCTTTAGCAGAGGTTGTAATGTGAAGTCATTTGAGCTAATTTTCTGTAAATCACTCCTCAATAGTTTGCGGTGGACAGATCTGATCTGAATGGACAGTGTCACCGGGGAAGGTCAGATGATGACCCTTCTGCATCCCCAGATTCATTTAGTCTTACAGGTGAAATAACATATTTCATTAGTTTCCTGAAAACAGCCTCTCAATGATCATAGCTATGTTTGTGAAGTGATTTTTTTTAATGTAGGAACTTCAAGTATAACTATACATGTCCTTTTGCTGAATATTGCAAAGTCTGAAAGAGTCTACTAAACGCTGAGTTAATTATGGATTCTCCAGAATGTTTCTGATTGCAAACTCAGCAGCAGCCTGGCCACTGAGTTAAACTGTGTAATAATCTATTCTGTAACAGAGGAACTCTTCATTTCAGACAATGGAGAGTCTGCTGATAGTTACAATTATGTCAAACCCAACCAGATAAAACCTCAATTGTAACAAGTGCTGAACATCTCCTTTTTGTTGCTCTAACACTTTTTTCCCCCCAGTTTCATGTGTGCTCTACCTTTATACTTTATCTCATTTAATCCTCCCCTGCAGGTATTTGAGATAGGTATTCTTATCACTAATTTGTAGAGGAGGAAAATGAGGCTAAGTGTGCTTAAGAGACTTCCCTGAGGTCACACAGGAAGTTCACAGCAGAGGTAAACCCTGCTCAGATGCCTATGACCATGTGCCAACTGTTCTTTCCAAGGTTCTAACTGGGGTTACAGTGCGGTCCCAGGAGGAATAGTGAACTCATTCTCCCACCTGAGAACTGTGTGATCTATCAGAACCACAGGCTTTTGCTTCTGATATTTGTAAGGACATTTAATACCATCTCCCTGCAGGTCAGCTCTTTATCAGGGGGAGCCTATGATTTGTCATGGGTTTTGAGGGGGAACCTGAAACTGAACCCTGGTTTGATGGTCCTTCTCTCTGCTCTCCTCAGACAAGCATAAAAGGGCCTGCACAGTGTCACAGCAACTTAGCACCCAGTGCCACACAGTGAAGAGAGCACAGGGGAAAGGCGTCCTCAGAATAGCTGGGCTAGATTCAGGCAGGATGCAGCAAACAGCAGGCTCAGAGGCTACCAAGCCAGCAAATAAGCCAATGGAGGAAGCCAAGGGGAGTGCAGACCGAGTCACCATATATAACCACTCCCAAGACACCACGCAAGCTCAGACACGTAGTAAGTCTGGCTTCAGGAGTGTTAGGAGAGGGAATGGCAGGGACTGGGATGCATGAGGTGGGGGAAGCCAGTGCTTGCTCCGAGTTTAAAACTAACCCAAAACTGTCTTGACATTCTGCCTTCAGAGCCCTGGTTTTACGTCATTGGCTCCTAGTGCCACTGCTGCCCAGAATTTTCTTCCTTTTGGGTGAGGAGAGAAGTGGCATTAAAGTCTCTGGCAAACTCACTCATGCAAAGTTAGTGCACACAGTACATATACACGATGGAATACTACTCAGCAATCAAAAAAGAAAAACTAGACACATTCATAGGAACATGGATGGAACTGGAAGGGATTATGCTCAGCGAAGTAAGTCAGAAGGCAAAAGAAAAATACCAGATGGTTCCTCCCCTAGGGGGAATATAAGGGAACCAAATAAGGATCAAGGAAAGGAATAAGAACAACAATAATAATAATAACAATAAAGACACAAAAACCAAACATGAAAAGACAAGGACAAATTGGGGACACTTGGTGGGGAGGGAAGAAGGGGAGGGTTGAGGGAAGATGGGAGCACGGGGGACTGAGGTGATGGTGCACTGGTGATATGGTGATGGGGAATACATGGGGATTACAATTGATGTCAAATATATATAAATTAAAAGGAAAAATAGAATAAAAATAAAATATGAAATGAAACATAAATTAAAATAGTCTCCTGTTGGTGTCCATCCCAATTTTGAAGGACTCTGGGGAGGAGTAATAATGGACCCAAATGGATTCATCACTAATGGTGGTGTCACTGTCGTTAAGGTTGTGGTTTCTTGGGGTCTCTCAGATTATGGAGAGCAGAGCATCCAGAGTACATCCATGACTGGGCTGATAGAAGGACATGCAGAACCACTGGAAGGTGTAGGTCTGTGCAGGACACAGCAATTCCTGCCTAGAGGTTTGTTGGGGGCCTGGAACCACAGCACCCAGACTCCTCCAGGCTGTAACTTACAGATCACTGTGGACAGACCAGACACAGAACTGCCTGTGTCTATGCTTTGTGTTTCTCTCATTCTAATCACTCAAACACCTAGCCCACTATTACCCCTTCCTGGTCAGGTGACTGTGCCATTAACCAGAATCTTCCTAGGAAATGTCCACCTAACTTCCTCCTTCAAGTCCTTCCTCAAATATCTCTTTCTCAATGAGGTCTTCCCTAATCGATGAAAAAGAAAATCTTCGTTATCTACCCAACTATCCTCCCATCCCTGTTGCGTTTCACAACACAGTCATTTTCATCACCTGACTTCTTACATATTTTTCAGTCATTTGTCTCTTAGCCAGTAGCACCTAATTTTCTTGAGACCAAGACCTGTTCCACTTTGTGCCCTCGTGTATTCAAATACCTACAGCAATGTTGGGTAGTGGTGGGCACTAAATAAACATAAGTTAAATGAAGAAACTAGAATCTATGCTACTTCTAGCTATAAAAAGTGATTTGTAAAAATTGATGCTGCCTGGTTCCATCTATATCCCTTTTTCTAGCACCAGTTAGAATCTAAATGAAATTCACAGCCTATCTGAGTACAGTGCATGTTCAAGTGCGGACACTTCAAGCCTTCAGTCACTCCAAGAGCCTCAGTTCTAGGTAATAGATTTTGCCTCTGCTTCTGTATTAATAAGTCCCAGCATATACTGCTGCTGGGCCCACCCAAATTTTCACAAAATATGGATCTGGAGTTCAATATCTGTTTTCTAAAGGTATTGTAAGATTATAACAGTTGGAAACCACTCTCAGAATGTCTGCAGTGGTTCTAGCTCATTTTGAATGGAAGCTAATAAAGATTGACTACCTATATGTGGTAGCAATTCATCATACTTAGAGTCTCACTTTTGAACATCAATCTTATAAATTCACTGGGAGACATAATAGTATAAATATATTATTCATAAACTAGAGTGAATCCTCACTCACCACCATAACCATTTTGACAATAAATCATAACATGTAAACATTTTTTTTCCTTTCTGTTTTTTCTCATTTGGAGACTCAACAAAATACATCTATTAGGCGAACAAAGAGCAGCAGAGAGAATTCTCCAAGCAAGAGTAAAAACACATAAAGAAGGACCTAGATTAAATGTGCAAACAGAGGGAACACAATGAAGAGCTGAGATTATTTTTTTTCATTTCAGAGTTGCCAAACCATAAAAGAATTTTTTACAGTATCTTTTAATAATACCAAAAACTATAGTGTTTTACGCCACTGAATATTCTAGTAAATGCTAAGTACTTAATAACTTTCTCATAGTTAAATAAAATCAGATTATACAAAGTAGTCAAATATGTGGTATCTTAAAGTCATCCTATATATGTAGAGTAGAAAGAAGTGCAAGAGTCTTAACCCAACTTAGTTCACAGTTTCCCAAGTCTCTTAATACTTAGCAATAATCTCACAACATTTACTTTTTCATGTATAAAGTGAGAATCCTACTACATTGTATTCTCTATGTTACAAGGCACATGAAGATAAATTGAGAAACACATATTTTATATGAAGATATTGCACAAATGGGATATATCATTAACAATTGGTGCATAATTGTACCAAATTAATATAGAATCTCTAATCTCATTAGTAACATATTTTGAGGAAGGTTAGAAATAATTGCAACAAAATAAGGACTGAAAATATTACTATCAACCAGCTTACTACCATTCAAGAAAAGGGAAATACGTAGATGAAGCCACCATGAGCTAGCTAATTGGCATGTTTGGAAACTCACAATGGGGTTAAGCAGTCATCATACAATTCAGATCAATAACTTTCTCAATGCCTAGTGTTCATGTGCAACTCAATAGATCAATCAAACTGAAGTCATTTGACACTCTGTTAGTACATGGCCTAGGGGTACCCAGAAACTCCAGACTGTTGAAGGATGCACATTCTAAAAGGCAAATGTGTACAAAGGCAAAGGAAGTACCCTCTTAATGTAAAAGACTCTTAATAGAACTGCTATACATAGAGAGAAATAAGAAAGGATTTTAAACAATAGTTTCCCAGTAAAACTCCAAAAATTACCCATCCCCTCGTGGGCAAATGCCCAGCCAAACAGGCTCAGCCCAAAGCAGGGTGGCTGAGGTCCAAAAGCTTGCAACAAGCCTAAGTTACTTTCTGGCAAGCAACCACCTTGCTCTTTCCTCCCTGCCTTGCATTCAGGTTCATAGTGTTCCAGGACTCAGAATCCAAGCTAACTGCCTGCTTTAGAGGTTAGGGAAAATGGCACCCATCCAATGTTCTTCCCTTTCATAGGTGGGGTGTCACTGATGGGCAAATCAGAAATCATCTATATTTAAAGACTTAGGTTGTTGAGATCTGGGTTCAGGAATTATTTTGGGTCATATAATGGAATTAACTTTTAAAAACCTTCAGGATTGGTGAGATAATCTTTCTCTTGATAAATATTGATATTTCTAAGAATAAAATAACACAAACAGGACATCCCCTTCAAATATTTTGTCAAGTCAGTTCATTAATTCTTCAGAAAAAATACTGAATCTTTCTGCATTCTGGAAATGCAGAAGTAATGAAAGAAACTATTAGATTCCAAGATGTTGAGAATTAAGTTCTTGAATCCATTACTCACTCTTTTGAAGTTTGACAATTTTAATATCTCCAAGTATGGGTTTCTTCAACTGTAAAATGGCTGAGTAAGATTATAGTATACTTTGATATATTGTTTATAGATGATACCACAAGATATGAAAGGTGTTTAACTTTGCAGGACCCCATTCCAATCAGGGGCATCATGTTTCATAACAGTGATGTTAGTCAGGGTTGTTATAAACAAGAAAGGTAGAGTAGATATCTTAGTTATTTAATATTTCTTTGAGTTGCATCCACAGCAAAAGTGAAAAACAATCCAGGATGGCTAGAAGATCAAATGAGATCATTTCTCAATGGACTCTGTCAAGTACAATGGGTCTGACAGGGTATTTTAGTATTCCAGTTTTTCCTGTTAGGCACTGTCTTAAGAACTTGCATTTTCCAGACTTTATAGATCCAGATGTGTCCAATCATAGTCTTGACTGTCTCTCCATTCATTACATATCTATTTTTCATCACTCTGTATAATTAATTGTAAGCAAGGGAGGCAGGAGGGAGACCAGGAGTGAATGGAGATGTTAGACACAGAGAACAATGCAATTAGGAGAAGAGAAGAAACCAGAAGGAGATGAACAGCCTAGGTGCCACTTAATTTGCCACTTAATCAAACACAAGCATTCAGGCCAGACTCCAAACCCAATCTACTTTTCAAAACTCCATACTTTAGAAAATGGCCACCATAGCATATTACCTTATTTTGCAAGTCAAGAAAAGACCAGAGAGAAGCAAATTTGCCCAAGGCCACATAGCTATCAATACACAGATGAAAACTCTACTGCCCTGACCCCATCTCCAAACTCCAGTCAGTGCATCCTCTGCACCCCATTTCAGGCTGGGGGGGGGTGTCACATTACTAACCACAGTGCTATCCCAGTTCCCTGTCCTCCAGGGACTCATGATACAGCTACCTAATGTGCAAACATGTCACACGTGCAATTTGGAGTAGTCTTTACCAATTATCCCTCTTTTCCCATTTTTATCTTTTTTCCTTGTGTGGGGTTTGAGGATAGTGAAGCAGAGGGTGAAAGGACTCAGTGAATCAATAGTCTAAAGAGCATCCTGGTTATTTGTGCTTTTTAAAATTCACCACAGGTGATTCTGACACACCAGCCAGGAATAATAATCACAAAGGTGATTCTTTTCATACATACTCTTCTTTATTTACTGCTCAGGAGTTAGCCTTCTATCCTTAGTAAAATGCTGGTCAAGAACTAGGTATTTCCCTTTTCCAGCAGGTTGGGGCAGTCATATGGTTTTTACAACACATGCTAAAGGTTACACCATGAGTTTATGACAACAAGAGCTAGGATAGCTCCCTCTTCTGACCAGTCCTCACTTCGCTACTCCATAATGCCCTCCAGATTTCCTATTACTTTTTTCTCTCTCTCCTGCTCAAACCCAAGTCAATTCCTCAGGGAAGAGGGACCAAGATGTTAAAAAGTTAATTGGTCAAAATACCCATTGTAGGCTTTTATTTCACCAGTACAGGGTCAGCTCCTAATTTTTCTCTCCAGGATGCAAAGGAAAAAATCAGTCTGTAGAGGATGAACCCACACTGTGTCATTTAATTAATTTACGATGAAAAATTTAACTGCCAAGGAAAGCAGCTGTTCATGTCTTTTGACAAACAGTTCTTATCCCTATAGAAGAATTATGTGGTAAATCAAATTTTAGTCAGTATATTTTTTCATGAAGAATCAAAAAGAGAGGAGGAAATTGTATAACTAAATATACTAAATATATTAAATGTCATATAGTATTAGACTATGACTGTCGGGTATGTCTACCTCTATATTAGAGATAATGCCAGTGAAATTTAACCTTGTCCTAGATCCTGGGAAGTGATAGAATGGGCATTGCCATCGACACAATTCCTTAAGGGAAGGAAACTTTTCACATTGCATTTCTGTCTGCTCTACAGCAAGACTCAGGAAGTCTTGTTGATTGTCGGAATAAACAAACTATGTCCTGGGCATTGACCTTCCATGTTTTGAATCTATCTACACCACTTAGTCACAAAAAAATTGTTTTTTTCACTTTGTCTCAGTCATTGCAGCTGCTATAACAAAATACCAAAATAAGTGACTTAAACAGAGATATACTTCTGGATTCTGGAACCTGGAATCTGAGACAAGACAGTATGGTCGGGGCTGGTAAAGGTTTCCCTGGTTTATAGAAGTCAGCTTCTCATCTGTGTTCACAGGCCAGTGAGAGATGGGCAGTAAGTTCTCTCATTTCTCTCCTGATTTGGCACATATCTCATCACCAAGTCTCTTCCTTCCCAGTCTGGCATTACATGGGGGTTAGGGTGTCACCACATGAATTTGGAGAAGACACAAAAGTTCAGGACAACTCTCTTCCCTTGTTCACCTCTTTCTCATCCTGAACTTGGCTTCAACATTCCAATCAGGGGCATCACCACGTTCTGAGCCCACAACTAATTTTGGATTCAGAGTATCCCCATTTTAATAGTAACATTGCCTCTAAAAGACACCAGCAATAGTCAGCTGTAAGCTTCACCAGAGGAGACTGCTCGGGAGAAGGACCAGTGAGCTAAGATGTGAGGAGACGAATTATCCCTCTGGCCAGCCCAGGAAAGAATTCATAAATTACTTTTATATAAAAGGAGACTGGGGTAAGTCAATTGTGCTTCATGTTGAATGAGGAAAGTGAAAACCTTAGATAAAATAAATCTGGAGTTATTATGCTAATAAATAACAGAATATCTTTTATCTTCAGAGCTCTCAAAATAATATATGACACAACTATTACCACAATGAAATGTATATATACACATATATAGTTATATGAAGTTACAGTACATAAAATTGTATAGAGATACATATATACATATGTATATATGTATTGTATATAGAGATATATTTACATATATACATGTATGCATGTGTGTATGTGTGTGCATATATATATATTTGCCCTCAAAATAGTTCTGCAAATTTTGAGATAAACAAAGACAAATTAATCATTCACAAGATTCAGCTCATCAAAGCATCTGAATACATCATTTCTGAAATACATAACATCTCAGAATCTCTATTATTAACATAATATATCCCTTTTGTGATTATTTTCTAACAGTACAAGAGTTTGGTTAATATTTTACAATAAATATAATTTCTAATTAACCTGCATCTCATATCTCAGGACTTTAATAGCATCAATAAGTTAAATGGATGGCTAAGTGTATAAAAATATGGTCTCCCTTCTGGTACTTTACACAGACTGTGAAATCATAAAGTAGAAATACTCACTGTTTGGCACTGGGGAGGGGCGAATTCTCACCATCAGAAGGAGAAGAATCCTGATGAGGCAGATATCAGCACATACACAGAATGTCTGGAAAAAAAACTGACATTCATTTAGCCTCTACTATGTGACAAGAGCTTCATACACACCATCTCCTTTGATCTCACATCAACCCAGTGGAGAGGCAGTATGGTCTCCCTTTTGTAAATAAAGAAGAAAGGACTATTTAATAGCAGAATTGCTTCAGAGCACCCCACAGGATATGGGGGTTCCCTGAATATGAGTCCTCACCTGCACACTTAAGAATTGGAGATGATGGGACTCCTTGGTGGTGCAAGGGGTTAAGTCTCAGCACTATGAAGCTATCACCAGACCCTGCAGAATTAGTTTGATTCCTAGCCAGGGAGGTGACCCACCTGGTACAGCAGACCTCTCTGTCACCCCTGCTGCTCCCCTCAGCAGTGCATTTCAGCAGATCTGACTGTTCTCCTCCCCACTCTGTCTCTAATGAATCCTCTTGCATCACCACCCCCCTCCCGACTACACCCAGTTCTTGTATGCATAGAAAAATAAATATTTTTAAAAAATGAATTGGAGATAAACTCGAAAGCAAACACACACAGAGAAACAAAGGGTAAATTAAAAAGGTTTATTTATAAAGGTATCTAGACAGGAGGAAGAGGAGTGGGGGAGAGGGGAAGAAAGAGAGAAATTGGCCAACACAAAATCAAATGCCATTGTCCTGCTAACAAGTGGTACCAGAATGTAAGGCAAGGTCACAAAAAGGAGAGCCCCAACTTGCATGTTTCAGTCATACACCAAAGTGGCTGTTGACCCCACCCTAGTTCTCTTGCTCAGGAAATTCCGTGAGTGCTCTGGGACTTGTGGTTCAGGGCAATAGCATGTAAGAGGGGTGGGGAACATGTTGCCTCCCCTTACAGAATGGTTGATCTTGGATTTGAATCAACCTATCAGATTCCAAGAGGCATGTTGTTCATTCTACACTGACTCCTGTTTTCTGTTTTTGTCCCCTGTCCCCCAGCCTTGGAGACAAAGTAGCGCAGCACAGCCTCTGAGACCAGAATGACTTGTTTTGCAGGAACACTCCCCAAAAGGTAAAAATCAGAGCTCTTATATTAATCTGGCTAATCCAGGGATGGAGAAACTGACCTAATAAGGAAGAATACCTATGTAGAGTAGCCCCCTTTCTAGGCAGGAAGCCATTGGCATTTACACTATGATCGATTGTGATTATAACTATTCCAAAATCTGAGAGTGAACTATACAGAGAGCGCAAAGGCAGCCATTGTGATTCAATATTGTTCTAAAAATGTTAAGGGTGTGTCCCATAATTAAGGAGTGAAACTCTAAGCACCCAAGAATTAACAATAACAATGAGGTTTTGAAGTTTACACAGTATTTGCCACGCCTGATCTCACTTGTCTTGAAAGAAGAAATCATCATTTGTTGAGGATTTTGCATATTTCTGGCACCCTGAGGGCACTTTCACCTGCCATCTCGTGGATGCATCTATGCCAGCACCACCTCTAACCAAGGGTGATGCTGAGGGTCAGAGAGACGGGAGATCCATGGCCCTACCTGTTCTTCCTACCCATTCACCACCCTCTTGCCTTCCAGGTGCCAAGATTGCCTACACTTCTCCATCCCTTCCCTCAGCTCATTTATAATTTGAGAAAGGAATGAACAAAATGCCAGTTCTCAGAAACTAAAAGCTAAGCTTATGTCTCACAAGCCTATTTTGTCTCAATATGATTGGAATTAATCTAAAACTGAGAAATTACCTAGGAACAGTTGGACACATTTCAGCGGCAAGATTCCAGTGTAGAAATCAGAGGAAAACAGTTGTCATAAATTTTGGAAGTTATGCACAATCTGGAAAAAACTGTGATTCCTTCCAAAGAGATCTAGGCCAGATATAATGGCATGGAGAAAGGGAATCAGCTACTCAAAATAGACCTAGCATAAAAAATAAAAAAATCACGCAGTATGTGGCGGTGTTCAGAAAGCAACTATGGGGGAAGGGATTATAGTTGGGTTAATTTTAGGGGGATAAGGAGCATCCCCCAAATTTCCTACCATCCTCAAACTAGTGAAGTCAGTGCATTAGTGGGAAGAAGAGTGTTGTTAAGAACAGAAGTGAGTCTGAATGGTTTAGGGCAAGTTAATGGTTAAATTAAATGGTTAATGGTTAAAGGGCAAGTCCAACATCTCTTTCTCAGCACGTCTGTGATGTCAGTAATTCAAGTAGCCTCGTTCAACCATTACAGCAGTATCCCTGCACTGTCTCTTCCATGAGGTCATTGTGACATTCAAAAGAGATAATATACAATCACTAATATCAAAATGAAAGCAAATAAGTGAGACTATGCAATTTTACAAGTAGTTCAAGCTCTACAATAGGCTCCAATTTTTAAAAGACTCAAACAATGGGTGACATATTCAAATAAACAATAGAACAGGGCCAAGGAGACTTAAGCGGGACCAAGAAAGTGTTTTTTTGAGAAAAATATTTCTGGCCAAAGAATAATGGATCTGAACTTTGGAAAAGGATGAAACAAAATGAAAAATGAATAGGTTGGTTTAAGCAGAGGGATTTGTGTTTAAAAATGACTGAGAAAGCAAGATGACTTGCAGTCCATGCTGGTTCTTTGGCACCGGAATTGTTGAAGTAAAGTAAATGTTCAGTGAAGAAAAATGTAAAGGGAATCTCCACACTGTGTAAGATTTAAGGAATATGACTTTCAAGTTGCCCTCTAGTTTTAAGTTTCAATGAAAGGACACAAAGTATAATGGATAAATTTCAAGATACGCTTTCTGTGACCCAGATAAAAATTTAAGGGGAAAAAAATTCTAGTTCAATTAAGTCAAAATATGTGATCATTGAATGGTTGTATGATTTGGGGCGAATGATGTAAACTAACTATGTCTTGGTCTTCTCATCTCTAAGAAGGGACCAGATTCTACAGAGTCATCTATAAGGTAACCCTATACCCTGGCTCTATGCCTGAATAATCCAGTATTCTATTATTCAACAAAGGAGATTTGGCCAAAAAACAGTACCATTCCTTTGAAAGAAAAGGGTTTACAAAAAAATAGAGAGTCTAGAAATAAACCCATGCATATAAGGTCAATTAATTTATGACAATGTATCCAAGAATATACAGTAGGAAAGATAAATCTCTTCATTATATAATGTTGGAAAAACTGGACTGCTACATGCAAAAAAGAATAAACCTAGACCACTTATCTTACAACACACACACAAACTGACTTAAAATGAATTAAAAACTTGAACCAAAGACCTGAAACCATAAAATTCCTAGAAGAAAACTTAGGCTGGAAACTCCCTGACATCAGTCTTAGTAATGATTTCTTTTTTATAGCAAAAGCAAAGGTAACAAAGGCAAAAACAAGTGGGACTACATCAAACTGAAAATATTTGCACAAAAAAATAAAAGAATTAAAAGAACTTGTTGAATGGGAGATAGTTGCAAATCCTACATCTTTAACATCTTTAAGGAGTTACTATCCAGAATATACAAAGAGCTCAAAAACAAAAACCATATTTATAAAATGGACAGAGGATCCATAAAGATAGTTTTTTCAAAAGAAGACATGCAGATAGCTAACAGGTATATGAAAAGTTCAATACCACTAATCATCAAACTGAAAATTATAGTAAGATGTGATCTCACTCCTGTTAAGTAATAAGTATTGTTGACTGTATAGAGGAAAGGGGACACATGTACATTGTGAGTGGGAACCTATATTATTTCAGTTACTCAAGAAACCAGTATGAAGTTTCTTCAAAAAGTTAAAAATAGATCCACGATATGATCTAGCCATGTTACCTCTGGATATTTTATCCAAAGGAAAACCACCATGGCATTCATTGGTAGAGGAATAAAGAAAATGTGACACATGCATGCATCTGTGTACATTACACATGGAATATTAATTAGCCATATAAAAGACATCTTATCACTTGGGACAATGTGCAGGGCATTATTCTAAGTGAAATAAATCAGAAATATAAAAAAAATCACATGATCCTATTTGTATGTGAGATATAAAGCAAATCAATAAACAAAAACAAGGTCATAGAAACAGAGAACCAGTTGGTGGTTTTCAGGTACCAAAGGTAGGCGAAATGGGTAAGGTGGTCACAAGGTATAAACATCCAGTTAGAAGATAAGTCCCAAGGATGTAATATACAGTATGGCGACTATAGTTAATAATACATTGTATATTTGCAAACTGTTGAAAGTGAGTCTTGAAAATTTTCCTTGCCAAAAAATATTTATAACCTTTAAATATGCAAGTGTTATCAAGTTAAAAAGTAAAAGATAAGCATTTATAACTTTGTTGCTTCACAGCAAAAGCAGATCATATTAACTATCATTACTTGTAATTTTGTCTTCAAAATTACAAGGCCCTAAATTTAGTGTTTTATCATCAATAACCACTACAAATATTATAAGATTCATTTTTCAACCTTTGCCTTTTCATCACAAACTGTGAGATACCCACCTATATCTGTAAGTGTGTAACCGAGGGGTACCTAGGGATCCTCAACTTGCAAACTCTAAAAGGGTCTGGCCATCTGTAGTGGCAGGAAGGCACAGGTTTCTTGGCGCAAGTCCAAGGCACAGGGCAGGTTCTCTATGATCCAGGCAGATGGGTACAGGAAGCGTCCTAGAGCCCTCAGTGGCTTTTTCAGGCTTTTATTGGTCTTTCTGCATCGTTTGTAGTGAGGTGACCAGATACATGGCAGGTAGGGGGGTGGGAGGGAGCAGAGGCCAGAAGGCTGGCAGGCCTCCTAGCCCCCACAAACCTTCACTCTCTCTGGGCTCTCTTCTGCCGCTGCTGGTGTGCCCAAGATGCCACCCTTATATAGCACTGTCTCAGTCCAGGTGTACCCACCTACGCATGCCCACACCCTACTCCAGGTGCCCGCCATCAGGCATGTGTGTAGGACCACAGGGGTCTATCATTAATGCTAATGGAAGGAGGGTGGAGAAACCTGATAATTTTCATTTACCATACACCATCTGTGCAAAGTTCTCTCTTAGCTTGAAAGAACTTTGATAAGTGTGCATAGAGAGAGAAGAAATGATAATAGTTCCCCAAAAAAGTACCCAAAGTTACTCATCCCCTCATGGGTAAATGCCCAGTCAAATGGGTTGGTCAGAAGCAGGGCCACTGAGGCCTGAAATCTTGCCACAAGTCTAAGTTACCTTCTGGTGGGGAAGCATAGGAAAAGAGTTCTGAAGCAGATCCCAGAAAGTTGCCAACAAAGGAGCAAAATCAAAGTTCAAATCAAAGTAATGGCTGCCATTTTCAGCCTCACCACAAGTCTCTTTCAAGTGTCTCTACAAATCTCTCTTTGTATATCCTCTAAGTGCCTGGTGCAAGCTCAAAGCCATGAAGTAAACACCCTTCTTTTCCAGTTATCTATCTCTCCACAAACTCACCTGCCTTCTTGTTAGATAGCGCCAGCCAGGAGGCTACTCAGCTCCACCCTCATTAAGTAGGGGTGGAGAAAATGGCACCTCCCCTTTTATGGAGATATCCCTGGCACAGATCCACCCTAAAGTCTGATTTACCTCTATTGCTCATTCACCTCTTTCTGAAATACCCTTTCAGGGAAGTCTGAGTCCATGGTTTGAATTTCTGGTCTGCCATGAGACACACCCATTTCCAGTCAAACCCCCAAATCTGGTTTCCTCTTATCAAGGGAGCTTATCCAGTGACCTTTGTGGAAAT
The DNA here is from genome assembly GCA_019455555.1 of Galemys pyrenaicus. Taxonomy (NCBI): domain Eukaryota; kingdom Metazoa; phylum Chordata; class Mammalia; order Eulipotyphla; family Talpidae; genus Galemys; species Galemys pyrenaicus. The sequence continues at coordinate 17,720,885 of JAGFMF010011380.1, forward strand.
GATCAATGATTGCCCCAAGGCCTTACTATCTACAAGGGCAGGAAAACTCCTTTGACTCCCTGCCCTTCCCCGCCCCTAGGCTCAGAGCTCATTAGCTTCATGAAATCAGGTGCTGCTTGTGACATGAGTTTACTTTCAGGACATTTCAGAACTGATACCCAGTGCAACATTTGGACAGGACACACAGAAAAATTAACCATGAACAAATACATGGATTGCTCTGGGTGATAAAGCTCTATCAAGAGAAGAGAAGTGTAGGGTCAGAGAATGATCAGGTCTTTCCACCCTCCCACCACTGTGATGATGGACACCTGCGGTGCTGCGAGCATTCCAGGGTGGGCATGCGCAACTGGGCGCACCTGAGTTGGGACACAGGCTTAAATGTGCGGCGTCATGAGGACACCAGGACCAACCAACAGAACCGACAGGCTTGACAGCAGCAGCAGCAGCAGCAGCAGCAGCAGCAGCAGCAGCAGCAGCAGCAGCAGCAGCAGCCGCCACCGCCGAGAGGGTAAGATGCGCTGGGGCTGGGAGGCCTGCCAGCCTCCCGGCCCCCCGGCACACCTGCCTGCCATATACCTGGTCACCTCTACTAAATAAAGCATGAAAAGCCACCGAGGGCTCCAAGACTCTCCTTCCCTGACCCATCTGCCCAGAACCATCCCGAACCCTTGCTCCTGTGCCCACCTTTCCTGCCACTACAAGAAGGTAGAGAGGGGAAAAAAGCTAACTTGCTGAAAACCCGCAAAGGTCAGGCACCAAACACCTTAAAGTCTCTCTTTAAGTCATCATGTCATTGAATCAGCATACAGCCCACAACTACTATACATGAACTTAGCTTAGGCATCTCCAAGTATTTACCCACCTTCACCTGACTTCCCATACCCATCTCAAAACAGGGAGAGCATGTGAGCCATTTCTCTAGCACTGTACAGTTGACCACTGGCTCAAAGAAGACTTAGAGTCTAGACTTTCAACCTCCTTTCAATGTTATTTTCCCCCTTTGCCTCCAAAGTAGGGTATTGAAAGAAAAACTAACGTTTTATGGTCATCCAGGAGAGCGTACCATCAACCCTCCACCCAAATTGCTCTGCTAATGAGATTGATGACACACACATGTACCAAGATGGTATGAAAAGATTCATGTGATGGAACATTCTGTAATGGAGCAGGGCCAGCCCCCAAGCTGTGTGCAAAATGACTTGTTTGCTTTGTGATCAGGGGCTGGTTAGCAGGAAGGCCCCAGTGCCCTTGGCCCAGGGGTTGCATGTAGAGGGTCATCCAATTCTCTTATCAGCTGATCCAATACAGGGGGCAGGCAAGGCACCAGTAGCCAGGGCCATATGGCAAAAAGGAGTCAGACCCTTTCTCAGTAGATGAGTTCAAGGGGCAGCCATGTGTGCTGAGCCAAGATCACAGGCAGGACGTCTGCCCTGGAACACTGCTTTCCTCACCCTGGAGCCAGAGTGCCAGGGCAGGGAGCTGCATGTGGCACTGACACACCACGGAGTGCACCTGTATCATCTCTGAATCTGAGGAAGCTGAGCAGCTAAAAGCACAACACCCCATAGTGAACAGTAATCATCCCCGTCTGTCAGGCATCCAATTATATGTTTGTGCACAGACAGGGTTTAAGTGCAGAGCCTCCTCAGTCCAGCGTACACAGAACTACCCACAAACTAGCGTCAACCAAACATGAATGAACTGTGAACCTACTATTGTGTGCTGAGCATTTTAAATGCTTTTCTTTCAAGCCATCACCCCAGCCAGTATACGTGGCTGTTGTTCAGATCCACCTCTTGGTACCTTTGAGTGACTCAGGAGTTTGGGGTATCACCCCACACTATGCAGTCAAAATCTAAGTATAACTTTTGACTCCCCTAATACTATTAGCAGCTTACTGTTGTGAAATAAGCCAGAGAGAGAGACAAAACCCATATGACTCCATTCCTCTGTGGTTTATAGAGAAAACAAACAGATAAAATAAAATGAAAGAAACACAAGCTTTGGGACTATATGATCAATTAGTGGCCACCAGAAGGGAAAGGGAAAGGAGGTGGGTAATGGGATAAAGAAGACAATGACGTCATGAATAGAGCAGCATGTTCAGTGGTGGTTTTGATGTGGAAGGTACATGCTGATTCTCAACGATGAATACCTGGGACACATAATGTCCTAATGCAAGGTGACTTCAATTAAGGCAAAATCAGGCCCCTATTGACAGTAGCTTTCCTTCTAATAAGCAGTCAATAACATCTGTATGTTGTATACATTAAGCGCTGGATTCTTTTTTTTTTTTAAGATTTATTTATTTATGCATACAAGCACTGGGGTACAGGCCAGAGGTGTGGGAGCGGCTGAGAGGATTCACCACAGAGAGCAGGGAGCAGAACAGGAAGGTCAACAGAAGTACACTGCTGAGAGGAGCAGCGGGCACAGCAGGAGAGGTCTGCTGCGCCATGTGGATCTCCTGCCTGACCTGCAGCAGAGATCGAACTTGTGCTGCAGTGGCTGCGGTTTGCTTCACAGTGCGTTGCTCAACCCACTACGCCACCAGGGAGGCCCCTAAGCGCTGGATTCTAATAATAAGGTAAGCCTAGGGAAAACGTAATATCAACTTCATAAGTCTACACCATCTGTTTAGGAGAAAACCCACTACGTGCCACTGGACCCAGCCTCCAACCCACGTTGTTCAAGGGTCAACCCGGCGATGATCCTCAGCTAGAGCTGCTGCTGCTGCACAGGACTCTAGGGGGCGCTGTTTCCACCGTAGTCTATTTGGATCCCATCCAATGTGCCTGCCCCAGGGAACAGTAACCGAGCTGGGCCCAGGGGCTTCCTCAGGAAGGTGAGGTAACTTGTTCTAGATAATACACCCCAGAAATGCCTGTCATGTAATTTCTAAGTCTTTCAGACTCCAATCTTCTTATATTCGTTCTTCCATAAGATATTAGAGATTGATTTTAAAAATCGCAGAAGTTAGGGGAGAGGGGCTGCATAGTTTTTGTAGATGCTTTTCCTTAGGGTCTATCTTCAGAATTTTCAATAAGAAAATTAACATTCATCAGAGAATCCCACATGGGGCTGTTAGCAAGTACCCACAAGCCTATGAATTTTAAGTAGGAATCGACCAGGCATTTCAGTGGAGTCCTGGCCTTTTGTGTATGGAATTCCTCAGTTCTGAGTTCAGGAGTCATTATTGGTAGGGATCAGGGGGATTATGGGGTGCAGGGACAAATTAGAAAGATTTATGAATATTCACTTGGTGTAAACACTGCTCAGACCTGTAGAAGAGAGCTAGAAAGAGCATCCTAAAGTGTGTTTGGATGCACAGCCTGCAAGAAAGTGGAAAAAGTGGTCAGATCATGCCAGGTGCTGGCAGGCCCTGCCCTGGTACAGGGTGGCAGCACCACACACCGTTGTGGGGTGCGTGTTCTTGGGGCACGCCCTTGGAAGTGTAACCCACCAAGAGTTGACAAAATAGCAAAGGACATGGAGCTGAACTCCAGGAAGGAATATTTGGAAGAGAAACTGAGGATGTGGCCTAGCCCTGGACCTGCTTTCATGATGGTCAGTACCAAGGTTACCAGGGTAAAGATTGGTGAGGCCCCGCCTCAGTGTGGCAGACTCAAGAAGAGCACACAGAAACCAGACACAGAGATCCCAGTACTAGTATCTTGGAATATGATTAAGTCAGGTAATGAAATGAGGAGAGAGAGGCTGGGGTGACAATTAGATGATGGGAGGAGGGAGCCTCGCTGAAGAGGGACATTTGAGCAAAGAATGAAAGAACAAGAGTCCGAGAAGAAAGAAAAGATTTGGACTCTGAGAAATCAGACAGAAGGAATAGCAAATACTAAGAACCAGACAGATTGCTGAGAAGGTCAGATATCAGGAATGGGAACCACTGAGCACCACACGGATGGGTTTGAGGTCCTTCCCCCCCTTTCCTCGACAAGGCCACAACTTCCTAGGACACATGAACACTGGATGAACGCTGTATAGGCGAGGCAGCTCGTTGCCAGAATAGACTCCATCATCCGAACTGGTTTCCTCTTCTCCTCAACCTTCCCCGTGAAATGGGAATTACAATCCTGTTCCTGTTTCACTCACAGACTACAGGAAAGATGTAAGTAGATGATGAGAGTGAAAGGCTCTTATAAGAGAGAAGTGCCATAAACCTGCCATCAACCCTCGTTAGCCACAGGCTTCTGACAGCACCAGGGCGAACATGTCTCCTCCCAAGGCCTCGGCTCTGGCTGGTTACAGTTTTGATCATAACAGACACATCCTATTACCTGTCCTTCATTTCTGTCTCTCATTTTTGCATAAAATTTTATATTCCCTCTAATCAACTGAAGACTTTGATCACTATTTTGCCTCCTTGCTAAACAGATCTCTGAAATTCATTTATTTGCAAACTGGTTTTACAACTCAAATTATTCATGCATCATTTTCAAGCACGTCAAAGAAAGCCTGAGGATTGGGGTCACCTGGGAGGGGAAAGAGCCATAGTGAGCACCACTGTTCTTTGAAACCAGGAAGTTTTCCTGAAATAAATATTCATTTTGGATTTTATTCTTCCTTTCTAGAAGGAGGGGTGAGAGAGGGGCATCAAAGCATTAAGAGGTAATTTTATTGGTTACACACCAGTAATAATTTCATTATTAATCCAGAGGAGGACTTCTCTAAAATCATATTTTCCACGTGAGCTTCAAGGTTTTAATTTATGGAATTCATCTTCCCAGTATATGGTCTCATTTTGAGGGTTGGGGTTTTTGTCGACAACACAAGTGTACGTCACTTCCACCATGAAGCTGCTTCTGCCAAGATAACTGAGGAGCTCTCCTTGAAACCTGGATGCCCTCCACTTTCTGACCCCAAGTCCTGGGCAGATGGCCTGTTTGCCTCCCCAGCAGAGCCATTTGGGGTGAGTTGTGAGAGCAAGTAACACAGACAAAATCAGCATGACCCCAGCCAACCTGCGCAGGGCACACCCTGGAGAGGTCAACCTCTTGAAGAGATGAGTTGATTGTGAACACCCTAGGCCTGCAAATGGCTGTCTCCACATGTGTGGGCATGTGGGGGAGTATAACTATGACCCCACATCCCATGTGATATCGAACCATGTAGGGTGGAGATCAGCCCTGAGCATCCAGAAAGGTCAGTCCCAGTCAAGCCAGACATTTGGGTACCTCCTATGTTTGAGTCCATTCTTACTGGGTTCATCTTCCTGACCCCTTCAGATGCCCCTGTCATCACATGTTCTACCAAAAGTGAGGACAAACTATAGCAGTTATACCTCAAATTTAAATGGAACATAAGATCTGGAAAGAACTTTAGTGACCATGTAGTTTAAGCTCCAGAGAACTCTGCTGGTGAATTGTAACAGAAGGATCCTAACCCCACAGCCCAGCCTACCATAGCTGTCTCTTGGTGAGCTCTCTCTGGGGCCCAATTTTGAAAGCCTCATCTCCTCAGGTGAATGGCAAGACATCCTAGATTGGGAAGCCCTGGAGACAAGGAGTCAGCCTTCCAAGACCTCCCACAAACTACCGTCACCACCCAAGGTGATTCCCTCACAGCAAGGTCAATCAATATTAATAGAGGAGACCACTTGAAAGGCTTTTAAACCTACTTTATAGAACCAGGAGTGACTGTCCCTTCTCTGCATCTGGGATCTTACAGGAAATCCCAGAGGGCTCCTTTGCTAATTGGGAAGTGGTTTGCATCCAGGTCTCCCTTTGCATCTGTCACTCAGGTCTGGTCAAAGTGGCAAAGGCCCAATCGGGAGAGATGGACATCTTCCAAGCTCAGGCTGTAAGATTGCTAACAAGAACTTTAAAGTCTCAAGGAAAACTTCCTCTGGCACTTGCTTGTTTTGCTTCTTGGGACCACCTGGCTCTCCTCAAGATCCAGCTGCAGCCCTAACTTGCTCCCATCCTGAGGAGGGCACAGCCTGGGCACAGGTGAGACAGGTAAGTCAATATGCCTCCACCTTCCTCACCACACCTCAGGTCATTGCAGAGGCTGCTTTCTCAATCAGGAAATCCTTCCCAATCTCCTCGCCTGTGTCCTGGCAACCTTCCACCATGGCCACTCCCTCCTTGATGGCGCAGGGTGTCTAGCACTCTCCCCACAGTGTGCATGGTAGTGCCTCTCCTCACTGGCACTGATCCTGAGCCCCTTCCACTGAGAAGCTGGCCTCATTCCTCCCAGGACAGGGCCTGTCACACCGTGTGTGTCACCGGGACCTGCTGAGGTGAACAATGAATGAATGGGTGGCTCAGCACCCGGTGCACCAATAAGTGGATTCAGCTCAGGGGAGACTGAGCTCCTGATTGTTCCAAAGACAATCCAAAGAGGAATGGGGTCCTGGACATACCTCCAAAGCCTCCCCCAGCTTACACACATAAGTGCAAACTCTGCATGCATGTGCACACACTTATTTAAGCTCATCGGCACAGGTCTAAGTTTGAAGATACTAAAAGTGGAATTGAAGTCATTCTTAGCATGAGTCAAGGAAGGGACTTGGTTTGGAGAACATCACATGGACGGATATATAAGGAGCATGTCATTGAGACAAACATGATATGTGATGTTATGTATTTCACACAACCAAAGTATGTCACCATGCTGTAAAACAAATAGGTCCACTGAGACTTATGCATTAGAAATGTCATTATGTTACAGGGCAACCCTAATATAAAATGTGTTTTTTTGACTGGGTTTTTACCTGCGCACTTAGAAGACTTTTATAGTAAGTCTTAACTTTAGGCACATGCAATAAAAGTTATTAAAGGGTTTTATTTTACAAAAGAAGGGGAATAAAGTAGAAATAACACCAAGGGAAGAGAGGGAATCAAATCTGTAAATATTTTACCAGATCTTCCAAGCTGGAATGCAGTGGCGCGTTGAGAGCTGGCTCTGAATCAAGGGAGATGGCTCTAAAGAAAGAGAGAGCCCAAGGCTCACCTTTCTGGTTTTATAGCCAGCCTGGCTGCTTAACTCCACCCTCAGGTCCCAGTGATCTACTCTTCAATAACTATTTTATTGGATTTGTGGTTCTGGAACACTGGTGGTCTGGAGTGGGGATTGGAATCCATAAACTCATCTGTGTAATTTATTTAGGACTACCTTTCCCCCTAACAATTAGAGCCCACAATACAGTATACAGTTACCCTGCCATGAATCCCAAAGCGAGTGGTGCCCTGAAGCATGCAGCACAGCCAAGCTTCTCTTCCTCATGGGGTCCTCTATCATCTTCCAGAGGGGATTCTCACCTTTGAACCCTGGAGCACTGACCCAAGACAGAAAACGGGACCAGAAGAAAATATCAGACATCACAGTCAGGGCCCAGGGCTGATTCCCGGCTCTGGTCATTCCTCACATTGGCCAGTGACACAGGAACTCTTGCAGCAGCCTAGTTTCATCTCCATCTCCATGTCTGCTCTTAGAAATCATCCTTTTCCTTAATCTAGGGACACAAAGGTGACTTGAACCTGACCTGCTGATGTGAACCCTGAGTAAAGAGTTTATTTGTCCAGTAGGGATTGTGCCATCTGCCCATCTTCAAATTCTCCATCCATCAGGGCTATGGGCATAGCAAGTGTTCTGTCTACCCTAAACGAGGCAGGAAACCCAGGGAGATGGAAAAGCTTTACAGCAACCTGGTTTAAGTATCCTTAACTGAAATCACAGAGCAGGGAATCTAAGCCTGCCTGCCCCTAATCTGTCCCAGAAAAGAGGCCTCATTTCCTCCATGTTTCCCAGGAGTCAGCATGAGTCACTTCTCTTGGAAACTTTCTCTGCTATGTCAACCTTTAGCCCACAACCCCACCCTATGCACCACACATATCGGATAGGCCTTGCTCTGTGCCAGTTTTCTCTCGCACTGGTTTGGACACTGTCTTGGCTTAAATGGCCTCTGGAGGATAACAAGGGACAACTCTGCACGGTCACTACAGCAGTGGCCAATGTCTGCATATGTGTTTGGTTTCTAAGCACTTCCATATTTCATTCTATCTGAGTTTTACAACAACCCAGTATCACTCTCAGCTCAAACATGGCACTTGGGCAAAGATCAAAGAGCTAGTAAAACAGGGAAGGCTGACTCCACATCCCTCAGTGTCCACCCCACTGCTACGATAGATGTTGACCCGCTCGTTGGAAAAAGCTAAGTCATATGAGTGACTACACTTAAAGAAAATGTATGTCTTAAAGTTCAAATGACTGGGGAGATTTGTCCATCCTTCTAGCCTGCAAAGCTGTGGGAACTATAAACTAAAACAGCCTTTTCTTTAAGCGCTAATAATCACTAACTGCTATGAAAGCAATTAATTGTAATGAACTCCTCATTAATGGACAATTAAGATGCCTGCCACTCCATAACTCACCAATAGCCAGAAATAAATAAGGCCATAGCTGATGAGCTTGCCCAAAGCTCCAGGGTCAGGACCAGAAATCTCTACCAGACTCCAAAATACTCCCTTCGTCTTTTCCAAAAACAGAGAATGTTTTGCATGTGGTTGTTATGAATCTCCTGTCACAGACACCTGTAGGACTTCAAGTGCCAACCTTCTGTTACCACAGACTCCAGGATACTGTAAAGCCTTAATAACTTTGGGGGGGCTGGTCCTTAGACACCATCTATCCCTCCAGCTCACAAGAAGTCACTTGCTCATTGTTATAAAACAACTTAGTGGCAAAAACTGCAAGGGAATGTCAGGTGCCAGAGCCTCACTCTTCTACTTCTTCTGCCTCACACTCATGAAGTTTAGAGGAACTCTCTGAAGTCAATGATATTTAAATGAGTATCTCTTAAATCAAACCTCTGTGATTAAATCTTTGTCTTTCTCAAAACCCTAGCTCATATCATGAGTTACTCAAGAACCCAGCTCAACACAAGGCAGAGCAAGAGGGCAGAATTCTTAAAAGTTTGGGGAAAGAAATGCAGAGCTTCACTTAAATGTGTTTTAAAACATGAATGGAATACAAATATAAGTCAGGGTCTAAGGTCAGAGCAGCATCAGACAGTTACAGAGAAAGAGATCGCCTACTTTGTAGACAACAAAAATTAACAGGAACTCTCCCTGGAAAATGCAGCTCAAATTTCTTGATATCACTAGCCCAGTCAAGTGGATGGGCAAAGCCTTAATTCCAGAGGAGCAGGAGCCTGAGTAGGAATGGGTCAGCCACAGCACGGGAGAGTCCACTCAGTGTATTCGAGAACAACAGAATAGGCTGCCCATTATCGCTTTGCACCAATTCAGGCTTTGTTTCTTTCTAAGCTCTTATTTATCTATTTCCAGTGTGTGATTTTTCAGCCCCTGACAGTTAAACAAGGCTTCTGTGACTTCTCGCTTTGTAAAAGAAAGAAGCTTGTAGGAGGAACTGGCCACATTAGAAAGAACAACCCACTGGAAGCTGGGAGACATTACAGGCTGGATTCTGGCTGAATTTGAGGTCATCCCTTAACTTCAGCTCTTCATCTGCAGGTCCCTGCTCCCAGATTCAGTGTCTGAGTACAGAGTCATGACAGGATTCAAGAGACAGTCCGGATGGAATGAATACCTGGGTAGTGCAGGCTTTGAGAGGCAAGCAGTCCGCAGATCCCAGGTCATCACAATTAAAAAGCAGATTTGTTTGGTTGGAAATGGACTGAGTGGAAAAGTTGCATCTGGAGTCAGCTGCTACTAGTTTCCATTCCACTTGAACCACCTCAGTGACCTTGAACAAGCTCCTTAATTCCCTGAGCCTCCCATGTACAAGCACCCACCCATGCTACAAGCACTTTATCACTGGGATTAGTGCAAAATACTGACTGAAAATACTGGGTAAAATATTACTGTCCTACCGCTGAATTTTTGCCCCACCTTGCATGCACCAGCTGCCAAAATGACAGGTATCATAGAAAATATCATCAACCTCCAAAATGACTACTTTCTAGACACTCCTGGAATAGTTAGATGAGGCCAAGAGTTCATTTCCCCTTAGGTCTAGTTTATTTCTCCAGCTCCCTCTTTAGTAGCCTGAGCTTTGTTGTACTGATAACACATTGGCTCGCATTATGTAAATGTGCGTGCTCTTTGCGACTGGCAGTAATTACCAGGCTACAGCATCTCTGCGGTGGTGGACCTGTCTCCTAAGAGCACAGCCTATCGGGTGTTATGATGCTGACCTTTTCATTTGTCTGAACAAATAAAATGAAAATTATTGACTCTGTTTTTTAAATATTTACCTGTCATTTTCAAGATGAATGACATAAATAAAAATATCAAGCGCTTGTTTGATGTGTTTTGGAATTTCTACTCGGGGCTACTTTCCTTCCTGGCCTCCAACTGTGTAATAGTTTTTCTGCCATCTGAGGATGAAATTTGGATTGAAGATGCTATCTTTTACAGGCTCAATGCAGGAGAGTGGTCTATTTAAAAGGGCCTTTGAAACCAACACCCTCCTCCTACCACACACACACACACATTTCCATAATTCTGTTGTGAATCAGATGGTCTCATTTACCTTTGTTCTAAGTGATTTAATAATTCTTAAATAAAATTTCCTTCCTATACACTAATCTTGTCAGATGGACCTTGTCAATAGCTGGAAATGAATGTAACAAGGGTTACTAATCAATGGAGTTGTGACGAGATAATTAATAAAATGAAAGGTGCTTGACAAAAGACAGATTTTTCATTTTTAATTGCTAATGCCTTATGAATGAGCTGAAAAGGTAATTCAGCTTCCTACTGCCAAATTTAATATAGATGAAGAAAAATAACTGTCCTCAAGTTTTCTGCCCCTCATGCTGGGCAGCAACATGAGTTGGGACAGACTGGTGAGGGAATAGGGGGCTCCAAATCTTACACCTCTGGCCCTGGCGCACCCATCTGTACACTTCAGGAAGTGCCAGTAGTGACTAACAGGGCCTGGTCTCAAACAGTGTCATGTCATAGATCAATAAAATTATGTGCTCACATATTCTTGTAGAAGGAGGAAGAAGCTTAGCTGGGTTGCTATTTTTATTTCTCCAAATAGAGGAAAATGCCATCTGAATTCTAAAGATATGGATCAAAATATTTTTTAAAATAGTTAACATTATTGAGTTTATGAAAAAATTTCCTGGGCCTCCCTGGTGGCGCAGTGGGTTAAGCAACGCACTATGAAGTAAACCACAGTCACTGCAGCACGAGTTCGATCCCTGCTGCCGGCCAGGGAGGGGACCCACATGGCACGGCAGACCTCTCCTGCTGTGCCCGCTGCTCCCCTCAGCAGTGTACTTCCTTTGATCTGCCTGTTCTGCTCCCCTCTCTCTGTGGTGAATCCTCTCACCCCCCAAACCTCTGGCCTGTACCCCAGTGCTTGTATGCATAAATAAATAAATATTTTTTAAAAATTTCCTTTTTTCAAAAAAAAAATTTTTTTCCAAAAAAATTCTTCAGGTATGAGAGCTAACATATGGCATTGTGCCTAGGAATTACAGGTTGAGATTTCTTTAAACACCATTAGAATATTGTAATTTGGGCCTCTCTGCTGGCCTAGGAGTTAAGTCTCAGCACTATCACCTCTGTGGACAGAGTTCGATCCCCCACCAAGGAGGCAACACACATGATGCAGCAGACCTCCCAGGTCTTGCCCACTCTCCCCTCAGCAGTGTATCTCAGTAGACCCGCCTGTTCTTCTCCCCATCCTCATCCCCTGCACTCTGTCCCACACCCCAGTTCTTCTATGCAAAAATAAAAATTAAATAAAAATTTAAAAATGAATATTGGACTCTGAAATGTCATAATACTACCAGATGTAGAAAGCCCCGTTTTACTCTCAAATTCTGTGGGTGCTATAATATGATTTGCAGCACGTTCATATTTTTTAAATGTTAGACTATCTCACAGATGGGTCTCCTTAACTGAATGTTCTGTTTACACAGTTGCCAACATCAGTTTTAAATATGAAGGTCGGCTCAGATTTTTACCACTTTAGTCAAATGATTAACTCAACGGCAAAGGAAACTCCCCTTCTTAAGTATATTTCCATGGCAATCAGTGCACGTATGTGCCCAAATTTTCCTCTTTTCAATGTGTTGAAGAATTATAATCTCTTAAAAGTTTGCTTGTTTTACTTTAAAAATATTTCTAAATCATTTATAAGCAAATGTTACCTGGATAGAAAATACAATTAATAAAAAGGCACTAATTTTAGTGTTAATGGGGTATTTCTGAAATAAAAATATTTTCCAGCTATGAAATTTTGTGTATTTTCTGCAAAATCAAAGAAAAGTTTTTAAAGTTTGGCTTTTCCATATTCCCCTGTCCATCAGACACCATGTTCCATTAAAATGGGGACAAAAGTGGCTGTAGTCCCCCCAATGCTTATGCTGCTGGGAAGCCACAGGAAATATTATCTGAAATACTTTTCTGACCTAAGGAGTTTTAAATTATCTCCATTTTATAAAAATTGCTTAGAATCATAAGCTACTTTGAAATCCTTTACAAAAAGTTTTTATGTGATTTTATAGCACTCTAAATATTTTTTTAAATATTTATTTACTTATGCATGCAAGAACTGGGGTATAGGCCAGCGGGGTGTGTGTGGGGCGGGGTGGGGGGGAGGCAGTGCCGCGAGAGGATTCATCAGGACAGAGTGAGGAATAGAACAGGTTGATTGACTGAAATACACTGCTTAGGGGAGCAGCAGGTGAAACAGTAGCGGTCTGCTGTGCAATGAGGGTCACCTCCCTGGTGGGGGATCGAACTTGTGCTACAGTTGCTATGGATAGCTTCATAGTACTATGACTTAACCCTTTGAGCCACCAGGGAGGCCCTATAGTACTTTAAATATAACTCAACACATTTAAAAATAACTCATTAGAGATTTTTGGAAGGAAAAATGGGATTGAGGTTTTTTTTTTTATACTTAAGTTAGTAATATACACAAACACACACACATACATATGTAATTGTTACATGAGGGGAATGCCCTGAAGATCTACATTCATAGATGAATGTAGAATATTTCAAGAACAATTGTATCAATCGAGCAATGGTAGAACATGATATAATGAACCCATTGTAGGCAAATGTGACAGATTTTATGCTACCAGAATTTGTTAAATTACAGCCTAGTAATCTGGATATTTTTTAGCATCTACTTTAAGTTAGAATATATTAGATAAGTGGTGAAATGAAAGCCTTAATCTGTTTTCACTTTTTTTTTTTTTTTTTTGGAAAGAAACAGTGTAGTTTTACTTCTGAAAAAATAAGACCTAGTATCACAGAACACTAGTGCATTAATGAAGATAAGAACTGTGGAAATTGTTCAGTCTGGGAGGCAAGTCTGGTTGATCCTGAGTGGCTGGCAATACCTTCTTCAAAATTACTGGAGAAGGATGAAGAAGCTTCCTGGAATAACTCCAAAGAAAGCCATGAACTTGATCGTCATTTATACAGCAGAGAACTTTTGATTATTATACCCAGATCTGTACCTGACACAGTAGCAAAGGAATATAGCACTTTCCTGCGGAGATGATGACAATGAAATGGGGTGCCTTTCATGGTAAGGAAAACAAACACTGCCTTTTTTGGAGGCGCAGGTGAGGAACACCAAAGCTAATCTAGAGCAGGGAGACATTGCTGGAGGAATTAATCCAAAATTGACTTTTAGAAAGTCTTAACTGATTTGATGTAGTCCCACCTGTTTATCCTCTCTTTCACTATCTGTGCTTTAGGTGTTGTACCTCCAAAGATGTCATTGATGTGTATGTCATGTAGGGTTT
>JAGFMF010011380.1:17736814-17760314 GCA_019455555.1 Galemys pyrenaicus
TACCACAGCTTCCCGATCCACTCATCTGTTTTTGGGCATTTAGGTTGTTTCCAGGTCTTACCTATTGTAAACAGTGCTGCTATAAACATAGGGGTGCAGATATGGAAGTTCCATTCTTAGTAGATTCACTAGCAACTCTTAATATCATCTGACATTCTTTGCCAATACCCCACTGCCTGAGATGTGCATCCATGGACCTCTCTAACCTCCAGCTGCTGAGAGCCCACTGCTGCTTCCAAAGCTATGAGAAAACCTGGTGGGCATCAGGACAGGGTCCAGACAGTGTCAGTGTAACAGAGTAGTCATCATAAATACTGCACAGGGCAGACTGAGACGGGGAGGGAAAAGGAAACAAAGATATGGAATCGGGTAAACATTACAGGTGATATGAAAAATATAAGTCAGAGGTTATATGGACTTTCAGAACCCTGGGTTAAGGCAAAGTTACAAGAACTCATAGACAGATGTGAGCCTCTAACGACTCACTAGCTCCATGTCTATAAATTAATGTTTTGGATATATGTTTTTGTAAGTTGTGATATGCATTTTTCCATCAAAGATAAATTCAAAAATCTATAGTCAGTAATTCTAACGTATGCGATAGGGTCTATTGTGTACTCTTGAATAACCACAAAGAAGTGAAGGCAATTTCCTGTCATGTTTTTCTGTTTTGTTTCCTCCAGTAACAGAGACACACATGATGAGCTAAAGAAATGAAACAGATATTGTGTGATCTGAAGTTCACTCTTCAAATTTACCACTTCACAATGGACTGAGAGGATGAGTATGCCGCTCCCTCCTATTTGAAAGTTAATTTATTTTGAATTTCTCTGATACAAAATGAAAATGATTTCAATTTTCACACTGAACTAGTTTCTAGGACCTGCAATCTAAAACCATTCCTAAGCCACCATGGTCAGTGATAAAGAATCAACTTTAGGGGCCAGCCCTATGTGAAAATCCTGGGTGGACTCTGAGTACTAATTATATAGAGTGAAAATTGCAATGCCAGCCTGGTAGATGGGTGTTCCAGCATGAAATGAGATAATCCTTGGCTCTCTGCATGGCTGTAAGCATCAAGTAAACAGTAACGATTGTTCCAGGACCAAAATTTTCATTGACAGTGACAGCGTCCATAGACATGGTGACCAATTCAGGTTGACACGACTAACAAAAATCAAAAATCAAGGAGATTGTCAAAATGAGCTCCAAGACAGCAGACTGGCTATTTGTCTACTTTGTTCCCTGCTTTATCTCCTAAGCTAACAGTCCCGAATACAGAGGAAGGGCTTAACAAATAGGTGAATTAATAACAAGCTGTAGGAAATTACTTTCCAGAGGCCTCTTCAGAACTGGTAAGACGTGGGCCAGCTTCTCCTCCAGCTCCTGTGCTGAGCAGGTGAGAGTGGGCCCGGGCTGGGGAGTCCCAGCCCAGCAGCTTAACGCTTTTCAACATGAAAAGAATTTTCTTTCCAGTGAAAGCTCTGCAGTCAAGGATCTCTTGTTTCTTTAGTCAGCTAAATGGAAATGATTTTAGTCCTTTTGGACAGAAATTCATGTGAGTATCAGGAGCAAAGTTCCCAGACAAGGTGATTTGACTCCAGCTCAGGCCTGCTGTTTGCTGGTTGTGTGGCCTGAGGTTGGCACCATAACCACACACCAGCAGAACTGGGGGCTTCTGTGCACAGAAGCAGTCAGATATATTCAGCAAGGAGGGAAATCAAGTCAGCAGTCTCTATGAGTGAATTTCCTCTGTTAAAGAGAAGAAAGTCTGATTTGTTCCCCAACCCCCAAGATTCCTGAAAAGATCAAATAAAAGCACTTATAAGTGATGACTATATAAAAGTAAAGTCTTTTCAATTGTCCAGGAAAATACTACTTCATTCCAGTAATAGATACAACTTATTGTACAGAATTTTAAAAACCACTTAAAAGGGAAAGATCACAGTACCTGTGATACAGAACAAGGAAAAATACAAACTGACAAAAATAAGACTGCTATTAAATGATAACATGTTTTTAAAACATACTTCAATTTAGAATACTTTCTCCAGGATATTACTTTAAAATTGAGTTGTTACAGCAGCTAATTTTCTATATTTCAGCCCTAAAAGCAACACCAAAAAATATCTCTGCTCACTTTTTAACCTTTAATGAAGAAAAACAAATGGTGAGGGAGGAGGGGATGAGGGGATCCGTTACTTCTGTGTTTTGTCTAGAAAAAGGATAATAAGCAGAGGCTAGTGCTATTATCTTTTTGTCTCTAGCAGCAAAAACAGAAATAAATGATTCATGGAGTTCAAAACAGCCTGCATTATCAGAGGAAAAACCAGCCGACAAATATGCTGAAATCAGAAAATAACGTAAATCCTCAGCAGCTGTGGAGTCGGCCTCCTCCTCCCCATCTCCCTTCCGGAAGGAATGACTCCTGCCTGCAAGGTCGCCCGGCCCAAGGGAGGCAACAAAAGTGTAGAGAATGTCCTGGAATACTGAGATTTGCTTTTTCAAAAGACAGACAAAAAACAAAGCCTGGCTGAGGTAGACCGTCTAGGAAGCCAGGAGCAAGAGTAGAAGCTCTCCAGGAGGTTCCAGAGCTCTGAAGAGGGGGAGCCTTGAGGAGGGTGCCCAGGACAGACCTGAGAACAAAGCTCACTCTGAGATTCTCAGCAGCAATATTTCCTGGGCAGTGGGAACTAGAGTGTGTGTGAGAAAGAAAGAGTTTGGGTTTCTTTATTTTCTAAATCCATCATAAAGCATATGTTTTTGCAATAGGAAAACAGCAAATAAAAATATTGCAATTCAAAAATACAGCTGAATCATCTGAGACGTTAGTACAAAAAGTTCTATTTCTTAAGGACTCTTCTTCTTAAGTGTTAAACGAATTTCTTGGCACTGTTTACTAAATAAACCCCCTTCCCCTCTAGCTCTTGCTGTAGCGCCTCTAAGAATCGATTAGGCTGCCTGCCTGGTTTCCAGGAATTATTTAAACATTATCTAAATGTGTAGGCAACAGTTTGCTGCCATCTGCTTCTAATGAAGATGATAATGATGAAGAGCACAGCATTGTGGCTTAAGATTCCATAAAGTGCACATGTGTTTACAAAGCTGTGGCTATTAATTTAGGTCACAGCTTTGGTAGGATGAGAGAAGTGTTTTAACATCTTCATGCTTCTGCTTTTAAGGATTTTTATTCCCTCCTAGATGTGCTGTAGCTTTGGACACCGAAGTTACCCCGTCTATCTCACTGGGTTTGACCCTTGAATGTAATTTCCAAGAAGTGACAAACAAGCAGATGACTAACAGCTTTATTCATCCTAGCAACTGCACAAGAACTGCCAAGGTAGGGTTTCTTAATAAAGCTGGTGTGGGGACTGCTATTTACACCTGGGGATGAATGGGACCTCTCCCGAGCCCCGGCTCATGGTCACGGCACCTGCAGGCAGAGGGCATCAGATGTTCCCTTAGTGGATACACCGGTCAGCAAAGAGAGAGCATGGCTTGCAGTAGGCAGACCCATAGGGACCCCAGCAAACTGCCAGAGAGAAGATCTGCAAGTGCCCACTGCAGTCTCCCCCACTCACCAGGACAAGAGCAGAGGTGCTGGCACAGGAAGAAAAGTTAGATGTTTCACCTTCCTCTCTCCTACCTTTGTTCTCTCTTAGGCTGTTGGGTTGAAAGACCAAGACCTTAAACCAGCAGGAGCATTGCTTTGGAGGTGGGGTGGGGTCTTATCAGTGTATGAGGGGCCATGATTTACAGTTGCTCCCTCCTGCCCCCCGGATCTGACCCTTCCAGCTCTTGCGCCCAGAGGTCCTTAAGAATAGAAAGTGAGGGCCTCCCTGGTGGCGCAGTGGGTTAAGCAACGCACTATGAAGCAAACAGCAGCCACCACAGCACGAGTTCCATCCCTGCTGCCGGCCAAGGAGGGGACCCACAGGGCGCGGCAGACCTCTCCTGCTGTGCCCGCTGCTCCCCTCAGCAGTGTACTTCCGTTGATCTGCGTGTTCTGCTCCCCTCTCTCTGTGGTGAATCCTCTCACCCTCCCCACACCTCTGGCCTGTACCCTAGTGCTTGTATGCATAAATAAATAAATCTTAAAAAAAAAAAAAGAATAGAAAGTGAGTTAACTAGTGCCACAGACTCGCTGCCTCCTAGGTCAAAAAGCCACCACCTATTATATTTCTCAGTTCAGAGTAGCTTGGCCACATCATTCATAATATCCCCTCCTCATCTCTCATCCCCTCCACCTGTATATCACCTCCATTATTACAGCCTAAATAGGAAGAAAAATAAAAAGTAAAACTCTTTCAAGTAAGTTTAGTAAGTTATGTTGTAAGTTCAAGTTTAAAGAACTGAAGCCATAGTTCCTAACTCCCAAGGGCAGACTAATGAATGTCCCTCCACCCAAAGATAGCCACATTGCTGGAACCTGTGACTGTTACCTTCTGTGGCAAAGAGGAATTAAGTTTTCAGATTAAATCTTTAATCAGCTTGACCTAACAAGGGAGATTGTTCTGGATTATCTGGGTGGACCCTGTGTAATAATCAGGGTGCATCAAAGAGAAAAGGGGAGAGGCAGAGTCAGCCCGACCCAAGAAGGACTCAGCCCAATGAGCCACTTTGAAGATGGAAGAAAGAGGCCACCAGCTAAGGGATGTGGGCCTCCTCTTGAAGCTGCAAAAGCAAGGGAACAGACTCCCCTAAAACCTTAAAAAGGCAATGTAGGCCTGCCAACCCCTTGATATTAGCCCGCTGAGACCCATCTTACACTTACAGGGCTGAAATACAAGTTAGCATTTTGTTTGAATTAGTGCAACCTCAAGTTTCTCATGACTCCCATTTTCCAAAGTCAGAAGGAAACATAAAGCTATCACAGCAGCAAGTTCATACCAACAAAATTCAGATATCAACAGCCAATCCCCCAGGCTCTAGAGCAGCCCAAACAGGTGGAACTGGCTTTCCAGATCCCAGGGCTTTGCAGATGAGAGAGCAAGTCAATGCCCTGTGCCCCTCCCTATCCTGGAACTCAGCCCTGGTCTGGCTAGAGAAGGGATAAAGTATTTTATATTTCAGTGTTGCCAGGGAGTCTGCTGGCCTCTTTGGCCCAGGCATCCAGCTGAGTATCAGTAAAAGATCTTCCACTGAGATCTCATGACTGATTTCTTCAGGAAAAAAATTCCATTATACACACTCCCCTCACTACAGGTGACATTTAATTAAACTAACTTTTATAAAACTTAGACAATCACTGTTAGACCCTCCTTCTTGGGCTCTGGCCCTGAAATTCCACCTCTGTTTTGAACCATATGGTCCAGAATTTGACACTGAAATGTGTAGACTCTGGAGCCATCATCTTTTATGAGATGGTTTCCTCCCTTTTGTCATGTTTATATAGACAGATCATCAAAGCAAGGTCATTGCCTTGATTTCTCTATGTGGCTACCCACCCCAGGTGCCCAAGTATATTTGGGTATATGTATCAGTGGCAACGGCTCCTGCCTCTTGCTCCTGAGTGGCTCAGATCCTGCAAGCATGTGTCTTAAGGGCCATGTTCAGTCTTCTACAGTCATCTCAGTTAAAAGCACCTTTAGCAGGGCCCTCCTGGTGGCACAAGGAATTAAGTCTTAGTGCTATCAAGGTATCAGCAGCCTCCGCAGCACAAGTTCAATCTCGGCCAGGGAGGGGACCCACATGGCACAGCAGACCTCTCCTGTCTTGCCCGCTGCTCCCCTCAGCAGTGTATTTCAGTCAATCTGCCTGTTCTGCTTTCCATTCTGTCTCTAGTGAATCCCCCAAGTTTGGCCTACACCCTAGTTCTTAGATGCACATTTTTTTAAAGTAATATAAAGCTACACACAAACTCTTAGGACAAAGCTTGGCACATTGCTCAGAGGAGATATCAAATACTCAGTCTGTAAAGCAATGCCCTTCCAACATGATATAAAATATGCAGGGCTGGTTGATGCCCAAATCTTACCACTCATCCCAATCCCTTTCTGGTAAACAGAATTCCAGATGGTGAACTATCCTCGAGTTTGCTACTTGGAGGTAGGGCCATCATGCCACCTAACCTACCTCCTTGAGCAGTAGCTGGATCCCAGGTAGCCAACCTTGACTTCCACACCTGGTCTTAGACTAAAATACCAGGCACAGTGGAAATAGGAATGGTGCAGTGAGTTTACCGAAAAAGAAAGCAAAGCAGACAATCTACTATCTTCTCCTGGACCACACAGAGCAGCAGCTGGTTTAAGAACTCAAGGGACATGGTTGGGGCCAACAGGTTGTCTGGTCATCTCTCTTTTGTTCTAGTCCCCAAGAGCCAGATCCTTCCCAGTTAGACCCAGAACTCTCTGCAAGCCCAGAGCCTGGCCTCAGAGTCCAACCTTGACCCCAGCCTAGAAACCTGCAGCCCAGCCACAGGGCAGAGACATAAGCCCCAGTCTCTCTCCTCTCCTGCCACATGCTATCCGTTATGGAAAAAGCAACTCACTGTTTCATGGGTCCCCCAGGGGAAGAGAATGCTGGCCTCCCAGCCTGCGTCTCAGGCACGACCTTTAGCTGTCTCACAGGGAGCTGGTAAAAAATGCCCGCTGATTGGGCCCCAACCCAGACCCACCAAATCAGGAATTCCTCATGGGCCCAGGGCCCCAGTCTCACAGGCCCTCCAGGTGATTTGTACACACCAATGCAGAGAATAGAGCCGCGGGATGAAACAAGGGAATGATTACACTAATCACATCAGCGACTTCTCTGCAGCAGAGAGGGGCAAACCAGTAGAGAAGGGAAGGAAGGCTGTCCAAACCCTCGTCATGGAGAGAAGAGAGGTCTGGGTCAGGTGCACACCCTCATAAACCTGCCTTCCTGTAGGTGATTTGGCAGCAACATGAAAAGATATGTGAGTTGAATTGGTTTTCTCTAGTCTCTGGTCTGCTATCTGTCCCCATTCCTACCAGGGTGATTTGTCTTAAAAATCAGGTATCTAATGGAGTATACATACCTGTTGATTCTCAGTGATGAACAACTGAGACATGTGATGTTATAAAGGTTACTTATATACATATATAAATTCAGGTCTATTATTCCACTTGCTTAAAGGCAGCAGTTCATGCCTTATTTCCTATGGAGTCAACTCTAAACCACCTGCATAGAAAACAAAGCTGGCCATATATTTGCCTCAAACCATCTTACAGTCTGACTCAACTCCCATTAAGTTAATGCCAAATCGGAGTGAGCAGCTTTGCATAAAGAAACAGATGATTCTCCATCTCTTACAAAAGTCTACAGCATTGGAAATCCCCAGCAATCAAGATAGCAAAACAAATGTTTAGGTATACCCCCAGAGAACTGGCTATCACGGCCCTGGAATGGGCCCTGGACATCTGCATTTGTCAAGGGTCTCAGTAAAAGTCACTGCAGGTGCTGAGAGGCTGTTCTGCAGCTTTAATGGTGCTGATGCCGGGCAGGTGCCTGAGCTACAAGTACATGGAGATTAACCATTGAGTGGAACTCCTCCAGTGACGGTTTCCATTTCAGATATTTTCATTCCATAAACTCCTCTAACCACCCCCATCAAGTTACTCGAACATCTTGCAGCATGCAAAAATTATTTTATTTTTACACTATTAAAACACACAGTCAGGACAAATGATAGATTCCAGATCATTTTTACTGAGGTGTCTAATACTTAACTGGCTTAAAATTTGAGCAGCAAAGATATCCAAGTGAGCACAGCCCTGCACAGAAACAGCACACAGTGGAAGTGCAGAAGCAACAGACCTGTCCTCATGAGTGCTTCATGCAAGCTCCCCCCTGGCCAGGCCTACACCTCTGACTACGTGGCATCCAGAGTGGCTTTGCCAATACCCAGATGTGATCATGCCTTCCCTTAGTTTTCCCAGTTTTTTTTTTTCCTCTCTGCCACATCTCAGAACAAATAGATCCCGTTTGCAAGAATAATATACTACATTCCAGGTACAAAGGAGAAGTCTGCATCTGTTCAGCTGCAAGAGGAAACTGAACCAAGATGTACTTCTCCTGTTTTGCTGCTTAAAAGGGTTTATGGCCCATTTGGGAAAATCTTTTTTGGTTAATCTTTGGAAAGTCTTTCCCCTCCACTCCACCATTTAAAATTCTATTTCCTGAACCAAGCATCTATCTTTTGGATGGACCGAGAGTCAAAGCGCAGATTTTAGTTCTAAGTTTGCTATGGGCTCATCCATGACTTTGAGCAAACCATCTGACCCCTCTGAGACTCAGTTTTCCTAGCAGCAAAGTGGACTAGATGAGAACAGGGAGGTCCCTAAAATCATTTTGCTCAAACTAGTGTTAAAGGCAGCAGGAAAATGCTACATCCAACAGCATTCTACTCTAAGGAGGATGATCTCACTCCCGGAGAGTTCACTACTCTGATCCCCATTTCCGGCTGAGATACCTGCAGGTGCAAGACATGAAGTGTTGATGAAGAGCAGTGTAATGGAAGCAGGGCTATGCAGAGGCCTGAGTACAGGTTTTTAAGAATCACCACCTCACCTGTCCAGGGAGGAGGCCGAGCACATGTTCTCCAATCTCTTGGTTTCTCTCAATCTCCTTTCCAGAATGGGGAGGCTAGTCCTGGACCTGGAAACTCAGTCAGCCTGGGAGGAAAACACAACTATGCATTAAAATGCCCAGGAGGCAGTGATCACAGGTAAGTATGAATATTTGACTCTGTTTCTGCTGCTAATAGCAGATTGGAAGACACAGGCAGAAACGGCTTCATTTGACTTTACCAGGCTAACCTAATGTTGGTAATTAAGATTCACTGCCTAATTAAATTCAAATGGCTACACAGAGAGTAACATAATTCTGTTACTTTTCACCATCAAGGTTTATCCAAATAGTTAAAATGAAATTATGTATCATCGAAAGTCCCACTATTTGTTCGTGGCCCATCATTAAAAGGAACACAGGACAGTCACATAGAGCCTGCTATTTACAGAGTGGACAAAGAGGGTCCCCGAGGTTAATGACAATGGCACGTCTCATAGCTGATTGGTGACAGAGACAAGGCTCCAAGATTCTCTCAGGGTGGGTGAGTGCCCCTTCAAGCTGGCCATGGAACAGATTCATTTCTGTTAAGTTGATAAGATTTCTATTTTATTGTTCTGGTTTATTGAGCATTTGAGATCAAGAGCATTTTTGACTTTGGACAGTAGTGGAGTAGAGATAAAAAGGAAGAGAGATTATGTTTTGCTTTTCAAGTTTATTCAAGTACAATTTATTTTTCACAATCCACCCCAAGGTAAGTTAAACCTCAAGCCTAGTTCTTAGAAAGAAAAAAATTAAATCAGAAAATGTATTCCACAGGGTTTATTGGGTTTGAACCATTTGTAATACATAGTTAGCAGCCCCAGTTGTGGGTCACTTCACCCCAAAGGGAAATTCCAGAGTGCCAGAAGCTGCCCATGGGGCCAGGGGCACAGATGGACCCAGGAGAAGCTGTGCCCTAGGGTGTCTAACATCAAGCTTCAGAAACTCACTTCAGCCATTGGATGTGAGGGGTATCTTGGTCTGGAACAGAAGGCAAAGTCTGAATGTCCTAAGCCAGGAGGATCCTGCAGAGATGAGAAACATGGGGGCAAATTATTCATCACTGAAAGGGTCAAGAATAGGCATGGCTTATTTGCCTCTGGCCTCGGGGTTTGCCACATGGGTGGTTGGTTGGGTGGTGGCAGATTGTGTATCAGAAGAGGGTTATTTAGTCTTTCATTTCAAGACAGTGTGACACATCTTGTTATAATATTGGCAGCAATGGCCATCTCCATGGAATCCCAAGGATGAGTCCCTCGGAAGGATGACCTTTGACCTTTTGTACTTTAATGTTTTAAAAAGAAAAGCTGATTCCCAGGAAGTAGGAGGACAGTCTTGGTTCGAGGCAACAACTGTCTGCACATGTGTCAGCTGATATATTAGGGAGCTACAACTTGAGAACCGAAAATTAATGATGCAGCTGAAAATGCCTGCCTGCTGGCAAGAAAGCATACAGTGCCAGCTTACAGGACCCCCAGCTAAGGACCCACATCTCCATGGTGCTGCCCCTCCTAGAGCTTATGTCCATGGAGCAGAACTGCCCCCACCTGCTTCCTCAATCAATACCCAACATTCCGAGGTCCTGTGCCAATAAGTGTGGGCATTGCCGTTGGTCTGCCTCAGCCCACATCTCTATTGAGTGACCTTGAAATCAAAGCATCCCTCCTGTTTGACTGTCATTACTCCCTAAACAGCCATAGGAGTGGGAAGCCCCAAGTGTAGACTCATTAAACAGAAAATAATGGTGTCCTCCGTCTGCAGTCACCTTGGGAGAGGAACTTGGATTAGTTACTGCACTTGGGCAAAACTCACCAAGGTCGTCTCCTCTGTGCCAAGCAGAAATAAACCCCCTTTTCCACTCTCAACCTCAAGACCTAGTATAGGGCAAAGAGATCATTATATGAGAGGACTAAGTAATCCTTAGAGCTTTTACTCATTGATAGGAAGGGATATGCTGAGAAGGGAGACCAAGCGCTTATACTTTGGAAATAGAACAGGCTCAGCAAATACCCTTCTTTGCCACTTAAGGGGCTCATGCTTTCAGAACTGACACAGTAATTAAAGGGAGAACGGGTTATGTTTATGGGAGATTTGTCCTGCTTCAAAAACACTGTCAGGACACATTGGTCTGGACCTTTACCACCCCTGTTTCTGCAAGTAAGTCCCTACCACTGTGATGCCCTCAGAAAAGCCTGAGCATAGGTGAGCTGTTTCAGCAGAGTCCCTTACAGAGGGACACAGAAGGTCAGATGGGCAGCCATGGCCACCAGGATAGGTTCAGTGTGAGCACAATACAAGCACAATGCTGAAAGCCAAGTTTGGAAGGAGCTTGCTAGTGGGGCATATCCTCACTGGTCATCAGGAAACCAGGCTCTGAAGCTCCACTCCATTGGCTACCTGTGAGCTCAGTGAAGAATGGGGAGAGCTTGTCTTTTGTTTCTTAATTCTGAAAGCTTAGCCCAGTGTCCAACCCAATACAGGTTGCCCCCACTATCAAAAATTTAAATGTTCCTATTTGGTATGATCTGGTTGCTTATTTGGGGCATCTGGGAATGCTAATACTATCAACTTTCATGGAAAAATTGTTGCGTATCCCCAGGGCCTCCAAAAAATCACCTACTAAATCATATTAAATAAGAACAGTCTACTTTTGAATAGCAGGGGAAATTGTTAAGACAAAGGGGAGAGAGCCAAGGAAGGAAGGAAATTTGATGATCTCCCTTATGAACTAGATGGAAAGTTCATAGGGAGAAGCAGTGAAAATACTTTATAAACCACAGATAGCCTTTGGTTAACCCTCAAATTCCAAAGTTTGAAAAAATTTGATCATCTTTTCTAGAAGGATCCACACAGGATTTTCCAGTGTGGAGCAAGATCCAGTTTACATGACCTCCGTACTGGGCCCCAGCCCCCCTCCCTTGGCACTGGGGCATGGGTGGTTGATTCCCTTGGGTTTCTGGGGATAGACTCCACTGAGAAGTAAACTCTTAGTGCTAAAACACACTGACATACAACTTGCTCCCCATGTGTCAGGAATAAGCAGGACTGATGGCACAGTCCTGATACCCAAGCTAGGACTAGGACAGGGTGGGTAGGGACAGGGAGGTTGTGCTGGCAGAGGGATTCAATTCCAGGCCAGAGACAGCCATGCCTACCTGTACTCACATCTTCAGTTCATCTTTCGAGAGGACGTATTATTGGCCGCTTGTTAGGTTACAGACACTAGAGTTGAGTGTATGAAAGAACAGGTTCCACAAACAGACACGCTAAGTTCAAATTTGGTTTATTTCTAGCTCTAAACCTGAATGAAAGCCTTACTTACTTCTCTATGGACATGGTATAGTACCTACCTTGTCAGCTTGTTGATAAATTACTGAGGATATATGGTAACAGCCATGTACCAAGAGCTTGATAATCCTTTGTGCATCTGACTTCCTCCAGGCATGCCCAAATCAAACATGGGAATCAAATCCAAATAACTGTAGTGAAACAGTCATTGGTCAAATGTCAGACAATTCCACAAAGGACCTCTCATTGAAGACCCTATATATCAGACTTCACAAGGACACCACAAGGGAACAGTATTTACCCTATTACAGAATAAAATCTGAAGTTCCAACTGGTGTTGAAGGTGGCACAGCTGATAAGCACTCAAGAGTGGCATCAGCACAGACCTGCTTCTTGGAAAACAGCCGTGTTTCCTAACACGGATATCACCAAGACTTGGAGCACCTGTGAGACAGCATGGCGGGTTTGGAAGGAGGTCTGACACTGATGCAACAGCAGTGAGAAGCAAAGCAGTGAGTGGGCGGAAATAGCAAATGCTGCCATAACCACAGGGCAGAGGATGGGCAGGAGTGCTGGTCAGAATTCACACAGCTATGGGTGGAGAATACTGAGGCAGGTGAATTGAGAAGCCTCAAAATCTTCTATAAATGCCCGTGAGTTATGCCCATTTGAGTAGGGAGGAAAATCCAATTCAAAACCCTGGAAGTATCTGTGGATTTCAGATTCTTGTATTTTTGTTTGAAATCAAGTAAGGAGGGTTTGCTGGAGTCTTGAACCCTGGTCCAACAGTAACAATGGCCCAGTGTAGGGTAAAGGTTGATCAGGTATTTCCAACCTCCTACCACTGATGATGGACACCTGTAGTGCTGCGAGCATTCCGGGGTGGGCATGCGCAAGTGGCCGCACCTGTGTTGGACACGGGCTTAAATGGGCGGTGTCATGAGGACGCCAGAACTGTGAGAACCCACAGACAGAACTGCGAGGACCGACCGAGAGAACCAGCAGGAGCAGCAGCAGAGAGAGAAGAAGCAGCTGAGAGGGTGAGATGCGCCAGGGGCTGGGAGGGCTGCCAGACTCCCGGCCCCCCGGCCCCCCTGCCTGCCATGTACCTGGCCACCTCTACTAAATAAAGCATAAAAGCCACTGAGGGCTCCAAGACTCTCCTTCCCTGACCCGTCTGCCCAGAACCATCCCGAACCTTGCTCCAGTGCCACCCCTTCCTGCCGCTACACCCAGCAAGGATTTTCTTCCCTTCCAAACCACGGAGGAGATAGTCATGGATGAGATGCTCAGAGACTAGTTGAGGAGTTTGAGAAGGAGAAGCAGGATAGAGCAGGATTCATAGGTAAACAAATCTATACTCCTCAGCAACTTCTTTACTAAGTTTTCTGATGTGCCAAAGGAAGAAAATATTTCCACTCTTCATCTTAAACACTCATTTAACTCATAGAGAGATGATGCAGGGAATGCTGCTCTCCTGCCTCCAATTCTGTTGGACAAACACAAATTACTAAATGCTTTAATTGCATTTCTTTTGATGGCAGGAAGATCATTGTCAATAATACAGATGGCAGTGCTTTGTACCAAACAAAAGTAAGGTGTTCTACAAATGAATAAGGAATGATAGTGATCATGGTTATAAAAATAAATGTTATGCAGCAAAGGAAAACAAAACTTAAATTTTAATGACAGGCTTAGTTAAGCAAAGGGTGGCTTGTCTAGATGAGAGAAGGCTAGACAGTCATTAAAAGATGCTTTATGAAGAATTTTGTATGATGAAAGAAAATGTCAGTAACATGTTATGAAAACCATACGTTGTATGTCTCCAGGTAAGTAGACAGGTGGATGGGCAAATAGACAGATACAAAGACAATAAGAGTGTAGGTGGGGAAGGAAGAAAATTGCTGCGGCATATAAATAGAATTTACCTCAGAGTAAGTGTTCATAGATGTGCTTTATTTTCTCTTTTATTTGTATTTCTTTAGTTCTACCCTGCTTTGTTCTAAAAGCAATTTAAAGTTGTTTACAATGTGCATACAAAATAAAATTAAATTTGAGATAACATAAGCAGGTAAGTAATAAATATAAGATAAGATACAGTCAGCAGTGTGGCTGTGAAGCCCAAATCATGTGCTAGAGACCCACCCCAATTCACAACAAGCTAGCCACCAACACAGAGAAGGAAATAGAGTAGATGAAAGCATGCAGGAGGACAAAAGAAAACACTAGCAGGATGTCAAGAAAAGTTACTCCATTTAAGGAAACAAGAAGGAAAGTTCTCTCATATCCTCTGCTCAAGGGGACACTGGAAGATGGTGAATATTGGGGCAATGTCTGTCACTCACCATGACTGAGGGAGTCACCTACAAAGGGTGCCATATCTCTGTGTAAGCCAAAGTACATGTCCAAGGACAAACTGGACCTCAGCTACCATGTCAAGATGGTTACTAGTTCCCTGGCACTGTGTGAGGACACTGGCTTCCCCTCATCCTTGTACAACCACACAGTGTCTCATCATCATGCCAGACAGAGCTGGACATGAGGTTTGAGAATATCTCACATTTAGTTCACTAACAAATGGAGGGACAGAATTCTGACTCCACATACTGTACATGGTTCAACATTATGCTCTGGGACTTCCCAATCCAGAAACAAACAATACTCAGTACAGATCTATGGGGCAGTGCCAGAATACAGTTCAGTAAAGACAGCTCTAGAGGAGATAATTTTCCCTTAATACTTTTTAGTATGTCCACGCTTAGTGATTATATTTACTTCCAGATGATCCACCTTTCTGGACTTCTAGCATCAATCCTCAAACCCATCTGACTTGCACCATCTTCAACTGACCTTAAGGGTTCTTGAGGCACCACTTTCTCTCTGCATAAGAGACACCCCCCCACACACTCCAGATGAAGAGAATCACCATGGTTCAATCCCCGACCAGGGAGGGGACCCACATAGTGCAGCAGACCTCTCCTGCCTCACCTGCTACTCCCCTCAGCAGTGTATTTCAGTTAGTCTGCCTATTCTGTTCCCCACTCTGTCTCTGGTGAATCCTCTCACCTCCTGAAACTCTGTCCTGTACCCCAACTCTTGTATGCATAAATAAATGAATCTTTTAAAATAAATAAATAAGTAAATTGGGAGGTACCCTTATAATGAAATAGCATCCATCTATGCAAAAAATAATGTTGTAGAATGAACTATGTTTATTGACTTTAAAAATATTTTGGGGTTTGATAATCAAAATAAGAAAATTGAGTTATCAAACAATTTTCATGATATAATCTTAATTCTTAAATACAATATATATGCAAGAAAAAAATAGAGAAGGATATAAGTGTATATACTCTAAAATGTTACTAGTAATTTCTAGGAATAAGAAACAACTGGTATCTTTTCATTTCTTCTTTTCAAATATATGTATTTTTCAAAACTTATTTATAGGGAAGATGTATTTCTTTGTGAAAAAGAAAATGGCAAAATAGGCAAAACCCATCATAGCTTTGCATTTCTGTCTATAGGCTTCTATTGATAAGACCGGAAATAGCCAAGAACATTCTTCATGTTTGTCTGTGGCATTGCCATGGGCAGAGCTAAGAATTAAAACTCCTTTGCATCTGGTTGGGAGTGATGGAAGATAACCGGGTAAGGATGGAGCTGTCCCTGGAGGCAGGCCAAGCTAGGGAGGTGAAAGTCTTTCAAAGCTTTTCTCTTTAATGTTTCATGTTCAAATTCAGAGCCATGGCTACCCAGTGAGACGGAAGTCAAACCCACTTTTACAATGTTTATAAGAAACTGCTTTTTACCCAAACCTCCTCCATCTTTGATGTCACAAGAATACATCTACCCCAATGGACACAGCCGTAGTTATTATAGTGTTTGTGCAAGCAGAAAGCACTTGGGAATCAAAGATAATTCTGCTCTCATAAACACAGCTCAAACTTGTCTATCACTAAAAGTCCTCAAAGGACTAAAAGACGTAAATGGTTATAATTTTAGTTCTAAACTGTTTTTAAAATAGGTGCCAGTGCGCTTAATAGCAGGGGGAGCTAACACATGTCAGCACTTTCTTTCTGGATGGACACTTCCACCAGTTATGAACAGAAAGATGGATTTTGGTCTCTCATCTAAAATAACACCCAACAAGGTGAATGCCTTCATTTACCTACTTCTTTTTCCTTAATTTGGGGGAATACTCATCCTCCAGCAAACGTGTATCAACTTCCAGAAAACATAAATGTGATTATGTTCTTCTGCAGCAGCTTTCAACGGTGTGCGGTGGGAGTACCCTAGCCTTGGCTCAACCAGATAAGCCACTGAGTACATTCTGAACTTTCTTACAAAATATCACCGAGTTTCAACACTTAAATATGTTAGAAATGAGATGACTGTCCAAAGGGCAGTGGAGATGCAAAGCCCCTCGCTCCTTTGCAATCACTTTCCTCTCTCTATAGTTTCCATCTTTTATTTAAGTGATTTGTGTTTTCTTATATACTGATTTTCCTTGTTATACCAAACTTTACTACTTGGTATGATTTGATATATTAAATTTGGGGCCTGGAATGTTCAGATATTTTTCATATAAATGAATGTGGATAGCAATCCAAGACACCCCCCCCCCCCCAAATAACCTACTACATCACACCAAGTAGGAAGGCTCTATTTTCAGATAGATGGGAATTCTGGGATATTTTGCCCTATGGCTTTTCACACTCTGCCTTTTTCTGAAAGCACCTTATTCTTCTTGAGTGCCTAGAAAGTTCTAACACCTGTTCAGACTCTCCCACTGGTGAAGCATTTTCTCCTTCTCCAGCAAGATCAACACCCAGGGTGTCTCCTGTACCGCAGACAGAACCCCATGATTACAGCTATAATAATTGTCCAGGTACTTCTTCACTCTTTTTGACCTCAGAATTAACACCATGCTTTTCTTAACAGTAAGTCTCATAAATCTTAGCTGACATAGAGCAAAGGAGAGTGTTATGTCATCCAAGAAAATGAAGGGAAAAGGAAAGTGGGGGGTAGTGAGAGAAGAGCAGATAGAGAGAGGGGGAAGGTGGGAGAGCCAGATAGGAGAATAGGGTGAAACATTCAAGAGTATGATAGTTTTAAAATCTTAAAATACGATGTGTTATGGCCAAAATTTTCTTCTTATTTTATATTGATTATTTAACTGATGTCAAAATTAAATGTGCAAATATAGTAGTGTCAAAAATGTATAGGTTTCTAGGAGAAAATGTAGTGTTGGCAAATCTATAGTTGATATTGGGACAGCATAGCACCCTTAATATTATGGAAATGATAGTATTTGAACAACCAAAGAGTAAAAAAATGTTATTAGAAATCAAAATATCTTTCACATATTTGTGTCCACCTTGTCTTTAAAATGTTCTCCAACATTTCTCTAAGCATATTCCATCAAATAGGTGGTGGCAGAGAAAAAAGTTAAATAATCTCTTGGTCTAAAAAGAAAATTAGGAAACATTAAGTTAAATAATAAATTGTTTTTTCTGCAGTACTACCCAGGCGTTAAGATACTGCACTGTCCTTTTTTAAAAGAAAATTTATTTTATTTATTTATGAATACAAGAATTTGAGTGTAGCCAGAAGTGTGGGGGTGAGAAGATTTACCAGAGACAGAGTGAGGAGCACACCAGGTAGATCTACTGAATACATTGCTGAGGGGAGTAGCAGGTGAGACAGGAGATGTCTGCTGCGCCATATGGGTTAGCTCCCTGGCCAGGGATTGAACTCATGTCTCAGTGGCTGGAGATAGCTTGATAGCGCTGAGACTTTAACTGCTGCTCTATCAGGAAGGCCCTGCTCTTCCCTTGGAAAATCTCTAAGGGTCTGCAGAAATTCCCAAATTCAGTTGACCACAGAATCCCCTTTGCATACATCCTGACACTGTGTTCCTGGAAACGCAGCTTAGAAAAACGAAGTCCTATGTAATAGGACTCTCCTCATACAGAGAAGGGCACTGATAGCAAAGTAATGAGAGATGCTTCCAAGAGGACAGACCGAGTGTGAGTGAGAACCCCATGCCAGGAACTGGAGGCTTTTGTTCACTGTCATTCCAAATGACCTTCAATGCAGGTTGGACCTTGTGAATATTTATTTTGGCCTGAATCCAATTCCATGCTTCAAGATTAGTTGTGGGAATTTTAGATCTCCTGCCCCATAGGCGGCCCTGACACAGGCCAGCTATATGGGAGTTTAAAAGCCAGAGTCAGGCCCTCAAGCTGGGCTGCAAGGCTAGGGAGGTGCATTGATGAAGGAGCTAAATACCCTGTAGCTCTTGTGCATGCATAGGGAGCTCCCTCTACATCAGAGCCCACTACTGAAATTACATTGTGACAGATTTAAAAGAAAACATGCACAAATTTCCTAGTATCAAGGTACTAGCATCAATGACATTATTAAGTTAATAAATGGAATTGATGTGTAAGAAGAAAGTCAAGGCAATTTAAATAAACTCCTTATGTCTATTGATATTGCTGGAAATGAAACTCTCAGGTCACAACCTTCCTCAATTACAACCATTTCATAGGACAGAAGTCATTTGAAGGTATCACCTCCCTTTGAGCACAATACATTTTTTCCCACCACCTTAGCACTGTAGAGTCACAGAGTCCATTTTCCAAGTCATTCAAGACACATCCTAGGTCTTTTCATGATGCAAAAAGCGCTGTTTTAGGAAAAGGCAGGAGACTCTGTCTGCGGTCAGCAAGTTGCTGTCCCTGAACTGTGCATTTGCTCAACCCAAACATCGTTATTCTAACCCTACGCTATTCCGTATGGCAGCCACAAGCCACAGGCACCCAAGTTACTGAAAATGTAAAACAGATCCAAATTTCAGATACTTCAGATGAGAATAAGAATGTGAATGTTGCATTAATAGCTGTACACTGAATTTCTATTGAAATGATACTAATCGAAATGTAAAGGGTTGATTAAAATACATTATTAGTCACAAATGTTTCTTTTCACTTTATTTTTAATGGGAATATTAGACAATTAAAAATTAAAAATACAAATTCAAAATATTTCTAATTTGTATTCTGCCTTTCACACTCCCATCTATCTTCCTCAAACTTCTTTCTGAGGCCTTTGTACTGACTATCAACAAGGTTTCATGGGACAAAGAATCATCGAGAGGGCCCATGAGAAGAAGGGGCATTTCAGCTTGTTGTAAGGAACACATCAATTCACAAGGGAAATGCTTCCCATGACCTTTCCCTTTGACAAAAAGAAAAAGGAGCCTGGAGTCAGTAAATTGTACTTTGGAAACAAAAATGACCCAAGTAAAACTATTTTACAAAATAGCAAACTATTTTACAAAATTGCTTACCATGTAAACTATAGGAAAAAAGCCTGGGAATCCTGGCTCTAATTTTAGAGGAGTGTGAGGAAGGAAAGATGGGAAATTCATAGGTTGGCATCTTGGATCTCAGTTCTCAAGGGGTCTTCCAGAATGGAAGCCAGGGAGTGGTGGGGACTTGTTGGGGAAAGGAGGATATAGTCTTTTAAAGAATCCTACTGCCAGAAAAAGCTGGAGAGCATATTTGCTGGTGCTTCTGTTAGGGGAAAGGTAGTCCTGAATGGATTACACAGATGGGTTTGTAAACTCCAACCCCCACTCCAGACCACCAGTGTTCCAGAACAACAAATCTGATAATATGATTATCAAAGAGTGGATCCCTGGGACCTGAGGGTGGAGTTAAGTGCCAGGCTGGCTATAAAACCAGAAAGGTGAGCCTTGGGCTCTCTCTTCCTTTAGAGCCATCTCACTTAACTTGGAGCCAGCTCTCAATGTGCCATTGCATCCCAGCTCAGAAGATTAGGTAGGATATTTACGGATTTGTCTCCCTCTCTTCCCTTGGTGTTATTTCTACTTTATTCCCCTTCTTTTGTAAAATAAAACCCTTTAATAACTTGTTGCGTGTGCCTGAAGGTGAGACTTATTATAAAAGTCTTCTGAGCGTGTGGGTGAGGACCCAGTCAGGGAAACCCATTTTACATTAGGGTTGCCCTGTAACACTTCCTTGAAGGGAAAAGACTCATGAGCACTTGGGCTGAGGTAGCCTTCAGGATGTGGAAGGTCAAGCAGACATGGCCTCTCCAACCACCTTTAACCATTCCCTTTTCAGTCACTGTCCCAGCCAGAAACATGTTCATAATGTCCCAAATCTCCTAGGACAGTCATGCCATCCCTTCCCTTTGGTCTCTTAAAAACCACTGAGGCTACAACAGTCTACCCTCCACCCCCTCCCCAAAGTCCTCCTCACTTCTTCTCAGCCCAGAAAAGGAATATGATGGGACAGTCATTGAATTATTGGTTGGTGGAGCTGGGCTGGAGTCCAGGCCTCTTCACTTTGATGTTACACATTGTCTAGGGCCTGCAGACCACCCCAGAGGGCCCACCCATGCTCTCCTCTGTGCTTTGCTGGATGTTCACCATTGGCAAGAAACTCCCAGCAGTCTGCTTACAGATGAGCATCGTAGGTCTGCTTGGCACAGCTGATAGAGATCAGAATTTGATTTCTTATATGCAAAAACCCCTTCAGAATTTCTGTGTTTGGGGTCCAAAATAAATTGCATTTCCAACATTACAATATGCATTATTCTGAGATTCATGCAACCAGTTAGTCATTGCATCAACCTAACCTTGCAGTCTAAATCAACTTTGGCTTAGTTTGGGATGAATGAAGCTTTGTTCAATGGTGACTCCAGTTGAAATAGCCTAGAAGTTTCTGAAATGGGTCCTGCCATCCATAGCAGAAAAAAAGATAATGATGGAGATTTTCTGGACCAGAACTGCACTATCATAGTTTTACTAAGTCAGAAAAGTTCTATGGATAATGGATATACCTGAGCAGTGAGTATTATACTCACTGATGTGGAATTCATTCAGAATAGCTTTTGTTATCAGAATTGATTCATAGAGAAACGTTGGCACGGGGTGTAGTGTGACTCTAATAAGTAAATCTCACCTCTGAAAGGGTACAAGGAAAAGATCCATTAGTTAACAATTAATCCAACTCCTTCATTTAGATATAGGCTCATTTTAGGCCAAGACTGGGAAGAGGATATTACCTTTTCTCACAAAATGATGCTAAGTGTCTATAGCAAAGTTGAGTAGAATTATGGCTCAGAATTGGGTCTAAAAGGAATTAGAAAAATAAGATGTGTTTCCTATAGGAACTATTTAATAATTTTTCCCTTTGTTTCTTTTGGGTGTTCTAAAATCACTGGTGAAATATGTAGAGTTTGATATCTAGTCCTCTTAAAAAATGGAGCAGGAACAATATTTAAATATCTTATTAATATTGGGATTTTTGCAGCAGCCACTGGACCCACCAAGTTGTTCAAAGAGTTTAACATGTTAGTTGTTGATTATAAGGGTCCAGTTAGTTGCATAGCAACTGGCTGCAAAATCTTGATGTCATTGTTGTTTGGTTCTTTCTATACAGCACAGTTATTAATGTTTTGAGGTAGTTATGTTGAATCACTGTCTCCAGGAAATTTGAAAGTATATTCTGAGGACTTGCACTTCGGAGAAAGAGGGACATCTTCAAGACACAGCATTTATTCCACCAAAAATAATCAGAAAAGACAAACAAGCACATTTTCCAAAGAATCAGAGAAGCGGTGAGGAGTTAGACTACAAGCTCTCTCCAGAGGCCCACTGAGGATGCACTGCTGTTGGAGAGGTGACCCACACTGCTTTGTGGATCTTGGGTGGGGGCTGAAGGTCAAGGACCTGGGTTGGGGTGGTATCTCTGCTATAAGAGACACAGCACAGCTGGAGTACAATATTGGCTACTGCAAGGCCTGCCTCAAACAGTCGGCTTCACCATCAAAAGACTGAATTCCAAAGGTGCAAAAGCAGAAGACAAAAGGTAAGTCAAATCTTTCAAAGACCAAAGCCAGCCCCCGTTAGGGGAAGAGCCGCGAGAAGCGCAAGTGAGAGTTGAAAGCGCCCAAGGAGGTGGCTGATGGTGCAGGTGTCCACTGCTTTACCCAGGGTGCACTGATCTATCAGGAAGGACTGGATGCAAAGGGCTGCTGCTACGACATAATGCAGCCAACAAAACTTAAACTGTCCCTTGAACAGCCATTTCTTTTCTCCCCAACCCCTCCTCCGCCACTCCCTTCACCACAGGTCATCCCCAATCTCCTCTCTGCTTGTATGAGTTTGACAACATTGTATGCCTCCTTTAAGTGGAATCAAGCAGCATCTGTTCTTCTGTGCCTGGCTCATTTCAAGTAACATCATGTCCACTGGACCCACCAGGTTATTGCAAAAGGCAGAATCCCTTCTTTTGAAAACTGAATCACATTGCATTGTATGCATGTCCCACATTTCCTTTCCCCATTCAGACCATGAGGGACCTGTCCTAGGAGTCTGCCACAGGTCACTGCCTGCAGCTAACAATCTGAATGGTGTACTTGCAAGTTCCTTAACTTGCTAAGTATTCTTATAGAAGGAAGGACAGAAAGAAAGAAGGGAGGGAAGCAACCTACTGAAACAAGGCCTATCTAGCCCATGATAACCCGTGCCCCTCCCTCCATAAAAAAGAAATTGGCAAAGTTTCCCCATTGCCTAGGAAGCAAGTAACAAAACAAGAGGCTTGAAGGACCAACCACCTGAAGCTGGTGTCCACCTGAAGGCAGAACTCCCGAAAGGGGCCCACCCAAACTCCCACGCGCTCCTCCCTTTTCTGAGTCTTCTGACCTCTTTGTTTTGTGGATTATTTAGCCTTTTTTGTTCACTCTCCCAGAGGAAATGTCCCATTTCTAGAAACTCAAGGAACAAAGAATAAGCAGCCCCTTTCTCAGCCTATTTAACTTGTTTGAAACTGATCTTTCAGGTTAATAACTGCTGCCCTTGTGTTACTTATTGCAGACACAAAATTATGTATTTGCAAAGTGATTTGCAGCCTCATCCTCACAAGTGGCCAAAGGTACCATGTGGCAAGCACAGGCCATGGGTCTGGAAAAGGAAATGCCGCATGAATTTGGTATAAAGCTCATAACATCGGTCGGAGAAAAGATGGCGACGGAGAGACAACAGGCTAGAAAGCTCCTGGAAGATACAGGAAAAAGGGAAAAAATACAGCAGGCCCCAGTAGGAACTGTAACACTGAGGATAAATTGAACTATATTTTCAAACTACCCAGAGAAGAAGGACGCACAGAAGAGACTAAAAAAAGGAGAAAAGCCGTTTAAACATCCTGCCCCAGCCCCTTCCCCCTTCCCTCTCCCCCCATCTACTAACTCCGCGAACCAGGAACTACAAGACAAACCCAGAAGCCCAACACCGAAGAAAAAGCTTATAAACAGCCTAGTGGGGAGAATTGCAGCGATACAGACAACCGAGGAAGCGCTCCAGACCTGGTGAGTTAAGTCTCTAACTTTAGGGATACTAGGGAAGGAGCAGGTAGTCGAGTTAGGCTGAGGGAAGCCTCACAAATAGAGACCTAGGGGACAAAGAACAATTAACCGGCTTAAGCCAATCTCTAAACTGAACGGGGGATGGGATGTATTTAAGCCACAAGTTGGACCAGAAAGGCGTGTTTGGTGCAGCAGACTAACAACCTAACTAGGGAAAACCCACAGCCTCAGCGCCCAGTGG
>JAGFMF010011380.1:17766523-17779845 GCA_019455555.1 Galemys pyrenaicus
GATACCATAAACTTAGTATCATTAAATGCAGTACTTTACTGAAAAAAAAAAAAAAAAAAAAAAAAGCTCATAACATCTAAGAACCAGCTCATATCTCATAGGTTTATGCTTACTTCCCAGGTAAAGTCGCAGGTACTTCTCATGCACTTTTCAAGGTAAATTGCAAACTTCTCCAATGTCTTAAACTTTTCCTATGATCTAGTCCTGCTGTGCAGGCAAGAAAAGGTCACAGGAAGGGAAAATAATAAAGAAGGGGAGCAATTGAAGAAGAGATAAGACTCAAAGGCAGAGTGACACAAAAGGTATATCGAGGCACACATTTTTTAATCAGTGAGAACTGCCCAAGGTTCCTTTGACATCCAGCATGTCCTCCCCTAGGTGGCCATGCAGGACTCAACCTCAAGCTCTCCATGGGCAGTCTGCTTAGAAGTCTGCAAAAGGGCTCTGAATGGAGCACCTCATCTCTCAGTGCTGTGTTCCCTGCTGTCTTTGTCTAGGAAACCAAATCTGACCTCCATCCTTCTGGAAAGTCCTTAGGACTCCAGGGGAGACGGCTGCACCTCCACAAGAAACAAGGCCTCCCTGGTGGTGCAAGGGGTTAAGTCTCAGCACTATGAAGCTATGAGTTATCATGAGAACTCAGCCACTGCAGCATGAGTTCAATCCCTGGCCAGGGCACTGACCCACAAGGCACAGCAGACCTCTCCTGTTTCTCCTGCTGCTCCCCTCAGCAGTGTATTTCAGTAGCTCTGTCTCTGGTGAATTCTCTTACACACACTCCCCCCCACCCCACACCCTGCACCCAGCACCTCTGGCCTGCATCATTGCTCTTGTATGC
This sequence comes from Galemys pyrenaicus, assembly GCA_019455555.1. Classification (NCBI taxonomy): domain Eukaryota; kingdom Metazoa; phylum Chordata; class Mammalia; order Eulipotyphla; family Talpidae; genus Galemys; species Galemys pyrenaicus. The sequence continues at coordinate 17,767,362 of JAGFMF010011380.1, forward strand.
ATGAATAAAAAAATCTTCAAAAAAAGAGAAAAGAAGCAGAAGGCACAAACTTGGTATGAAATAAAAGGCTCTTATTTATTCATGTGCATTTGTTGTTTTTCTTTCTCCTTGTGAATTTGTTACATTGTTTCCTAAACTAATTACCTAATTACTGAGGGTGAAAGCATTGAAAGGATTAAAGTGAGATCCCTCACATGTAATGTGGAAGCAGAGATGTTTATTAATTGTTCTGCTGAAAAAAATGCACCAACCCCTTTCACAGCTACTGAATCAGTCATGAAGCAGCCCCTCCACCCAGGTGTTTAACCAGCACTAATCCCTCTAAGGTCCCACTAAGTACCCGGTCATTTATACTAAGCTCTCTAATTAATCACATTAACGGTCATGTGTTGTCCTTTTTCTCTCCTACATGCCATTTATACAATTTCCTGGGGAAAGAACCCACTAGAACACATATTTCCAGCAATGGTTGCTAGCACTTTGTAACCAATTATTCCTTTAAAATTGAAGTCACTAACATTTCGGTCAAGAGAGGTTAAAGTGTGACTATTTTTATTTTGACATATAGATGTGGCTGACATATTTATTCTGCTTTGTGTCAAGGAAGACAAGAGGGAGCTTAGTTCATGGACTGACCCATCATCTGAGACGCACGTAAGTCAATGTGGCCCTCTTCTTAAGTCAGTGCCCCTGGGGTAGGCATAAGTCAAAGAAACCAGGTTATAATGCAAGAACAAACAGCTCCAAAAATCATGGGGATGTAACATCAAAGTTGAATCGATTCACTCCCATTCCAGGGCGGGTCTGCGACACTCTTCCGCTGCTCACAATTCGATGGCTTCTCCTGCGTGACTCCACCATCTTAGCACAAAGCCTCCTGCCTGGGAGAACTGCAGCCCAAGAATTGCAAGTGAGCTTTTGACTGTCTCCTGACAGATGTTGCTTGTAAGATGCCATTGAGCTGCAAGGAGACTGAGACTGAGACACAGCCTTTTACGTGTTCAGAAGGGAAGGGAGCAGGTAATGGTAGCTACAAGTAATGTCTGTCAAAGATGTCCACCGAGACCTCACTTCAACTACCTATAGGTTTCTGGTAATATAACTTACTCTGATTCGGCGAAGGGCAGTTCACATGACTTTCCCATTGTCTTATCTCGTTGTTGTTATTCTCATCTGCTATTATTGTCTTATCTCATTGCTACTATTATTATTCTCATTGCTATTGTTAGGGGAAAAGGTAATCCTGAATGGATTATGGGTGTGTGGACTCCAACCCCCACTCCAGACCATCAGTGTTTCAGAACCACAAATCCGATAAGATGATTATTGAAGAGTGGATCACTGGGATCTGAGGGTGGAGTTAAGCAGCCAGGCTGGCTATAAAACCAGAGGTGAGCCTTGGGCTCGCCCCTTCCTTTGGGAGCGATCTCTCTTCCTTTGGAGCCCTCTCACCTGATCCGGAGCCAGCCCTCAACGTGCCATTGCTTAGAAAATCTGGTAGGATATTTGTGGATTTGTATCCCTCTCTTTTTCCCTTGGTATTATTACTATTTTATTCCCCTTCTTTCGTAAAATAAAACCTGTTAATAACTTTTGTCATGTGTACCTGGAGTTGGGACTTTTTAAAAGTCTTCTAAGCGCACAGGTGGAGAACCCAGTGAGGGGAACCTATTTTATATTAGGGTTGCCCTGTAACACTATTATTATTGTTATTACATCTATTATATTTCTCCTATCATGTGACTTGCAGTTGAAACCCTGAGTACATAGGACCTGAGTTGGGAAGTGTTTCAACTCCCCCAAATCTGTGTCTGTCATGTCAGTTCCTACCAGGTTTTACATACTAGTGTCATAATACAGGGATTACAAGATCTTTCTAAAGCAATATGTGTGCAAACACATATTGTGTTTTTCTTGTATAGACAAATTCAGATTTTTCAACAGATTTTTCTCAAAATGTTTTCCCTCTGCTGGTCTCTTGACTCCTTAAGGGTTGAGACTATCTTAGGAATTTTGATCATCCAGAGGATATAAAGTAGACTATTGAGAAGGAATTTGGGATAGAAAGTTGGGAGGGAGCAGGGTCCTGGTAGAGAAAAGGTGCAGACAGGATTCTGTGACTGGAAGGTGGGACTGGGCTGCCAGGTACAGTGGGTGGGGGCAGGGGGCACCCCTGCCTGGACAGTGGCAGACAGGATGTCAGGAAGCAGAATAGACATAGGCAGAGTGTGGGAAGATGAAGAAGACTGTGTCTGTGTAGTTTGATTCTACAGATTTGAGAAAATCACCTTGCCTCCCTGCTCCTGGATAAAAAGGTTCTGCAGCCAGACCTTGTTGAACACTGAGCTCCTGGGGAGAGGAGTCTAGCTGTGCACATAGACACATGAGTGGAATTTTCTAGAACAAGGGATTAGCATATACACAAAAGGTTTTTAAATGAGTCTCTGGAGTCATTTAACATGTTGAGTCACACATTAGTTTTAAAGAAATCATCCCTAATGACTGTGCTTTAAAACTAGAGCTGCCCCTTTCTGAAGGGAAAAAGAAAGGGCACAACTCTAAAGCTGGAACAATTACTGGTGGGCACGGCCAACAAAATAAAACATTTAAAGAAAAAATTACCTCCCAACAAAATGCTACCTCATAAAAGATACAGATCCACAACTAGTTGCTAACACTGAAGTGTCTTTCAATCTTTTGGGGAAGATGAAATAGCTTTTTTGTTTGTTTCTAAAAACAAGTAAGTTGGTTTACTTTGAAATCCCAAGAGGTTCTTTATAAGTGACTGTAGGTTCAGAATGATCAGGTATTTTCCACCCTCCCACCACTGATGATGGATACCTGAGGTGCTGCGAGCATTCCAGGGTGGGCATGCGCAAGTGGGCGCACCTGAGTTGGGACACGGGCATAAATGGGTGGCGTCATGAGGACACCAGAACTGCGAGGACGGACTGCCCGACCGGCAGAACCGAGAGAACCAACAGGACGAAGGAACAGCAGCAGCAAAGAGAGAAGAAGCAGCCGGGAGAGTGAACTATGCTGGGGGCTGGGAGGCCTGCCAGCATCCCGGCCCCCTGGCACCCTTGCCTGCCATGTACCTGGCCACCTCTACTAAATAAAAGTATGAAAAGCCACCGAAGGTTCCAAGACTCTCCTTCCTTGACCCGTCTGCCCAGGACCATCCCGAACCCTGCTTCCTGTGCCCCCTTCCTGCAGCTACAGTGACCTCAGTCAGATAGGAGACAGGGTGTGCCTGAGCAGATAAGCACACCTTTCCCCATACATGGTAATAAGGCCACAGCTGCTCAGTGGAAGCCACACCCTTCCCTTTTCACCCTGCTTGATTTGCAAAAGCAGGATTTGAAGTGCCCTCCCACTCTGCTTTGTGGATTAACACCACACCTGTCCCAGAAGCCAGTTAGAGTCTCACAGCCCTGCTGACTGAGATCCGCAGGGAGCACTCTTTCTGTATGACAGCAACTAGCATTTTTGAGAAGTCCCAGGTGTCCATAAAATACACCTCAAACCTGCAGGTGAGAAGACTGTGGCCTAGCCCCTCTAACGCTCAAGGTAACTGATGTGTTACATATCCATTACCTGTGGCAGGCGTGTAACCCCCAAATAGGGAGACCTTTGTCTCCTTCATCCTGGCCTTTCCCTCATCTTTGTCTCATCTCATTTTGGTTTTCTACCCAGTAGTGTGTGACTGGATAACTAGGACTTGCTAATGTCTGTGTAGCGTCAGGAAGGAGGTACTGAGTTTGGGATGGTTCTGGGCAGACAGGCCAAGGAAGGAGAGTCTTGGAGCCCTCAGTGGCTATTCATGCTTTTATTAGTAGAGGTTGCCAGGTACATGGCAGGCATAGATGCCAGGGCACATCTCACCCTCTTGGCTGCTTTGCTGCTGCTTTCATTGCTCGTCAGTACTGTCAGTCCTGTCCATTGGTCCTGGCATCCTCATGATGCCGCCCATTTAAGCCCGTGTCCAATTCAGGTGTGCCCACTTGTGCATGCCCACCCTGGAATGCTCACAGTACCACAGGTGTCCATCATCACAGTGGTGGGAGGGTGGAAAGACCTGATTTCTCTAACCCTACAGTCTGTTAAAGAGAGAATGAAGGTTGGTGGAAAGAAATTGTCCCAACCACTGGCAAGGATGGGGCAGAGTTAAACTCTGCCTGAGGAGGCTGATGAGGCAGACCGGTCCTTGCAGCTGTGAGCTGTTCCAGCCAGTGGAGTCCGGCTGTGAAATGAGGGGGATAGTTCCTGACTTGTGTTTCAGTCAATGGAGACAGTCACTCACACAAACCCCACCAAATGCTTACTTCCTGCCAGTTTTGTGCCTGCACTGATGGGATGGACACGTGGGAACTGCAGAAATGGACACAGGACAATGCGTGAAACAGTAGTCACTGAATCATCATGTGACCTGCCGCAGACACACCATTCAAGTTAAAATGAAAAGAGCGATTTTCGAACCAGAAGGAAGCATGTCTTGTGCCTCCTTCTACTCAGCAGAGAACACAGTGCTGCTAGGAGTGACAAGCCCAGCCATGCTAGTGCGTGCCTGTAGGGTAAAGGTTGATCAGGTATTTCCACCCTCCCACCACTGATGATGGACACCTGGGGTGCTGCGAGCATTCCAGGGTGGGCATGTGCAAGTGGGCGCACCTGTGTTGGACACGGGCATAAATGGGCGGCGTCATGAGGATGCCAGGACTGTGAGGTTCGATCAACAGAACTGTGAGGACCGACAGCAGCAGCAGCAGCAGAGAGAGAAGAAACACCCAAGAGAGTGAGATGCGCTGGGGGCTGGGAGGCCTGCCAGCATCCCGGCCCCCTGGCACCCCTGCCTGCCATGTACCTGGCCACCTCTACTAAATAAAGTATGAAAAGCCACCAAGGACTCCGAGACTCTCCTTCCTTGACCTGTCTGCCAGAACCATCCTGAACCCTGCCTCCTGTGCTCCCATCCTGCCGCTACAGTGCCCATTTCAACCTTCAGCTCATTTGGATCCGCCTCCCATCTTTGCTCGGAGCTCTCTCTAATTCTCTGCTGCTAAAGAACACCTGCTCAATGTTTCTAAGGTGGTGTCATCCATCGGGGAACAGAGAGGGACCCTGGGGTGGAGAAGGGGTTGAGAACCCAAAGAAAGCCACATCGGCTGCATCCCTCCCTTCCCTGCCAGCACAGAAAACAACAGGTGGACCCTGAAGCTAGGTCCACCGAAAGGTATCTGATGCTGTTTTATATGAGGACAAACTCTTCATTTAAAAATCTTACTAAATCAAAGACCCACAGAATCAAGAGACCCCCCCCCCACAGACTCTAGAAATCACCTTTCAACCTGCTAAAATTTGAAAGAGCAAGAAGCTCAGGCCCAGAAAGGGAAGTGACTGATTCAAGGTCACACAGCATTGCTAAGATCTGACCACAGGTGAATAAAGTGCCTTTAATCATGTCACATGTCCAGCAAAGTTGATGTCCAATTGGTGTTTCTTTTCCATTCCAGGGAAGCCAAGCCTTGGTTCATATGCCATCTTGATGAGGTTCTGGGATGCCAGCCAGGTAACCCCTGGGATCTCGATAATGCTAATAAAAGTACAGTTTCACTTTGCCCTCAGCCCCACTTGCAAGCTAGAGGAGAGTGGCCATCCACACAGCTGCATGACAACAGGTTCACTGGTGAGTGCAACAGCAATAATCCCTTGCATTCGTAGGAGCCTCTTCACAGCACTCTACGGCCTACAAAATGCTCTTACACAGCCTCTCTCACACGGTCCACAGAATCATGCAGGAAGGGGGAAGCCTGGGCATTTCATTCACATTTTATAGGAAATAATTGAGTACCTGAGGTCAGAAAGGTGGTGGAGTCAAGGTCACCGATCCCATCACATCACTGTTCTCAGTGACAGGAGAGAAGCTAGTGGAGAAAGCAGCACATGCTTTTTCCTTCACCACCAGCACAAGCCACCCCACAATATTACAAACCCCTACAAGAGTGAACTTGTTACAGGGCAACCCTACCATAAAATGGGTTTCCCTGACTGGGTCCTCACCCACACACTCAGAAGACTTTTATAATAAGTCTCACCTTCAGGCACACTCAACAAAGGTTATTAAAGGGTTTTATTTTACAAAAGAAGGGGAATAAAGTAGAAATAACACCGAGGGAAGAGAGGGAGACAAATCCGTAAATATCCTACCAGATCTTCTGAGCTGGAATGCAATGGCATATTGAGAGCTGGCTCTGAATTAAGGGAGATGGCTCCAAAGGAAGAGAGAGCCCAAGGCTCACCTCTCTGGTTTTATAGCCAGCCTGGCTGCTTAACTCCATCCTCAGGTCCCAGGGATCCACTCTTCAATAATCATCTTATTGGATTTGTGGTTCTGGAACACTGGTGGTCTGGAGTGGGGGTTGGAGTTTACAAACCCATCTGTGTAATCCATTCAGAGCTACCCTTCCCCCTAACAAACTCACTATCTCAACCAGCTCTTACTGATGTGTCCCAAATCTTGCAGGTTCTTGGGGGAGATGGGGGGGAGTCATTTGATTTAAACACAGTTTTACATGGAAAGAAATATCTAAGCCATAAGAAACAATAAGGTTTACCATTATACCAAAATGCTCCATTATTTCCTGATACAGTATCTCTAGGTATTTGGGTCGGCAGAGCTACAAGTAACTTTACAAATGACCTGGCCCACTTCTCTCATTTGGTGGGAGGAGAACCTAAGGCCAAGAAAAAGGAAGTCATTGTCTCCCAAAGATCTACAGGAACCAGGACAAACACCCGGATCTCCTGTGCTACAGTCCTGTGTCTGCCCCACCTCCCAGCCAACCCGCCCTAACACCTTGCCTTCCCTGAGAGCTCAGAAGCAACACACAAGGAGCAATTTGTACAATCTGAGAGTACAGTATGTATCTCGTTATTGTAGCATTATCACTTTCCTAACCTTCTATCTGACATTTCTCTGCCCAAGGCTATTGCCCTCTAAGATGCAAATAACCCTTTCTGGACCCTCCTTCCCCGTGCTGTTGTGAAGATCAGCTGGAATGCAAACAGGAGAGTATTTATTCACAGATTTGGGTACCGTTCAGTCTGAGCCAGCCACCATACCTCTCTGTTCCTCAGTTTTTCTATCTGTGAAAGATATCACTGTCTAGGATCTAGCCCAGATGGATGTGAGAAAGATGTATGCAGATATTAACACGGCCTGGCCTGATCTCTCTTAAATCAAATAGGTATCAACGTCGGCCTCAACGAATCATTACTGTTCCATCGATATATGTTAATCATGTTGGTATTTATTCAACTTGCATTAATTTTGCACTTGCTGTGTTCCCAGCACAATGAGAGAAAGGGCACAGAAGAAGCCACAGACCCAGGCCCTGTCTGTAAGAAGCAGACTATTCCAAGACAATATGACATAGACACCAATAAAAATAGACAGATTGAGTTTAAAGGGTATAAAAGGGTGTAGACAAGTGTCTCGGGGAGGGCTAGGGAGTAATGCCTCTTCTGTAGTCCATTAGGAGGATTTTCCTCTGCTTTGAGACAAATAAATAAATAAAAGTAACTATAAGAATTATAATTAGTATCTTCCTCTGTGACCCTTCAGAAACCGACAGAAGAGGTTTCTGCTCTAACAATCCGTTTCTATTGGGAAAAGCCTTCGCTGCTTGAACAGCCACAGTGAGCATCTCCTGCTATGAACCTCTTTGTTCTGTGCTCACATTCTCCGGTCCATCTACTCCTTTTTATGCTACACTTGTTTGTAACTCTTTGCTCATTTACCTGTCCAGAGAGACATTTAACTGTGTCTTCGTCATGTTTCCCTCCCTCCTCTTCCTTCTACCCACACCTATATTTCAAGAACCATTGCATAGAATGGCTCTTAGAGAGACTGGCTGACATGGATTGACTGAGTAGAACTGACTACCTGATGAAGGGCAGTCTTGCTGATGCCCCATGGGGCCCAGCTTTGCAAGGATATGAACACAAGACAGTGTGACCGTGCACTGTTCATCCTCAGATGTTTACTTGCAGAGGGTAGGGGCACACATTCTTTGCTTTTCTACAGATCATTCAAGGAGAGCAGTACATCAGTCTAAGAAAAAAACATATCCATACCCCTCTGATTCTATTAGGGGTCCATTTCACCCAGCTGATGTTGTGGAAGGTACAGCAGGTGTGGCTCAGTGTCAGTGTCCCTACCAGTCTGGCAGCCCCTGTCATGTCTGCCCCATGTCTGCAACCTCCAGTCCAGGTCACAGTGTCCCCACTGCAAGGCTCTGTATTCAGGCTCTGGACTCCTCCTGTTCACCAAGTCTTTGCCTGATGCGTACAGTGTGCTGATTTACAGACCCAGGCCAAAAGTTCCCCTGAACTACCAATACCTTGCCTCCTCCCCTTCTAGACATTCTATTCAAGGGATCTGACAGGGAGCCCAGGAGCATGGGTTCAGAAGATGCTGTCCGATGGATTTCCGCATGTCCCCCTAAAATGGAGACAGGCCCTGCCTGATTCACCAGATGGGCACATGCCCCACTAGAAGGCAGGTGCTAGTTTGAAATCTTTCAGGGCTAAGAAAGACCTCAGGTCTCCTGGTTGCCATAGCAGACCCAGGTCGCCTGCCTTGCTCAACTTCAGCAGAAAAACAGGAATATTTCACAGCCATTTAAGTGTAGATTTCCCATAATTGGAAGGAAAAAAATGGGTTTGAGCATGCAAGTTGCATTTAAAAACAGAAAACAGAAAGCACTGCGCTTGAGAAACCAGCCCTGTGAATTAGTTGTGAGATGCCGCCACTACTCCAGCCTAAAAGGACGACTCGAGGATTTTATAAATAGCTGCTGTCATCCAGATGGAGTTGTGCCTTTGCTTTTCCATCATGTGTTATTATTTGTAATATGTCTAAAATCACTTTTGAGATAATAAACTTGAAAAATCAGCCTCAGTGATGCACAGGGTTTTTATGACTAAATAAGGAGCAGAGCAGGAAGAAATAGTCAGTGTCTCCTTTTAGTTAAAGCATCTCATTTTGACGAAGGTCCTCAAGGGCAAGAGGCAGTCTGTACACTTTCCAAATGGGTGACATTACACCAAATCAGAGCTAAGGCAAAATACAATAAGAGACTGTGTCGTACACTCTTGGGCTGGAAGGGCCCATCTCTTGGGTAGGAGAACCACACTTGATAACACTGGGCTGAGGACAGCTATGCCCACAAACACAGTAACAGAAATAACAATAATAACAGCAACACTAGGAGTGTTTGCTTACTGCTATGCAAAGACTTAACGATCAGAAGCGGGTCCATTTCATTCCTTTTATCTCTCTTCTACTCATAAATGCCAAGGAAAATTCAGGGGAACATGACTGAAAGAGATTCCAAATTCTGACAATTAGCACTGTTGCTTTTCTGATTTGGGGAGACAAATTTAGGCTCATGATTCAGGTGTTAAGTAGGAAAAAGTAAATGTTCTTTAAATCAAAAATGAAAGTGAAGTAAGAAAGTGGATGAGTTGCGGACACTTGGTCTCCAGCCAAAACAGTCTTGTGCTTGTCATGAAGCATGTTCCACTCCACTTAAAAAATGTTTACTAAAAACCAACAAAAGCATATAGTGCGTGACTTCAAAACAAAGCAGGGGGAGGGGGGTTGGTAGGTGTCTGGTTTTGTTCCTATACCTCAAGATGACACCCAAATTGCTGGTCAAATTAGTCAGAGGAGACCAGGCTTTGCCCTCTTAACAGATTAATCCCCAGATCCCAGGAGCTTCCCACAAGAAAGCCTTTGTTGTTGCTGTTTGGAGTGACTCAGAGGAAGTCTAATTTACAGTCAATTATCTCTTTGGGGCAGCTCTCACCCCCTCCCAGTGGCTTCCCTTTTCGATGTCAGCACTTTAATGCTTCTCCTTCAAAATGATGGACTGAGGGGCCAAACCTGGGCTTGCGCTTTTAGGTCCTCAGGCCAGAGAGTTCTGTCTGCTTACAGCCTCCTTGGTCCGGGAGTGACCAAGACGTTGAAGATAAGGAAGCTCCCTGTGTGCCCAGAAGAGAGATGGTGCTGAGGACCCAGCATTGTATCTGCCACTGGAAAAAGAAATGCACTGGGACATGAACCAGAGAGCAGTGTCATTCTGAGGCTGGGGGAGAGTTTCACAGGGAGGAAGACAAGTACCCCTCTAAGGACAGATGGGGACTATCCAGCACACACCTGTGACAGGGATGTTGTCATCAAGGCTCTGAAGGCAGAAAGGTATGTAGTATGAACTGTGAGTTTGGAGAACAGTAAGGAAATAGCCCTGCTGAGCAATCGTGAATAAAGGCAGCAGGATATCCAGAAGCAACTGGAGGTAGGTCATAGCGGGAGAGGGATGGGTTCTAGAAAAGCAGTAGAGACACTGTCGCAGAGAAGGCACTGTGATAGGGGATGCCAAATGCAGGTCAGACCCAGATATTCAATCCAGAAAGCCGGCCATCACCCAACTTGTCCCATTATGCCAATTACACAAGTGGGTCACTGATCCCTATTGAGTCCATGTCCTATATAGACCTCAAAGCCACAGGTTAGTTGATGTCCCTGCTTTATCCATCTTATTCCAGGCACTCACCGTGGCACTTACCTAATGCCACAGACTGAATGTCTGCATCACCACAGAATATTTTGAACCCCTAAACTCAATGTGGTGGTATTTAGAGATGGAACCAAGGAGGAGTAGACATCATGATAGGACTGGTTCTTAATAAGGAGGACAGGAGGAATGATTCCTTTCCTTTGCTTTCTCACCATCCCCCCTTCCAGGTGACCCAGACCATGGCAGCACCTTGATCTTGAACATGCTGCCTCCAGAACAGTGAGATTTAAATTCCTGTTGTTAAAGCCATCCAGTGTATGGCATTTGTTCTCACACCCCCAGTGGACTAAAGCCATCCAGTGTATGGCATTTGTTCTCACACCCCCAGTGGACTATAAGACACTTAATATCAAGGGTCACCCACCTCTGGTCTCTTTCCCCTTTGGTATAACGCAACCAGATGGGTCAGAACAGCCTCCCTAAAAATCACTTAAAATGATACACATATGGCAACTTCCTGATTGGTCATGTCCACTTTGCAGTCTGCCAATACCATTTTGGGGTTTTCTGAAAATATTTTCCATGTTTGCATATGCTGCTCCTTGTAACTGAGAGGCTTTGCCTCTTTCCTGCTGGAAAAAGTTGTGTCCTGTCTGCAAAGTCTGTGTAGAACAGCCTCTCCCTGGTCTCTCCCTGAGTAATAATTCCTTTGTCTATGCTAACTTTCACATGCTTGAAAAGCATGTTATGGCTCCCATTAGTTTTCATTTGATCAATTTCCTAATCCACTCTCCATGGACAGTGAGAGTTCCACTGTCCTCCTCACCTTTGAGTCCCCGAGTCCAAAGCCAAGGGCTGATTCAGTACAAGTTCACTAACTGCTTTTGAAATCAAAAGTGAAACTTAATATCATGGACTCTATCTAAAGTATATTCTGAATCAAATATTAACATTTAACTGCATGTACTCTGGAGTAATAATAATCACAATAAACTATTGCAGAAGATCATGAAGGAAGAAAATGCTTTGACCCATAAGACAACATCCCTGAATAATGCCGAATAACTGTTAAGATCTCATTGAGCCAAACACTGACCTATGAGTACTTTTAATATGTTATCTCGCTTAATATCCAATGAAACACCTTACGGAAAAGTACTATAATGATTCACATTTTTAAAGTTAACGCACAGATGCACAAAGAGGTTAAGCAACTCACTTGAGGCTAAAAGCTCACAATAGTGGGCCAGGATCTGAATCTAGGTTTTCTAAGCAGAACCTCTCCATGGCAGCTGCTCACTGCAGAGAGGCCAAGCTCAGCTATTAGAGTTAAAAGTAGTGACAGGGACAGCAATCAGGGCAAGCTCAAAGCAGGAGGTATAATGAGATGGAGGCATGAGAACACTTGAAGCTCCCTGCTTTGGTAATATACAAGTAAGCAGAGTATGTGTTAGTAGGAGTGATATGTTAAGTATATGTTTTAAAATAGAAACCATACTTTATTAACTATGTGCTCTGTCTGTAGTTAGATGCAAACTTTTGACATTTGGAAAATAAACAGATACTTCATGATGATAAATATAATGACTGGGCAAGGAAAACAAATCTGCATCATTGATGAAAAAAAGTGCACCATGATGTCCAAAGGAATCTCCTTGAAAAACACAGAAATACAAATGGAAGTGGCTAGTTCATGCTTCACTGTTCTAAAATAAGCACTCTCCCTTTTGACTAAAAATGTTTCTATCAATGACTAATGCATTTTTTTCCATAGATGTTCTTCCTTGTCCAACTGATCTCTAATTTTTTTTAAAGATTTATTTATTTATGCATACAAGCACTGGGGTACAGGCCAGAGGTTTGGGGGGTGAGAGGATTCACCACAGAGAGCGGGGAGCAGA
>JAGFMF010011380.1:17779997-17817473 GCA_019455555.1 Galemys pyrenaicus
CCCACCCTGGCCGGCAGCAGGGATCGAACTCGTGCTGCAGTGGCTGCGGTTTGCTTCATAGTGCGTTTCTTAACCCACTGCGCCACCAGGGAGGCCCCTGATCTCTAATTTAAGTGCGAGGGAAAAGGTGCTGGGGTGGGGGGTTGTGGGAAGAGGAAAAAGAAAATGAATTTCTATGAGAATCAACAGCAATTCAATTCTACTTGATAAATATATATTGAACTTCTACATTGCAGTGTGGGAAGAGCTCAGTGCTGGAGAAAATAGGGGAACATCGCAGATACAGATGTTCCTCCTTCCAGTCTTTAAGTGAACAAACCTGGGCAAGGTGCATGGGAGCCAGAAGGCACAGGGCCCAGCACGAGTGCCTTCCAGCACCTTTGCCTTTGGAGAAGGGCAGATGCAATAAGTCAGAGGGAGTGAAATCTAAATGGACACCTGAAGAAAGAACTTCTTGCTCAGGAAGACTGGAGGAAAAAGCCTGAGCAGAGAAATCAGGAACAATAACACAAGAAACATGCTGTTATAAGCAGTGTGCTTATTGGGCAAACATTGAGTACTTTCAATAGTATTATTACTAAACAATATCATTGTCATGGAAGCAGAGAAAAAAATGAAAATAAACTTATCATTTTAATCACTAAGGCTGAAGACGTAGGAGGCACATGGCACTGTACAAGTTGAGACGATGAACAAGGTCTCAATTGTGAAACCACCACGTGGTGTCTAGAATTTTCCTAAAGTCAGTGGAATGTTCAGGCCCCTTGAGGGCCAGGTGGGGGTGGACCTAAAACAACCCACACTTTAGAAACCACTCTGATGACTGTGTGCAGACACAACTGTGGGAGCCACACTGGAGTCGGTGGACACAGTTAATGGGGTGCAGTCACTCCGAAGGGTGTTCCCACGGCTGGGACTGAGGGCTAAGGCAGGCCTGGACTGAAGTGAAAAGGTGAGAAAGGTACTGATAAGGCAGAATAGGAGCTAGGTTGGTTTTATGTGTGTCCAAGGAGAAGAAAAAAGGGGTAACTAATTCATGCTCGGCACTGCCTTACAGAGACAGGAGGTCAAAAGGGGATGTCCACACAGTGAAAGACATAAAGGGAAGTTTTCCAGCCAAGAGAATAGCTCAGCATGGGGCAGCAACTCTTCTGGCTTCTGTGGGACAGCCACAAAGACATGGCTCCTGGGATGCTGGATACTTCGGCCCATAGTTCAGGAGAGCAATGGAGCCTGAGAGGTCCATTGTAGTGGCAGGAAGGGTGGCTCAGGAGCAAGTTCGGGATGGTTCTGGGCAGACGGGTCAAGGAAGGAGTCTTGGAGCCCTCAGTGGCTTTTCATGCTTTATCGTTAGAGGTGGCCAGGTACATGGCAGGCATGGGTGCCGGGGGCTGGGAGGCCTGCCCGGCACATCTCACCCTCTCGGCTGCTTTGCTGCCTCTCGCGTTGGTCAGTGCTGTTGATCCTGTTGGTCCTGTCGGTTCCTGGCGTCCTCATGACGCCGTCCATTTAAGCCCGTGTCCAACTCAGGTGTGCTCACTTGCGCATGCCCACCCCAGAATGCTCACAGCACCGCAGGTGTCCATCATCAGTGGTGGGAGGGTGGAAAGATCTGATTGTTCTCTGACCCTACATCCATCCTCCAGACAAACAATGCAAGTCCAAGAAACAGGCATGATCATTCAGAGAGAAAACATTGAGAAGCTAACCTGGGAAGAGAGTCCTCCAGAAAACTGATATGTAGAGGACAAGTTGAAAGAAATGAGCCCATGAAATATTGCAAAAGAACAGTCAGAAAGCTGAAGAAGCCAGGAGAATGTGGGACAATAGAAGGGGAAGAAAAGCTTGGCTCAATGATGAGGAAGCCCTTAGCTGTACCTCGTGCTTCGGCAAAGTCCAGTAAAAAAGAACCTGAAAGCATCCATCTGATCCAATGACAATGGAGCCCTGGTCTCTTTGGTGAGAGCTGAGGGGTACTGGGCATGTGGTTTGGGGTTAGTTGTATACTGACAACTCTTTTAAGACAAGACACAGGGGGCGGGGTGGGGGGACCAATGGAAACCCCAGGACAGCCTCTCACATAGCAATCCTTTCAGGTATCAATTTGAATTTACTTGCTAGGTGGTGAAGCACTCAGCTTGTAACTCAGCTTGTAACTCAAGGGGGTTGTGTTGTCAGAGGCATTTTTTAAGATGTGAGGTAAAATTATTTACATGCAACTGGTGGGGAGCATGAAGAATACATCAGGTTGTACATGAAGATGGAGAGGAATGACAAAGCATGAGGTCCTCAAAAGTCAAGGGGAGAAGGCACTGAGAAGACAGGACACATCGGTCTTTGACAGGAATAGGGTTAAAAAAGGAACTGAAATTAAGGTGATATCCAGAAGCAAAACCAACATCAAGCAGTTATTCTTGGTAGCATCAAACATGGGTTTGGCTAACCCATCAATCCACAAAAGAAAAATTTATACATGGCAGCTGAGATTTTCCCCTGTAGTCTCAGGTTTCTGCTCTGACGACAGCCTATTAGGAGAGTGGACTGGAGCACAGGAATTTAAACAGAAAAAGAAAATTCTCAGCAATGCCACACACAGTTCTTACAGGACTTTTAAAAAGCCACTTGACTTCATACACCTTTGAATGGGAACCTTTATTACCAGCATAGTATGAGCAAATCTAAAATGAGCCTCAGTTCTCTTAGAGATGAACCATAGAATGTTTAGAGAATAGGATTCCCAGTACTGACTGAGTGCCTGTTCTTCTGAGGCTGTCGCTGTACGTAGAGAACAAGAAGAGTTTCTTACATTTGAGTACTGCTTGATCAGTGATTACTAAACTGCTTCTAGAATGCTTGGGAAGACTGTTTACAATGCAAACACCCAGCCTCAATCCTGAGATTAAGTTCCAGTAAACCTGAAATTGAGTCTGTGAATATATATTTCTATCAGTACCCTTGAGGACACAGGGGGCGGGGTGGGGGGACCAATGGAAACCCCAGGACAGCCTCTCACATAGCAATCCTTTCAGGTATCAATTTGAATTTACTTGCTAGGTGGTGAAGCACTCAGCTTGGTGAAAGTGGAAACAAAGAAGAATCTTTAATCACTCACCAAGTAAAATAGAGCCCACTGCTCTTGTGTTATTGAGTCCAGAAGGTATATCCATTAAGGGCACTGTGTACCAAACCCCATGCTCAGCAGACTAAGATTTGAACTAGATCTGAAACTTTCCTCTAATAGTTCTTTGTCCATTGAGGATGAATGAGAAAAAACTCAAACCAAGGAGGCCAGTTAGGTGTGCTTTGACACCCCTGACTTATCTCAAGGCAATATTTACAGGGCTCTGAGGAAGCATAAAGAACAGTTCCAACTAGAATGAGTAAGGAACAGACAAGTGGAGGGGCTGGTGCTAAAGGGGGCTATACTTAGTGAGTAGAAGCTAAATGAGGAAGTCAGGGAAAGACAGAAATAGTGACTCAGGGCTCTGCAGTCACTAGTTGGGTTTTAGCTCCCTTCTTTCCCAAGCCTCAGATCATTCTGTGCCCTTCCTTGTATTTCAAGGGGGGCTTTCAGGGTAGTTACTCACCCTTGGGATTGCAGGAAACTTTTATTCAGGCAGGGCAGGAATGAATGGGAGATTTCAAAAGTTACATATGAGATTTTAAAATTTTGGCACTTCTTTCAAAGCCTTGCCAATATTTTATGTTTATGTCATCTAGAATGTTGGAAAACTTCTAAACAGGGACAGCTGGCTTGCTCTGTCATTGGGAGCAGCATGGAACAGGACAGATTAGAACACAGCAATACAGGCAAATATATTGTAAATGTGCACACAGTTTGATCTTGGGATGACGAGGGTTTTTTAAAGCTGTTCAATGTCAAGTTCTGAGCAAAGTTAAGTTCCTTTTGAATGGCAACAAGGAAGTCTTCAAATGCCCCATTCCTTAAGTCCAGTTTATAACCAGACCAATAATTCACTCCTTCATCTCTGAAGCCACTGGTTCAGTTCTCGACTTCAGGGTCAAAAGGAGTTGTTTGCTGTTCACAGCAAATATTAAGGTCACCACAAACTGTGGTCAGGTCGAAGGTCAGCAACTTGTACACTTGTAACCTCACACATTGTACATGGAGAGCAGCCCAATTTCTAAAAAGACTGATGTAGGTCAAATGTATACAGATGGTTGTCTGAAAACCATTTTATCCAGCAATACTTGTTAAGCATCTAATTTGATAAATCACTGTATTTGAAGTCTGTGGGACAGACAGAGACTTTCAGAAACAACTGTGAATTGGACACTTTACGTTCAAAAATTAACTACCAGAAAGGGTCATAATACAGGTTGGTTCTCACATAACTCTGGGTCAGTCAGGTAGCTTCTCTGAGATGCCCGCCTTCTCATCTGACGAAACAAGCTTTCCTCTGGTTAAAGACTGGCCCTGGGGTCCAGTCGACCTGAAAGCATTGCCAGCCTGGGGTCTGGGCCTCAGTTGCCTCATTTGTTGTGACTCCCCAAGAGATGTGTGAAGATTAAATCATCTACTTAAATCTCTCAGCATAAAGCCCTGCCGCTGGAAAGTGGGCAATCCATGTCCCTTGTCATTTTTGTCACTGCTGGTGGAACCCATGGAACAGCCAGCTTTGGGGAAGAGGCCCCCATACAGAGACCTGCCCAGAGCAATCCTCCAGGCTTTCACTTCTAGGAGAGTTTGTACCAGATACCAACCAGGCTCAAAGAAGAGCCCACTTCTCCCTGGGGAAAGAGAGCAGGCTTCAGAGAAAGACTACTGGACCCCTGTCCTGAAAGTAGAACCAATCTCTGGCTCCCCTTTTATAAAGATTTGATTTATATGCATACAAGAACTGAGGTACAGGCCAGAGGTGCTGGGTGGGGTGAGAGGATTCACCAGAGACAGAGTGGGGAGCAGAACAGGCTGATCCACTGAAACACACTGCTGAGGGGAGCAGCGGGCGAGGCAGGAGGGGGTCTGCTGCGTCATGTGGGTCCCCTCCCTGGTCAGAGATTGAACTTGCACTGCAGTGGCTGTGGAAGCCCCACAGTGTGCACTCAACCTTTTGCACCACCAGGGAGGCCTCCCTCTGGCCCTTTTTAAAAGATGAACACTATATACCTTGTAAACTGTAGACGAAAGTCATCTTTCAGCATCCGGTTCCAGAGTACATTCATTCATTAGCTTTCCACTGAGAAAAGCAACCACTGGGCAGGTCTCTGTATGGGGGCCTCTTCCCCAAAGCTGGCTGTTCCATGGGTTCCACCAGCAGTGACAAAAATGACAAGGGACATGGATTGCCCACTTTCCAGCGGCAGGGCTTTATGCTGAGAGATTTAAGTAGATGATTTAATCTTCACACATCTCTTGGGGAGTCACAACAAATGAGGCAACTGAGGCCCAGACCCCAGGCTGGCAATGCTTTCAGGTCGACTGGACCCCAGGGCCAGTCTTTAACCAGAGGAAAGCTTGTTTCGTCAGATGAGAAGGCGGGCATCTCAGAGAAGCTACCTGACTGACCCAGAGTTATGTGAGAACCAACCTGTATTATGACCCTTTCTGGTAGTTAATTTTTGAACTGCAAAATTTTGGGCACGCTTCTCCAACAAAACCAAATAAAAATTCCTTAGCAAAAGCAGTTCTGGGACTTGCAAAACCCCTACTTTGTCTTACAGCTGGCGTTTGTACTGTGCTCCTTTCACAGACAGAAGAATGGATGCCAAGATCCTGGGTCATGGGAAGGGTTTGGCCAGGCCTCAGACTTTTCAGTTGCATTTGGCACAGAACTCCTTTCAAACCTGGCGCCAGGGGTGGATCTGCAGCTTCACAAGTGTCAAGCAAGAGGAGCTGAATGAGGTGGGAGCAATTTCAAAGGCATTGAGGCCGGGCAGGAAAAGGTCTTGAGCCAGTTATCCCAGGAGCCATCAAGAACTGAGATGCTAGGGGCCCTGGCCCCGGGTCGCTCTCAGTGCTTGGGGTGCACTGGGGCTTGTTTCTTCGTCCCAGACTCAGCGACTCAGCTTCATTGCTGAGGTCGGTACTCCCTGAACACAGATGCGGGCGGGCAGTGCTCAGTTACCGTCGGTTCCAAGTAGCTGGGAGGCGCGGATGGCAGAGCGCAGGGGAACCAAGCAGAAGCGCCGCAGCCTTAGTTCACTCCTCGCCGACGCTCCCAACTCGGCTCCCGGGGGCGGCGCGCGAGCTAGTGCGCGGGGGGCCGGGCGAGGCGGGGCGGAACGCACACTGGAGACCCGCCCCTACTCCCCTCCCCCTCAGGCGGGGAAGATTGACAGAGCCTGGGCACCCGCCCCAACCAATGAGGGCGTCCCGGGGCGGGCCCTGGAACCGGCAGCTCCGGCTACTTAGAGTCCTTGGCTGGGCTGTGGGAAACCAGAACGGAGTCGGGATTGCCCAAGTGGAGCAGGCGCCCCAGCCAGCTCCGATCGGCAGGCGCACGGGAACCGAGCCGGTGACCGCACCGCACCGTTCCGCGCGGGGCAGAGCTGAGCCGCAGTCCCACGCGCTGCCCAGGACCCACTCGCCGCCACCACCGCCTCCGCAGCACCCATGGGGACCTGGAGACTTTAAAGGAGTTTGGGGTTTCGGGAGCAGGGAAATCTCGGGTACGAAGAAGCGGCTTCCTTTTGCCTTGGAAACGTGGTGTTTTGGGGTTTCTTTCTTTCTTTCTCCGTCCGATTGTTTGGACCCTACGCCGGGTAGGAGGGAGCGGGGGTCTCGGGTTGACAGTGGACCTCCCCACCCCACCCACACCCGCACATACACACCGCACTGGTTTCCCCGATCCTTCCCTTGCCTCTTTGTTCGGTTATTTTAGACAGAGCAGCCTCGCCCTTGCGCAGGCAGCCAGGGTGGCTCCGCTAGGGAGAAGGCAAAATAAGTAAGGGGCAGAGTGCACCTGCCCGTGTGGGCAGAGGTGCCGGGTGCTTGGGTGTCCGTACAGGGGCGAACATGCAAGCGCGGGGCCGGCATTCGGTACGAGCGTGGGTTCCGAGTATGTCGTGGCGAAGGTGTGTCATTGTGTGTATGTGACATTATTACACCAGTGCACCAGTCTGTGTCTGCACTTCAAGTGTGCAAAAATTTGCGGGTGTCAAGTGAATGCCCGCGAATGTGCCTGTCATTGTGAGAAGCTCTGGAGAGGAGTGCGACCTAGTGCAAAACAGAGGTGGTCTGGAGAGAGTGGGGACAGAAACGTGAGCTCAGCTCGCGGAGATCTGGGCCTCAAGCGTCCCTTCTCCCCAACGCACCCCTCCGTCTCTTCCTGGGTACCTTTCTTCCACGCTGCCACATCCGCGCTGTGTTCCTCCCCACTGGGACCCAGCGAGCCCTCTCACTGCCGACGTTTCCCCTTTGGGAGTTGGACGCGGTTCTCAGAGGGGATCCGAGTCTGTCGGCTTCAGCTCTAGCCGGCCAGGTTGGCGGCTCCAGTGCACCTCAGCCCCCTGGGGGGCTCGGGAGATTATGGGCTGGTACAGGCGACTCCAGCTCGGACTCTCGGGCCGGCGGTGGGGGTGGGGGTGGGGCCCCAGGGGTACCGCGGGTCCTGGGACCGGAGCGAGATTCTGACGGTATTTGTGCCGCTGCTTCCTCAGATCCCCGCTCCAGGCCCTTGCCTCGCCGCATCATTGATGGGCAACCAACTGGACCGCATCACCCACCTCAACTACAGCGAGTTGCCCACAGGGGACCCGTCGGGGATCGAGAAGGACGAGCTGCGGGTCGGGGTCGCCTACTTCTTTTCGGATGAGGAGGAGGACCTGGACGAACGCGGTCAGCCAGACAAGTTTGGCGTGAAGGCCCCGCCGGGCTGTTCTCCCTGCCCCGAGAGCCCCAGCCGCCACCACCACCACCTGCTGCACCAACTGGTCCTCAACGAAACTCAGTTCTCCGCCTTTCGAGGCCAGGAATGCATCTTTTCCAAAGTGAGCGGCGGCCCTCAGGGCGCCGACCTGAGTGTCTACGCGGTCACCGCCCTGCCGACTCTCTGCGAGCCCGGCGACCTGCTGGAGCTGCTGTGGCTGCAGCCGGCGCCGGAGCCGCCCGCGCCCGCTCCGCACTGGGCCGTCTACGTGGGCGGCGGGCAGATCATCCACTTGCACCAAGGCGAGATCCGCCAGGACAGCCTGTATGAGGCGGGCGCGGCCAACGTGGGCCGGGTGGTGAATAGCTGGTACCGCTACCGCCCGCTGCTGGCCGAGCTGGTGGTGCAGAACGCCTGCGGCCACCTGGGCCTCAAGAGCGAGGAGATCTGCTGGACGAACTCGGAGAGCTTCGCCGCCTGGTGCCGCTTTGGCAAGCGGGAGTTCAAGGCAGGAGGGGAAGTGCCGGCGGGCACGCAGCCCCCGCAGCAGCAGTACTATCTCAAGGTGCACCTGGGGGAGAACAAGGTGCATACGGCCAGATTCCACAGCCTGGAAGACCTCATCCGCGAGAAGCGCCGCATCGACGCCAGCGGCCGCCTGCGAGTGCTCCAGGAGCTCGCCGACCTCGACCTTGTGGACGACAAGGAGTAGCCACCGCCCCGAGGCCGCCTGCCCCGCCTGTCTCCCCGCGCCCGCGCCCTCCCCCGCACCCGGGCTTCCCAGGCGGCGACTCTGCACCCCCACCCTTCACCCTTTCTGCGCGACCGCCGATGGCGGCCAGGGCCGGGGCTGCACCCTGCACCCAGACGCAAGGGACAGGAGGTCTCAGGAACTGGCTCCAGGACCAAAAATGCAGCTGCGCGCTCCGGGCCGAGCCCCACGGTGTTGGTGTTGGTGTTGGGAGACCCGGCAAGCGCTTTCCCCTTGAGTTTTAAAGGGGACGGGTGGGGGGAGATTGGGCAAGGGGAGCAGGGGCACAGCGTCCCCCAAGAGTCACTGCTCTGTGACCGACAGAGGACAGAGAATCTCCCCCTTTACTAGAAAGGGACCATCACCGCCGCCCCGATCTGAGGTGAGAATCGATCTTTTCAGGGCACAGGTCAGCCCCTGTATGGATGTGTCCCCAGATTGCAGAATTTCCAGGAAAACAAGCCTGTCCCTTACACACTTGTGAATAATTCCACAAGAGAGCACATCGGGACTGGTTATTCTGAGGTTCCCGGGACTCTGCCAGCTCTCCAGCCCCAGGTCTCTCCACACCGTATTCCAGGCCCTGGCTAAACTAGATACTGTTTGCTTCCTGTTCTTTCTACGGAGGGAAGCAAACGCACTCCGCACCCGCTTTTGCCTGGGAGCCTCCCTCCTGGCAGCAGGGAAGCCCTCCCGATCCCGGGAGGAAAATGGCGCAGACAGTTTGGTTCAGAGCCAGCCCGGCCCCGGAAAGGAGAAAGTTCACCTGGCGTCTTGGGAACTTGAATTTGTATTGAAAGGCGCTTGCTGTTCTTAACCCTAGATTGCTCCCTTCCTGGGCTGCATTAAAAAAAAAAGTTACACTGGTTAAATCACAAGGGGTTAAGGAGTCGAAGGAGAGGAGGAGAAAGACAAGGGAACATTGCAGAAACCAGCATTATTGCAACACCATAGCCAGTCTGTTGAATTTGGCTTTTCTTAACATAGAAATCTTAGAAGGTGGGGAAGTGGAAATAAAGTTTTAAAAATGAAAGAGCAGACTTCCAACTATGTCAACGAAACCTATCGTGTTGATGTTTTTATTGACCATTTTAGCAACATGCTAATAAAATTTCAAATTGAAATTTTTATTTTCATGGCTTTAATCCATGACAGTTTAAATACTGGGGGCCATTAAGAATGGATTTAGCTAAGAGCTTAGCTAACATTGCCTTTTCACTCTATTTTTCTCGAATCTTATGAGAATTCTGTTTTTTGAAGATTGTAGTTATTATTACCGTTATTATTTGGCTTTTAAACGGCCGTCCTAATCATGGTGGAGTTGTTAATCTGTGTATTTTGTACTGAATTTCTGTCAGGCAAGGGGCTGCTTTGGTGGAAATTGTTAGCAGGCTCCGTTAGATTTCCTTTCTCCATCTTGTAGACCTTTGCCACTTCACCTTTGCATTTCTTTCTCTACCCCTGATCCCCTTAAAAAATGACTCTCAAGTTGGTGGCTTTTTTCCTTCTCTTTTGCCACTCCTACAATTCATTCAGGACTGAAAGGATCAGGATAAACGTGCTTTTCCAAACAATTAAGACTGTTTGAAAGCCCTTCCCTGGCCAAGGATTTATATAAACTTTTCTCCTTTGTTGCAGCCCCAGCCTGACTGATGGCTACCTGGTTCCATGGGTACTAGACCTCTACAGCATCTGTGTCCCCTCCAGGGAATTTGTCCAATAATGGGGTTTAGCTAATTGTCACAAGCGATTGCCCACTGACAGCTGTGATTGAGTTGAGCAGCAAATATTATGGCCAAAGCCAATTTCTAGGCATTTCCCAAAAAATGCAATAAAAACTAGCCAAGGTTAGCTGAGACTGGAAATGCCTTTTTCATGGTAAATGATTCATTTCTGTTTTGTTTTTTGGTTTTCATCCTGGATTCATTCCCTGATCTTGAATCAAAAGGTCAGATCAATGAAATAAGAACTAGAGTATTTTTCTTAAGCCTACTGAGTGAATTATTTTTTAAAAATGTTTACATGCATATGCTTTCTCTCAGCACATACAACAGCAAAAGTTTTGTAATAACTAACTTACCTTTGCATGTTTGGAAACTAAAAGTCATTTATTTCCCTGACGTATTACTCTACCCAATGACAGATGGCAGTTCATAAACTCAAATTCTTTATTGTATCTACACACTCCACCTTCTTTCCTGTGTCCTACTACTGTATCTTGGCTCTCTGCTGTATTAAATAGCATCCTAAACACTTGTGCCAACAGGACTCCTTCTTGACATCTCCTGTGTCTACCTCTTGTCACTCAGAGGGTGGGATTCAGCAAAAGAAATGAATCTGTCTCTATCACACCTAAACCTAAGCTGGATTTCCACTGATGGCACATAATCACATTTTCCTCTTACTAACAGAGTAATTATTCCTCCAACAGAGGAATGACTTATCAGCTTTCGACTTGGTGAGACTAGCAATAAGAGTTTGATAGTCAAAGTAGCCCTCATCTCTCTATTGGCCTAGCCAGGATTGGGTTGATGATAATACTTCTAGTTCATAATAATAAAACACTTCTTACAAGGGGAACTTGAAAGATGTGTCAGGGTTTTTATTCCTGTTGGCCAATGTTACCAATAACCAGTGATAGAATAATTCTGATCACAGTGCATTATGGAAAGGATTTTACCAAGATATTATTTGACAGCTTTGTCCTGAAAGACATACATAATTTTAGAGCATTATCAATGGTGAGAGTGAAACCAAAAAGGGGAAAGTTCCTTTTGAAAATGGCAGGGACACACTTGGATATCACCAATGAATATAAGATTTCTGGATTTTATCAGAGTTCCAGAAAGTAAGACCAAAGCATCCTTTTCACAGCCAGACATTTTAATAAGGGTGAGGAATGAGTTTGGTTTGACTGTCTTCAGCAGCATGGGCTTCGTGGAAATGTTAATAATGTCCACCTGGCTTAGCCTGATTTTGATCATCAGCTCACCTGTGGGAGGAAAGTGGTCCCTAACCTCATTCTTTCTCTGCTTTCAGTGGGTGATTCTGGAAAGCAAATGACTTTAAAAAAGAAAGAAGGAAAAAGAAAAAAGAATAGTTTTACTCAAAGGAGTGTTTTGCCATACATTTGTTATTAAAATAGAGCTAAGGTGGAGGAGCAATGTGTGGAGACTGCCATACTTGGAAAAAAACCAGTCCAGAAACACCATTATTTACAAAGTGCATTCCTTCATTTAAAAAATTACATAGCAGTTAAAAATATTGAATTTATTTTTAAAGAAACTAAAAGTATATCAATGAGACAGGTATATTTATAAATTTAAATCCTTGTCATGACCCTATTATATTAAAAAAAAGTGAAATAGACATCCACTTATAGTCCAAAAAATAATATAACACTTAGCCAAAACAGGACATCAAATACAACAGTATCTGATATACAATTTTTGCTAGTTTTTTTTTTTTTTTATCATTTTGGTGTTTCTCTTCCTCTTTGTGTCAAGTTTCTATGGTGAACAATTTTGTTTGAGTAATGATTTTTTTGAAAACATAATCTTGGTATTTATAAAATAATGAATTCCCAGAATAATCTGTATATCCTACAATCTTCAAGCATTACTTTATCGATTATGTTTTGTGTGTGCTTTCAATAGCCCTGAGAATTCACTGTTTTAGTTCTCTAATAAATGGAGCAGGGTCAATTTCCGTGAAATCAGTACTAATTACACAAAAATATTAGCGCAACCTAACTCCTTTTATCCACATGGATATCTGCAAAGCTTTTTTCCTTTCCCTGTTTTAAACAAATGGAAATAATATAGCAAGTTCACCTTTCAGAGATGATTTGCCACATGTCCGCAGTGAAAAGTAGAGACCTTCAGTTTTGGGGGACATTGAGACTATATTTAGAAAATGTTTATCTAAGATCCAAATTGATTTATTTGCTTCTAAGTCCTACTATTGGCAGAATAGAAAGATGATAGGTAGGTAGGTAAGTAGATGATAGACAATAGATGATAGATGACTAGATAAGCAGACATGATAAATATATAAGTAGATATAGATGATACTTTGGTAGATAACAGACATCTACATGTATATATACAAACATTTACACACATATATGTGAAAACATCTATGCATTTCTAACAATTTCTACCTTATAACTTTGATTTCATTCACATAGACAGAGAGACATATATTCAGACTCTTAAAAGAGATACTAACTTTAGAGAAAAGAAAAAGCTAGGGGTTATAGCTAATGAGTAAGTGGAACAGCAAAGCAGCTGTGCCTAAAACTAAGTATAAACAGAAAGAAGAAACCGTTAGCTGTAGTTGCAATTTTGCAAGAATACTCTCCTTGTTCCTCTAAGAAGACATAAGATTCAAAGGAAAATGGTAAAGATTAGGAATTGAAAAATAAGATGAAAGATGAAGTGGGAAGGTGATGAGATGTTAAACTGAGTCAACCAGCTCTCTCCAATACCCCCCTACACCCCGCCGCATAGAGAACACCTGTTCCTCATCCTACCTGGAGACAGTGCAGCGAAGACCTTATTTTCCAACCATTTCATAATTTAAAAAGTCTTGATTTCATAACTCAGGTTATATGTTTACCTCGTTTGAAGGTGTAGCACAAGATCAATAGAAGTATTTGATTATGTTGGGGAGAAAGGAAAACTCTCCTTCCCTACCCTCAAGGCAGAGGGTGAGTTTTGTGATAACATTCATTGAGAACAAGCTGTGAGGTTTCATCTCTGATGGCTGACTGCACATGACACATAGTAGGTGCACAATCAGTAGAAGACTATAGCACCTTTACTCTACAAGGCTTCTCGGTGCTACTTGTCATTAGAAAATCCAGAAATCTCACCACCAGCTTATCTGTAAAGGGGAAGCTATATTTCTCTAACTGAAATTGGCAAGGTTTTCTAACTCAGAAGGCTTCTGAGAATATAATTTATGAGACTTAAGGTTGAATTCAGTTAAAAGGTAAAAAAGAAAAAAAAACTATCAAAGGATCCAAAGAGAAAATGCTCTTGTCATTTGGTGAGAAAGGGGAAAGAAAACTAATAATTCTGGCAATAACCTCTCACAACTTCACCTCTCATTTACCTCAAGGAAAGATGTTTCTCACATAAAATTACAAAAATATCCCTTAAGAAGGAAGCTTATTATTGAAGCTCTTGCTAAATTTTTTCTTTGGTGATATAGGGAAGACCTAAGATAATGTGAGCTTAACTCTCTGGGAAAATTAGCTTTGATGGAATTTGGTTATGAGTGGTTTTCTAAATACACATTACTCATTTATATATTAAAATATCCAAATAATTGTTATGCCCATTGGCTCTTATAATCCAATTATTTTTTTATGTGTACATAAGTTCTGAACTTAATTTTGTCCAAAGGGGAGAGACTTATAAATTATTAGGTGTGAATAGAATGAATGCTCGAAATTTGAAGCACAAAATAAACGCTTCACAAGTTAATTTGAGCTATAGTTAGTATTTTAAAAATCATATAAATTTCATGTAAGACTACAGCTTATACACTTCCTTAGGGAAATTCTCACCATTAATCTGAGATATAGACGTAATATTCTATTTCTGCCTCAATGGGAAACTGGAGGGCTCCTTCATTCTAATTATTTTGATATTTGCTCTAGGAAACAGGTTATTATTTTAAATCCAAATCATTCTTCTTCTAATAATTCTTCAATACGTCAGCCCTTTTCCCAGTACCAAGACCATGTTTTCAGATTTCAGATTCTCCTGGGGAATGAGCAGATTGGGGGATCATAATGATAACGATTTTGTAGCATCACCCCAACTCTCATTGCTTGTGCCCTTATTTCTTGCTTCTTTATGCTTCTCAGGGGAAGTATCTTTCCAGAGTTGGAATCTGAAGGCTCAAGAGTAGGGTTGCTCAATTTAACAAATAAAAATACAGACTGCTTAATTCTGTTTGATGAATAAGAAGCAATCATTTTAGTATATATAATGTATTACATATATATATATATTCAACTACAAATGAATATCCAGTTTATTATCTGGCATCCCTACTCAGGGAAAAGCCTATCATCTCTAAGAAGCCACAGACCACTGATTTTGTCTGCTCAGATTGCTTCTGGGTCTTTTAAGGCTGAATTCAGATTCAGTCTCAGAATGATCATTTATACAATCCAGGAGAATCCTCAGAAGTTCACAGAACCCCAATGACTAAGAGAGCTGTTGTTGGAGTATAGGTATTCCATGTGTCTCAAATCTTGAGCTCTTTTGATTATATTAAACAGGACATGATGTCCTTTATGTGAGTGTACAGTACTTTCTCAGAGGCAATTAGAAACAATTTAGGCCCCTTTTTAATCCCTTCAGTTACTTATCCCAGTATAGGACCTTATCTCATACCTGGATATTCCACAGAGTGCTCATCTCGTTATCCCTCCAGCTCCTCTATCCAAACACCTTGGCCATAGTGATCTTTCCAAATACAGACACATCACTCACAAGATAAAGACAAACCTCCTAATGGGGCAGTCAGGTCTGACCCGTCAATGACAAAGCATTTTATAGAACATGGACTTTTCATTCATGCTTCCTTGACTTCCATATTCTCTCACCCACCCCGTTGCCTTTTTCCATTCCTGAGCAGAAATCCCTTTGTCCTCCATCCTTCAAGGAGCCTACCTCCATGTTCCTCTAGCATGGTCTTCGTTATTTTCTTCTGTGTGTTCCCACTGAACTTGTTTATACTTTCCATAGACTTAATCCTTCTTCATAAAGAGTGTTTAATTCTGCCTGTCCCTAGACTGATATTTGTTAGAGAAAGCCTTGACTTACTCATTTTTGCAGCCGCCAAGTCTAATACTTTTGATAAGTGTTCAATGAGGGTCTACAAAATGGATGAGAGGAGGGAAAGGAGAAGAGTTGACTTCTCCTTTATATGAGACACATAAACCATGAGCTGTCTCTCTGAAGCAAATCATAGTAGGAAAGGACTAAAAGAGTTAAATTTCTAGCTGATTTTCCCTAAGAGCCATACAATAATAAAAAAAAAGTTTTTGTTAAGGAAATAAGGTGAAATTATGAAGAATCTACATTGCATTACTACACAGCAAATGATGAGAGATTAGCCACATGGAGTTTAAAAGTTTCCTCTGCCCTGGTTATACTGGCACAAATATTTCTTCATGAATGAACTTTATGAATTTCATAACGATGGAACTACAGATTTTTCTCCTCTAGGTAATTTAATTTCCACCTAGGTGAGATAGCTTTGAGAGTTGAAAATTTAGAAGGCAGTTTGAAGATTGACTTGCAAGAAGCAAAGATGAGACAAGATATTTTCCATAAGGGCCATTTCAGCAAATGGTCAGAGAGGTTCAGGCAGTGCAGAAAGACTACAGAAACCCTAAGTCCTGCTCACTTTGTAGGGAGAAAAACGTTTCCCAGTCTGAGCACTAAGCAAATACATCTCCATGTCTTAACCGCTGTGGCCCATGTGGGATGCCTGACATTCCAGCAGGGGGCGCAGAAAGAACCCAGCCTCCTCGGAAGTATGATACTGACCTCCTGGTCAATTGAAGGGCTAGAATTATTTAAATAATTTGCTATGCAACTGAGCACTAAAGAAAGTAACTAGATTAATGTCTTATGAAATATATATGCCTTTATATTCGATATTTTCTCTGGAACTCTTAGGAGGAGCATCCCATGTTTTTCCAGGAAGTTAATACTAACACCTCTAGACATTTAATATAGTTTAATCTGGTTATGGTCATGGTTATGACTGTCTGTATCTAAGAAAAGGCACTTTAATTTGGGATTTTGAATCATTGTATCCTGTTGAGAAAAGAGTGTCAAAACTCAAGATGGAGTATAATTTTAGAATCAAATGTTGTTACTAATTTCGGACTAGAAATCCAGGTAAATAAGGGTTATGGTGAAATATTGCTTTTGCTGGAGAGCGATATCCAGAGGAGAGAGCAGACATTTCATTATGCAGCCTCACCATTCTGATTTCAGAAGTCAGTGCCCCTCATGTACATTATTATGTTTGTGTATAATTTTATGAGACAGGGTCTAGTCCATGAAACAGGATCAGAGGTAGTTACTCCATCTTCTGCAGACCAAGAAAATATGTGCCAGATCTGATCAGTGCATATAACTTCTTTAAAGCCTTTAAGAGCTGTCCTTACCTTACCAGGCAAAATCCAGAGCATGTGGCATCATTCAGGATCTGTGCAATTCTGCCCCATGTGTCCCAACCTCTGAAACTTCATCCCTTGACCTATGAGGGTCTCCCTATAGTCATCTGTACTGAACCACTTAACATTTTCCAGAAGCCAAGACATTGTATGTCTCTCCCTTAGCTGCTTCATTTCTGTGGCACATCTTTCTTTTATCCTTGGCCACATAGCAAACTCCTCATTATTTACGACCCAACACATCTATCAGCTATTCTGTAAACCCTTTTCCCCTGCAACACTTCTGCTTCAACCACAACAAGGAAAACCCATCCTTTCTCACTGAGCTTCTGTAGCTTTTGATCCACACATTTAACATTCACTTCACCCAGTTAATATTCCAATTTTCAGCCAGGAAACTATGTCACACATAATTTATTTAGGTTAGTAAGACTCTTGAGGCAGGGAGCTTGGCATTTTGATCTTTGGTTCCTTAGTAGCTAGTATCTAGTCCATGTTCAATGTTCAACCAATGCCAACAATTAGGTCAACTTAATTCCAAAGCAACTATTCTTCTGCAAGAACCAAATGTTATTTTTAAATTAATTCCCTAATGGGAGATCCACTCCTTAAACACTTGTCAGGCCCCTATTAAAACTAAGTCTAAGTTTTAGGTCATGTGAATGTGAAGAAATCTAGACTTCAAGAACTCAGTCTGGCAAAGGAGACAAGTATGTTATTAGCCATAATCTACTAGAGCCTGGACTTTAACAATAGGTTACTACCAAGTTATTGATATTTTCAAAAGTGACCAAGGAGGAATTTCAGGGTGAATGGACAATACCAGTTCCCAACTGTATTACTATCCAACTTTAGGTCAAAGACATGTTGAGAGTATGCAGGTCGCCTCTGTGTCTTCAGCAGATCCTGACTAAGGATAGGGTGCTCAGTCTGCCCCTCACTCTACAGTTCCCACTGCTCAGGGTGCTGAATGGGTAGGAGTGACCTCTGAGGTCTCCAGCTGCTCTTCCATTGTCTCTTGCTTGAACAGGAAGTGGAAATAAAGTTGATGGATCAGTTTCTTTAAAAAAAATGTTATAGGTGGTCAAGGGAAGATTCATTATGAAATAGACCTCAACCTCAAGAAGTGATTGGTGATGGGTGTGGTATGGTGACAGACATCTGAAGAGGTGTGACCCTTTTCTCCTAAATCATATATGATATTGAAAATCAATGTCACCTCAACTGAAAAAAAGGAATCAAGTCATTGACTAGCAAACGTCTGAATGGTTTTTCTAAGATGATCACAATTCTTGCTGAAACTATTAAGAGTTGGTGAAATATATCTGTTTTTTCAAACTATTAAATACAACAGCCAGTCTCCTTTTATATAAAACGATGTTTTTACAGTGAGTTTGGTCCAGAAAATTCTGTAGAAGTGAACATAAATATATTAAAGCAAGACCTTTTGCTGTGGAACAGTCAAGATTGGCAGATTATTAGCATTTAATTTACCAATTAATTCACCTCCTAGAGCATCACTGTAGGCAAGATCTTTGATTGATAGATGGAGGGGTTATATAAGATTCAGTTCACAGGGTTAGGACAAGCCCTCCAATGGGAAGCTGTATAAATTAAGAGCTTCTCAGGTCAAAGCTTGGCCCAAAGCAGTGATGATCTTGAGGAAAGGTGTCTTTACTCAGATGAAGAGATCAAGGTCACTGACAGGTTAATAGGACCACAGGTCAGTTCTGTGGAGAAAGGTGAACTATAGAGAAAAATCATCCAAATGCCAGGGGCGATGAGGACATTGGTCGGATACAGTGTACAAAAATGTTTCAAGATTAAGACACTTTAACCAAGGTAGAATTAACAGGTGATATGGAACTAGTTGAGAGGAAATTGACAAGTCTAAGAATGATACAGATTCACAGATCTATGTAAATATTTCCATTTAAAGAATAGTGTGTGTAATTTAAAAATGACCTTTGAAAAAACAAGAAATCTATTAACTCTGGAAATATTTTTTTTTCACAACAAATAATAGGATTTCCATTAAGAAAAGCAAATCTAAATCTCTGATGTCAAAATACCTTGAATTTCCTCAGGTGTTTCCAGTGACTTTTGGTGTAAAGTACTGGCTTTCTAAATGTCTCCAGTAATTTTGGTAAATATTTCCATGAAATTTAGCATATAATACGAACAGAATTCCCATTTTCACGTAAAATTCCCATTTGCTTTAAAAAGGAGAAATCTCAAATAATATACAAAGATTGAGAAAGCCCAGATAACCAGGTATACAAAGAATTAGTGACTGAATTGCAATTCCTTAAGTGTTGGAACTCATGTTAATGAATTCCAAAGCAAAACAGCTGACTTTATGCATTTATTTTAATAAGGCTGTGAAAACAGTCCATTTACAGTATAAAAATCCCTTGTCTTTTAAAAATGCCAGACAGAATATTTTAATAAATTAAATTTGTCTGCCTGTCAAATCTGTCAAATTGACAAGAACCCTCAAGGAATATTGCTGATTTTGTAGTTGTCTTCTTCCAATAGGATTGCATTTGGAATTTAATAGGGGCTGCTAGAGAACCCAGCCATTAGAGTAAACTAAGTAACACATGCTAACACAATAACCTAAGTCACAGGACCAAGATGACGTTGTTTCCTTTATAAACTCCTTTGTTAGCTATCATGATAATACCTTGAATATTATATTTGTATATAATCATGAAATATTTTATGGAAGTGAAAAAGCCCACATTATCAGAATGATAATTATTGTCATTTGCTCAGAGATGTGTAGCTGGCAAAGTCAGTTGTCATCCTCACAGCCAGCCTGTGTCTGTCTTTCTGTCCCATTCTACCAGTGGTGACACTGGAGCTTGGCAAGCACAGACACCCTGATCAATACTATAGGCAGGTCATGCATTTAGTAGCACCAACACCTTAAAGCTGGTATTCTGACCCTGTATTTCTCTCTCTCATAAGATTTTCCTGGAATAACTAAACACTTTCTTCTACCCTTTCCCCATAACTCAAGATAACATTTCCACCTAATGTAGCAGAATTTATACCAAACCTCTAGTAGCAGTTGATGGACAAAGATGAACTCTTAATTTTTCAAAATAATGTGCCTAACAAAATAGGTATGAAGCCTTCACAAACACAAACCCAACCAACTGATCACACGTACGCAAACATATGCTTTGCTATCCTGTCTCCTCAAATGAAAAACTTCCAAATGCTGATCTAAGAGTCAAAATCAAACTTTACTGTTCAGATTCTTTTGCTTTTCATCCTTAACTTCTTGTTGGATATTATTCAAAGGCTCTGTGTCCATCACCAGGGATCTGAGGTACAGTCTTCTCCAGACTTTTCATTTATTGGTCCATAAATAGTAGGCTGCTTATAGTGTTTGGGGGAAATGTCTTTCAAAAATAAGCAGAACAAGAAAAAAATCAATACACACTATGCCTCTAATTGCTTTTACGAAGTCTAAAATTCTGGATTAAAAAATGGAGACATGACTACAATTACATTTTCTGGCAGCAACCTGCAATGTTTGTGCAAAATAATGCCTGTTTAGTGGCTGGCCAGCTGGAACAGCAGGGCCACGCAGGAGCCTGGCCCTACAGAGATCTGGATGAAGGACATTTATATCTGTAAGGAGGCATGTTTAACTTCGCTTGGAGAGTGCTACCAGGTGACTCAACGCTTACCCCTGGCCAGTCTCATGAAAATATATTCAATGACTCAAACCATGCCATTTCAATTTCGGAATGAGATTAGTTATTCCTCATGAACCATGAACTCACTAGAGATCAAAATAGACACAAACAATAGTCAGTAAGGAAATCATCTAGAAGAAGGGTAGCATAATGGAAAGGGCACTGACTTTGAAAACCACATGGACACCCAACTGACTGCTGGCTTTCTGGCTGTGGGACTTTGGACAAATCACAGTGGTGGATCTTCATTCATTCACCTTTGAAAAGGAGATCATAAGCTCTAACTCTCAGGGTTAGAATGAAGTTAGATTTTTTTTTAATGACTGTAAAATTGTCCACCCAGAGTGCTTTGTATATAAAAGGCAAACAGTTAAATCTGATGAATCTAAGTTAAAATATGAAGGAAATTTTCTTTTATCATTGAGATTTCTAATTTCCTCTTTCTTAAATGGGTTTGTCTCCACTGGGATGAAAAATCTTTGGGGACAAGAGACGTTGTTTTACTCATGTTTCATCCTTCTTAGAAGAATTTCAAGTATGTACTGATGGTTCAAAAAGTTTTGCTAAAAAGCAAATTGATGTTCTTTGGAAAATGAAAATGGGTGCTTTTTAAAATAAAAATAAGAATTATTCTATTAAAGGAAAATCAATTACCTCCCCCATAGTTTATACAATAATCACATCAAAGCTACATTAGAGACCTATACAGAGTCCTGTGGTGGAGTTTCATGGCCAAAGAATTCTCTGCATTAGTCTCCCCTCATCCACTGAGAACCATTTCCACTCTTAGCTGCCATTCCTGCTTCTAACAGGCAGGAAGCTTGGGTGACCTTCTATACACTTTGAACCAAAAACTCTACTACACAGTTGTCTCTGCTGCATATTGCAGGGAGATCAGAGACAAATGACTCTGTTTTAAAAATTATGTTTTCAACAAAAGAGAACATAAACAGCCTGGAGTACATCAAAATAAAAGTTTCTGTACAGCGAGAGAAACCATAACTAAAACAAAAAGACACTAACCTGAATGGGAGAAAATATTTGTATACCATATGTCTGACAAAGACTGAT
Organism: Galemys pyrenaicus; assembly: GCA_019455555.1. Taxonomy (NCBI): domain Eukaryota; kingdom Metazoa; phylum Chordata; class Mammalia; order Eulipotyphla; family Talpidae; genus Galemys; species Galemys pyrenaicus. The sequence goes on from JAGFMF010011380.1 coordinate 17,801,577, forward strand.
ATCAAAGATCTAGAAAGATCTCAAAAATTCTACAAAAGCAAAACAAATAAACAATTAAAAAATTAAAAAATAAAAAAACAATTAAAAAATGGGCAAAAGAGCTAAAAAGACACTTCTCTAAAGAATACATATAAATGGCCAATAGGCACATGGAAAAGTGTTAGTCATCCCTTATCATTAGGGAATTGCAAGTCAAGACCATGATGAGATACTCCGTCATGCCTGTGAGAATGACCATTATTGAAAAGATCAGAAACAACAAGCGCTGGCAAGGGTGTGGGGGGAAAAGGGGACTCTCCCCCTGCTGGTGGGAATGCAAACTGGTCCAGCTCTCAGGAAAGCAGTGTCAAATTATCTCAAAACGTCAAAAATGGATCTGTCATTCAACCCAATAATTCTACTCCTAAGTATTTACCAAAAGAATTCAGAAACATTAATTCAAAAGGAAACTTGTACTCCCATGTTTATTGTAGTGCTATTTACTATAGCTAAATTATGGAAACTACCTAAGTGCCCCAGAACAGATGAGTAGATCAAAATGTGGTATATATACATGATGGAGTATTACTCTATGATCAAAAATGATAAAGCCATGCCATTTGCAGCAACATGAATATAGCTTGAAGGGGTAATGTTAAGTGCAAAAGTCAGAAAAAGAAAGATAAATACCAGATGGTGTCACTAGTATGTGGAATATAAAGTAATCAAACTAATAGACAAAGACAAGCTATAAAACCAACCCTTGAGAGCTGACTACAGAACTGAAGTGCCAAGGGAGGGATGTGTGGGGGAGGATAAGAACAAAGAGGGAAGAAGCACAGTGGTTTCTAGTCATGGAATATGGGTAATTTGGTGTTGGGTGCACTCTGGTGGTAATACCTGATGGGGCACCCCAATACTACCTCAATTTAAAAAATTAATTAAAAAACAAAAACAATGCAAAAATTATCATTTTTGTGATTATTCAGAAACGCACTTTTAAAAGCAAAAGGAATGTTAACACATATCACATTTTTCAAGCTGTACAACCATTCCCCACAGACTGAGTCTCTGCTTTGGAACCCCTGCTATGTCATGAACACAGCAAAAATCAATTTCCTCATCTCTGGCCTTTATCAATATTTGCTATGCTACAATTAAATTTAAACTAATTTATTTTAAAATCAATCCATATATATGTGACTTATAAAGGATACCTATGTTCACTATTTTCATTGAAGTGACATTGGTTTACAACACTGTATATGACTTAGAGGTTCAGTCTCACCCCTTGAGGTCTGTGTTCCCACACCACACCCACCACCAAGACACCCATCATCATCTCCCATCACAGTCCTCTGTGCCTCCTCCCCTCTTCTTCCTGTCCCTTTGGGAGCCTCATTTCTATAGTCAGATTTCTAAGGTTCGTTACTGGTTCAGTCAAACTAATAATTTTATTTTATTTTTTTATTAATTATATTTGACATCATTTGTATTCCCCAGGGAGTACCCACCACCATTCCACCCCTGCACCATCACCTCAGTCCTTGTGCACTTTCTGCCCTCATCCCCGTTTTTGCCCTCCCCTTCCTCCCCTCCCCCCATTGTCTCTTTGGTTTACCTTGGCTTTTGGTCTTGTTGAGTTTTTCAAACTAATAATTTTAATATTAATGTATTTAAAACAATAATAAACCTGTACAGGTTACAAAAATGATAGCTTTACTAAAAATAACTATTTTCAAAAAGTATAGAGTGGTACTGCTTTACGTTCGTGCAAATTTCTTTAATGCCTGGCTTACTAGAAAGCAATGGGATGCTCCTGTCTGCCTTTGCATTCAAATCTATTCTGGCATCACACATCAGGTAACCACTGAAAAATTCTGCAAACACTTGTGGAAGAATGAGAGTAGAAAAGCTAATATAGTAAAATCATGGAAACAGTTTCAGCAGGTACATCCCCCAAAATGAGCTCAGTGACCCTGCAGGTACCAGGAGTCTGCTTTGGGAACCACTGCAACTGACACCTGCCCAGTCTTCTACGCAGCTCCCCATTACATGCCTCCAGAGTTCACAGCCAAGTTCAAATGCCAAATCATCAATGAGCTACACATGTAACTGGTATCAAGTGATATAACCAAAAATATTTTTTAAAAAATGTTCCCATTTCTGCCATCAGTCAGGTGCCTGAACTTTTTCTTTCTTCAGCAACGGAAAGTCCTTCCATCCTTCTATGGTGCAAGGGAAGTCTTATGTGGCACATGGAGACCGTAGATCCTTGAAAGAATAATTTCCAACTTTTAATAAAAGTTATTGCCCTTCCCTCTCTCCCAAAGGGGAATGCCTGTGGCCAGCTCACACTGTTTTCAACCATTTTCTCCCTCCATAATTTCAGATCCCACCTCCTCGGGAGTGTGGAGATCCTCCTCCACAGTCCTGCATATCTGTGCAGGACATGGTGGAGGAAGGCTGGTAAGAGGATCAAGACGTTTATGACTCGAGTGAGACTTCAGTAAAATGGCTCCCTGCTTCCTGTACCCAGCAAATGTTAGAGCTGAATCCTTCTCTCACTGATGCCTATGGGGGTTCTTAGAGACCCACCCACCACCAACTCATGGTATTGCAGCTGAACCTCCTCCAGGGTGAAGTGACACTATTCCAGCAGCCATAGCACCATTACCAATTACCAACTAAGGCAAGAAGCAATCTCTTTGCTAGGAAAGTGCTACGGGATCTGAGATGTTCCTCTCCCACATGATGCAAAGGAAATAATCAAGTGTCTTTTGTCTGGATACCCCAGAAGTGCACTAGAGTCTCTTGTCCTCTGGATGTCCTGGACATTCTTGTCCTCTATGAGGCCTTTGGATAAGACAGAATGACCCCTCCCTCCTCCTGTCTGTCTGTGGGGTGGGAAGGTTTAGGGCTGGGGAATTGAAGGAGTGAGGGGTGGGAGCTGGGGGATCCAGTTCACCAGCATTCTCGGAAAAATCCTCCTTTTGTATTTCATCAATGTGGGTTTCAGAGTTGTCTAAATCAGTTCTCTGCCAAGTACAGAGGATTTTTTTGAATTCTCTGGGATCACATTTCTTTTCTCTCTCAGTGACATAGTCAAAGCATCCAGTTTAACATCCCTTATTCACTTGAAAGGAACTGCACCCACTGGCTGCCCCCTCGCCCCAGGAGCTCAGGTGGACACATAATTTGTTCTGTCTCCTTGTGTTCAGGAGAAGTACTGACAGCTCATAATTGGTCATAGTTCTCAGGAAATTTGCATTTAAACTGGAGCAATGCTTGCTTTTCTTAGTATAATTTGTCTTACATTTTTGAAAGTAATAACTATTCATTAAATTACATTTGAAAAATGCAGAGAGAAAAAACTGTCTATAGTTCCACCACCCATATGAAACCGCTCCTCACTTATGTGTCTTTTCCTCTAAGAATATCTTAATGCATATCTCAATTCTAGCTGTATTCATATAAATAAAATTTTGTATCATACATTTTACTAATCAATATGCACTAAGCATCTCCAACATCAATGCAAACTCTATGTACATATCAACTTAATGATTGCAAAGTATTATATTAAAGGGATAGATCAAGATTTATCTAGTCACTATCTTTATTGTAAAATATTTGCATGATTTATACTGTTTGATATTGAAAACTATGTCATAATAAATATCTTTAAATGGATATGTCTTTCCTGTTTTCAGTTATTTCCTTAGAATACATTTCTAGTTGTGGAGCTTTAGGGTAAATGGAAATGAAAGATTTCAGGACACATACAAAGGAGCTAATAATTTAAGATGCTAAGCTGTGGAGGGTGAATTTATCTTATGCTGTGTTCATTGTCACCACTGATCCCTGCCACCTGAAACTTTTTATTGACTCATTTCCTTTATTTTCTAGTCTTTACTCTCATTAACCCACCATGACAGTAGAAGGTGAGGTCAATTTACTTGCATGTGTTTATATAAGCATGCATCTTAATTTTGTATGCTTATATTAAAATGCACACACATGATGTTGTGCTTTAGATTAAGTATTACTTATTACTTCTTTCATCCAGCACTGTTTTAAAGACTTGTCCATATTATTCTGAGCAGAGCTCATCTATGACTTCAGAGTATTGCATGTTATTCTGTCCTGTGCATCCATTGTGTTACACGTCTCTAATCCTTAGCTAGTAGATCCCCTTGAGAGCCTGTATCTCTGTACTATCCAGCACTGGAGAGACAGTGCCTGTCCCACCACTGTCCCTGCCCCTCAGGGTTCTGCAAAAATGCAGAAGGGAGCATGGGGGTTTTCAGGTAGACCCAGCTCCAGCTGTATCAAGTACTACTTGATTGTCTTCCAGGGTGATGGCCCCTGTCTGTTCTCCCCGGAGCAGCGCATGCATGCCCCCACACCCACAGTTCTCAATGGCACTTGATATTACCTGACTTTCTGATGTCCCCATTCGGACTGTAGTCAAATAGCATCTTACGGTTATTTTCACTGGCATTTCTCTAAAGAGCAATGAGCTTCACTGTATCTTCATATGCTACTTAGTCTTCTAGTCTTTTACATTTCTGTAAACTGATTTCCATCTTTCTCTTTGCCCATTTGTCTGGTAAGAGTCTCAGTTTTGTTCTCACTAGTGTGAATACTATTAACATTAATAACTATTTTTCATATAGTATTTTAGATTTTTCTCTCTGAAAATGTTTTTTTCTAGGTTGATTCATAGATTCTTGAGTTCATCATATCTGATATGAATGTGTCTATTTTAAACTGGTGATACATTCCATTTTTTAAAAAATGCTATTAATTTTTAAGCACTGAGCTTATATCCTACTGAATGGATATATTTCCTATAACATGTGCTTCCATTTACACATCTCTGTACCTATTCCTTGACTTTAAATGATTTCCTGATGGCTTCTCTGTCTTTCAATGCTTCCAATTTATGCTATGGAGATTATTATATCAGTAAATCGTGATTTCAATAGCTAGTAGTCCTGATCCTCTCTCTTTGCTTCTATTTCAGAATTGTCCTAAATATTCTGATGTTTATTTTATTTCATTTGCTTTACTCTGTAGACTAGAACACTAAGTATAAGATTAAGTAGAAACAATGTTAACAAGTACTTTCACATGGTTCTGATATTAAAAGAAGAGCTTCTTAAATTCCAGCATTCAGTATGTTTGCTGTAAGATTTTAATAGGAACTTTTTAAAAAAGAAATTATTTTTATTTCTAGTTTATGCTACACACCAGCTTCAAGCTTACCTGAGTAAGACTGACAAAACCTAATACTGGGGAGCATGCAAATCTCTCATCTAACAATCATGGGCACTAAAGGGATGCAATTAGGTAATTTAGATAATTCTAGTTTCTACTAAGTTTGGAAATACTCTGAAACTGTGACCCAGCAATTCCTCATAGATATCAGTCCCAAGAAACATGGACACAGACTAACAAATGACATGCACAAGTAAATTAAAAACAGTGTTACAGTAATAGCAAAAAGCTGGGAGCAACTCAAATCTCTATCAGCAGTATAGAATAGGCACTAACTGGGCTCATATACCCAGATTGCTTTAGTGCTATACTCAACAGCAATACAAATTAATTATGCTTACATGAAAAATATAGATAAATTTCACTAATGTAATGTTGAACAAAAGAGTATTCTATTCTATATACATAAAGGTTTAAAAAAAAAAGATAAAACTACTCCATGGGGTTATATAAGCAAAGAGTGGTAACCTATGGCAGGGAATAGTGAATGAGAAGGACCTCTAAGGTACTGATTACATTTTAATTCTTAATCTAGGTGATAATTCCGTTGGAGTGTCCCTGTACCCCCAGGGTGAGATCTGGGGCAGCCCACTAGTTCTTTAACCCCATTGAGCTCCAACTACACTGTTTTTCATCCTCAGGATGTGGGAATAAGTAGCCCAATAAAGGACTGAACTCGGTTTCTTTAATTCAAAAGGAATCAGGGGAGGCTTCCCTGGTGGCGCAGTGGGTTAAGCAAGGCACTATGAAGCAAACAGCAGCCACTGCAGCACGAGTTCGATCCCTGCTGCCGGCCAGGAAGGGAACCCACATGGCGCAGCAGACCTCTCCTGCTGTGCCTGCTGCTCCCCTCAGCAGTGTACTTCTGTTGATCTGCCTGTTCTGCTCCCTGCTCTCTGTGGTGAATCCTCTCACCGCCCCCCCACACCTCTGGCCTGTACCCCAGTGCTTGTGTGCATAAATAAAAAAAAATATTAAAAAAAAAAAGGAATCAGGGAGCTTGTGAGATGCTGGGAAGGGGGTGGGTGAACAGCCATTTTGAGAGCCCTTATAACATGAAGAGCTACTCTCGAGCAGCTCTGGAGAACACCTGTCTCATTGGCTGACACCTAGGAGTAGGGGTGGGGGAGCCTGAGTAGTCCCCCAAAGCCCCAGTACAGGACCTCTTAAGACTTCCCCGGAATCAACCCCCCAACACCCCACATGTTCTTAGCCCTAGCTGCTGTCTGAAACATGCAGCTTCATGGCCCCACCTCCATTCTGTCACTGAATGCCCTTCCTGTCTTCTAGAGTTCTTCCTCTAGCCTGTTAAAATACATCTTTTCTTCCTGTTTTCTTGCACCAAAGTCACCTTTTTGCTTATAATTATGGGCTATGGGTCAAAGTATGTGGACCCAGAACCAGTGAGAGGTCTGACCCAGTGTTAGTTTTCTGACCCTGGTAACATTATACCCAACCACCAACTTCTTTGGCTTCCCTGGGACCATACAGGAGTTTGAGCCTGTCATCATAAATTACCTGTGCAGATCAATAGTTATTTCTCTTATTCTAAATTATAATCTTTATCTGGTTTATATATCAAGCTTTCAAGAATTTGTTTGACATAAATCTGTCCACAAATTTCTGAACCTAAAGAACAGAGTTAAACTTCTTAGTGACTCCATCAAAATGAACAGCTGTCTTAGAAACCATGCACTTGACATAAAGAAAGTTGATGAGAAGAATTTCAAATCTTTCGCTGATGGTTCTTGATCTCAGATTGGCACTGCAGACCCCAGAAAAAAGTCTATGCCCATTTCCTGTGACAAAAGCCACAGTCTTCTCCCATTCTGGAGTAGCAACAGCTCTCACAGTCAGCTGTGAGACACACAACTTCCAGGAATAAACACTGTGTTGCAGTCTTCCTTGCACCTAGATTTGCTCATGAACCAAGTTCTGACTGATGAGATATGGGCAGAATCCATGCGTACAGTTTTCTGCCTGCGCTCTTGAAGGGAAGGGGTAATCTCGTATCTCTGTTTTTCCTTTCCTGATGACTGGAATATAAATGAAGTGGTGAGCAACTTGGCCTTGTAGGCAAAGGTAGATGGGAATGTTAGAAACATGTTAGAGACTATTAGTGCAACAGACCAGTGCCTAAGAGATTCATGACACTCAGCTGCCACACAAGTTTAGACCTTTAGGAAAAGGCAAGTCAACTTCTATTTTGTGAAAATCATGGTTATTTTGGATTTTTGTCACTGGGTACAGAGACTAGATCTTAATTTGCTCCTTAAATGTGTTATTGAACCCAGTCACTGTGACTGGAGAAAGTCTATGATATGGAGATTGAACGAGGAAATTGTATGATCTCTTTCCTAAGGTTTTTACATTTAATGTTTACACTCATGCTAGGCTGCTTTTCTCCTCTTTTTAAGTTGGCTCTGAATCTTGCAGGAGGTGCATTGACACAAAGACAATTCAGTATCAGAGAAACTACTCAACTGACCTTGAGATGCTGGCAAAATAGCAAATTTATCATACTCAGGCTACTGGCTGGACACTTTAAAAAAAAATAGGAAATTCTTGGGGAAAAGTGATTAAAAAGGTAGGGGTTAATCATCTGAAATCATTAAAATCATCAATTAAGGAAATAAACAGGATGTATCTTTGGGTAGATAGTTAAATGTATTTTGAAATTCTTTCTTATGGGAGAAATAGAAATTACCTCTAATGGTAAAGAGCAGGAAAGAAAGTGGTGGAGTTAGAGAAGAGCAAGAAAATTAAAGGGTTAGAGAAGTTTAGTCTATTAGACAGAATATTGTGGAATTTACAAAATGGTTCACCTCAGACATAATGCATTTTTAAGGACATCATACTCATTTTCTGCTTTCACTACCATGAGAGACGAGAACAGTAAAGGAATTGCACTCACTCAACAGAGAAGGAACTTGTCACTCAACACACTTTGGCTGGGTATTCTCCAGATGGGTAGGCCAGCAAAGTTAAATTCCTCCCCTCATGGAGCGTATGTGGAAGAGATAAACAATAAGAGTTAAAAAAAATAAATAATACAAAGTCAAGTTCTCTTAAAGTGCCATAAACTAATCTATGATAAGGGATATGAGTGACGAGGTAGGAAATCTGTTGTTTGAGAATGAATGGTGGATCTGCCTCTCTTAAGAATTGTGAATGAAAGCAGGGACTGCAAGAGAGTCATATCCAGGGAAAATGTTTTCCTGAGGGGAAACAATAACTGCAGAGGCAGTTGAAGTTGGGCAGCTCTGGATTTTCTTAAGTGCAGCCAGCAAATTGTTGCCATAGAAGACAGATGGCCTAGGTAGCAACCCCTGTACTTACACCTCCAAGCTAGGACAACCTTTCTAAACCCAACAATCTAGTAAAATAATAGCAGATAGGACACAAGTAAGGGATGAATGCTTCTAAACTCTGACCCCTAATTCTATCTTGATATTATTTGGTTTCCCAGTGTTGCTCATACCATCTTTAGCGCATGTGGTTGGAAAAAGCAAAAGAACAAGGAAAACCACACAGTTGAAGATACCTCATTCATTCCCTTATTAAAATCCTTACTATTCAGTGTTACCATAAGTCCTCTGCTAAATCTTAAGGATCTGTGACTAAAACATTTCATGACCATATAAATCAAAAATACATAGGAGAAAAATCTTTACAACACAGTGAAATCTTTACAACACAGTGATTCTGTAAGAACACTGAAAATAGTAGGTCTAATTTGATATTAGGCTTTTGTTAGGAAAAGAATCTTGGTGACCTTGGAAGGGCTAAGGTTTTAGGAGCAAACAATTTTGTGTTCTTCCAGCTGTGCCAGTGTTTTTAACTAGTGGTGTGACTTGCGCAGTTGAATTAACTTTCGTGAACCTTGGATCATTCTTGCTCATCCAGTGACCATAATAATGTAAAAGAGACTCCAAAGCACATGATGCTAAACCCAGCACCTAGGAGTTATGCATAAGTAGCAGTTTTGTGCTAAGGAAATTTTGAAATAGAAGATGACATTTGTGATCACTCTTGAGATTTCAGAATCATTAGTTGTGAAAAACAGAAAAGAAGCAAGACAGAATCCATTGTACTTAATCAAGATAGCATGAAAGAAATGATAAGGTGTCTGGGGAATACATGATTATTTTGGGTACCATTAAGACAAAAACAACATGAGAATTAGCTGGATGATACCACTGACCACAAGATATGTCCTAAAGTCAGAGATGTTGAAATATGAAAAAAGTATACTCTAGAATGAATGATATGTGTTCTTTGAAGGTTTTGGCATTATAACTAAAATATAAAATATAGGTCAGAATGATAATGATGGAGGTTAAAGTCTGATTTCTCAAATTCACCTTTTCTGCAAGGTTTCTTTATAGTTCTTGGATGATTACCCTCAATGGGAAATTTAGATTCAAATATAAGTTCAAATCCAGAGTTTTACAGCTCATTAGACTGGATTTTCATTTTTGTGGATTCTAGCAATTGAGTAAAGATTTAACTGTTAAGCCATTCTAAAGCTTTGTAAATATAAACAAATAATTTATTTTGATTCCCTATTTTGAGAATATTTATGACATTTAAAAATTTTTTTCATTTCATATACTTTTAGGGTTTTCATAATTAAAACCATACCAGACACCATTTTAGACTCATCAGGACCATTTTTTTTAAAACCTGTAATGAAAGTGCAATTTGTTTTAATTATGTAATACTTGAATTCACTTAAAGTGGATAGCTGGATTTAAACTTTTGTTTTCTTATTTTAATAAATAAAGGGTTATTGATAACTATACATATATTTTCTCCTTCTTTTGCATTATGTCCTTGAAATAGTCTCCTAAATGTGATACTAATAGATGAAAGAGTTTGGACTGTTTGAGTATTGATCTGTTTTGCTCAATAGCCTTTCAAGAAGTTATCCTCATTACTGTCAATTACCTCCCCTAAGTCTTCTTCTTCACCTCTCTGCCATTGCTTATACCGTTTCTTCTCTCTAGCATCACTGTCCTCTTTAGTGAACTGCTTTTTTTTTTCCTTTGAACTTTCTGGATGGACTCCAGCTCAACAGCATGAAAATGTCATCTAGGAAACTATGTAGAATTCTCAATGGAACAAGTCACCACCCTCCTGTGTTCTGAACTCACTCCAAGACCATCACATCTGCAAGATTGTCTCACCTGCTCTCTTCCACAATATAATGTCACTGTTCTTATTAAGACCCTGAGAGTCCATAGTGAGTGACAAATTGAAGATATTTGACAAATACTTGTTGACTCCAGTTCTGTATTTTTACCAATAATGAGCAGACCCATTTCCATGAGTCTGGATGGCTGTAAAATATTTTTGTCTTTTCCTTTTCCTTGTTGAATGGATTCCATTTAGATTTACTCAGCAAAAATTTGGATAAACGAATCTGGGTTAGTTATTGTGATATATGAGAACTTTACCAAAATAAGAAACTGATTTTAACCAGGTATTTTTTTCTGTGTGCCTTTCTCTTCATATATATTTTTAAAAAGCAAGGTAAGTCACCTCAAAGGGATTGTTATCCTATTTGAACTTCTAAAGTGGGCAATCTTCAGATAAATATCCAATTGCTGCCTCTCCCCCAGGACAGTCAATACAATACTTCAGAAAGGCTATTAAAGGTGCTGAAATGAGAAAGTGAAGCTCCCTGGCTGCCTGGCTACACTTGCCATTTAATCTAACCCTTTCACTATCTCTTCAAAATTCATTTTGATTTCTACAGAGAATTAGCCATTACAAAATGACCCATATTTAGCAGAGCTATCATGAAGAATAGAAAAGGAATAAAAGAAGTACCTTTTCCAGTTTTCCATTGAAAGACAACTTATATTTTGCTCAAAATTTGGAAAAGGAAGATAGGAAGTATCAAAATTGCTAAGGCAATGCCTTGCAAAATCCACTGATTTATTAAATGGAAAAGGAGGAATTTTACTTTCCCAGAGCAAGAGAGATCCAAAATTATTTGAGGAGAATGGTGAGCCTAAATGGCTTAGAGAAAAGCTATAGAAAATATATTTAAAGACATTACATTTTTGAAAGTGGTCAACAAGAACCAACATGTGATAGATTCAGTCACATACAATAATATCAAGTAAAATAACCTCTGCCTAGCAAGTAAGAAGTCTTTTTAATTAGGTGTATTCCAAAAACTTTAGCTTTTGAATTTGGAAGAAAAGACCATCAATGTTGGCTCCAGAGTGTGGATTGTGTAAATATCTCTCAGCTACCATGATAAGAAGGATGAAGAACATAGACAAAGTCAGCCCAAGGGGTAGGGTCAGCCCCTGGACAAGAAGGAGACTGTGGGCATGGAGGGGGTAGTAAAGGGGCCCTCCTTCTGAGACAGATGGAGACAGTGGGAATGAAAGTGTCCAGGGTCTAGGATTGGCTGAGATGTTTGCTCAAATATGAAAACCAGGTAAGTATAAGCAGTTTAGCATCCTGAGGTCCATAAAGCTCTCCTCAGAGTTGACATCTTGAGCTGAGCTTCGGGGGCCAGGGAGAGGCGTGACAAGCAGCACTGAGAAACAGTCCATGAAGAGCTATGGGAAATTCTCTGGAACTGATTTGTTCTCAATCTGTGTTCTATGTACCAGTCACAAATTGAAGCAGAGTAGAGTGCCTGCTTTTAAAGCCCAGAGTAGGATGCATGAAGCTTCGGTAAATATTACCTAAGTGTTCTCAAAACAATTTTACCAATTTATTCTCACCAACAGAGAAGCATAATTCCTCACTTTGCCAAAATAAAGAAACATCACCCCCCCCTTTTTTTCTTCACCAATTTGGCCAAGAAAATAAAAACTACTTTGCTTTGATTTGCATTTCTAGTTGCCATATATTTCTGTATATTGTATTTCTCTTAATTTAAATTATTTGAAGCTATCTTTAGATATATTTTTATTTCTGTTTCAGTATTTTTATAATACTTTATATAAACTAATATGTTAAATAAACAACCATTGTCATAGTCTTTGAAATTTTCTTCTGGATCTTCCCAAAGAAATTTAATTCCAGGATTTTTAACATACAAACTATGTGGCCAAATCTTGCAAAAATTTCTTCCAGTATCTATAGTTTCACAGAGTATTTGTCCAAGCAGAGGCCATTATTTTTTCATTTTTTTTTAAAATGGTGTTCATTTCTGGTAGCCACAGATGCTCCAGTATGTCCATGGGGACACACCGAAGTAAGAGTCGTGGAGCAGGTTTGCAAGGCAAGACACTGCTGCTCAGTGAGCAGCCCTCTTGCCATTTATTGCACAAGCTTGACTGATCACATGACAATGGTAGGGGAAGCAGGGTCCAGGGATACAAAGGACATTCATCTTCTGGGGAAGAGGACTGCAAAGGGATCAAAGGTGATAATTCCATAGGGAACAGGGGAGGACATGTTGGCCTTGCATGTAGGGAGTATTTTCTGTGCAGGTGCTTGGAATAATTTTGGGCTACTCCCAGACCATCTTGGACTCTGACCACACAATCAGTCACGGGCTACCTAGGCATCCCCAGCTGCCCATAATGTGGGCCATTGTCCCAAGGCAGTCATGCGTGAGTGCCTGGTCTGTCTGAAACTTTCATACACACATAGGTGCACAGAGAGGCCTAGCACACACAGGTGCCTTATGTGGGAAAGTGGCCACATTAATTTTTATAATGAAGTATTTAATTATGTTGTACTTTGACATGAGGGAAGGATCTGTACTAATCAGACAGTAGGTCTAGATTAGCTATTTTGAGTAGGAAGAATTTACTAGGGAGTTTAAGTTCACTTATTAAATTTATTTATTGAAGCTCATCTATTGAATGAATAGTCAAAAGCAACACAGACAAAACATCCCCATCTCATCATGGGGGTAGTGGGAGAAATCTGCCACTGCTGCAAGCTGCAAACTGGAGAGCAGAAACTACATAACAGTAGACCCAGAACAATTATGTGTCTGCCACACAGCCCAGCTTAGGACACTATTGCCATCTCATACTGTCCATTTCTACCTCTAAATGATATTCAGCAGTACCTCCTGGACAGCACCTATATCACTCTCTGTATGCTAGCTGCAAGGGAGTCCAAGAAGAAGACCAATAAGAGCAGTTACTATGTAATTCTTACCACGCTCTGGGCATTGTTCTATATGTCATTCTTACCACTCTGGGCATTGTTCTAATAGCTTTTGCAGATATTAACTAACATGTACAGTATTCTCCAAGGTAAGTATTATATTCTCATTTTCATATGAGGCAGCTGAGACACAGAATGTAATTTCTCAATATCAAACAACTCCTGGAAGACAGAACTGGAATTTATGCTTGGGCTGCCTTACTCCAGAATCTGTGCTTTTAGCAACACTGTTAAATAGTATGTGGTTTAGGTTCCCCATTCTCCAAACTATAAGAAGACATGATAGAACCCAGGTGGGACTGGGTTTGGAGTGAGTCCCTTTGCACATTCTTACAAGGGCTCCAATTTAATTTTTCCATGAGCTTACTCAGTGTTCTAGGGCCATTTGTTGAACAATCTTGCTTTTCTTGTTAACTTACATTAATGCCCTGTGCACTGGTAGGTGCTAAATTAACAGATACTCAGATATCTATTGAATAAATAAAGGAGTCATTTAGATCAATTTTTGGCTATATTCTGGTCCATTGTCAATTTTGCCATTTAGTGTGACCTTTTTAGTTGATAGACAAGATGAACTTTCTGAATCTGTCCCCTCTGTCCATGCTGACCTGTCATCTATCTGCTGACCTCCATAGACTGCATCAAAGGATCCCTTTGCTTCTTGTCTTTGCTTAGAAGATAACACAGGAGCTAGAGGAAACAGGAGGTAGGTTGGCATTTTTTGTTGCCCTATCTACTTCTTGGTGGTATCTTCATGTGGCCTTGGATTAGCCTGTCCCTCTGCTGGGGGGGAAACTTCCTTTTCAGTTTCTCTAAAACCTGCCCACAATTTGAATTTTCCACAATTACTCAGTTCACATGTGGTATCAGTTAGTAACAGCATACTGTTTTAAACATCATTATTTTAAAACATTCTGGTAGGAAAAACACTCAAGATTTCCCCCAACCTCGAATTTTCTTATGCTATTTATTTTTTATTCCAGATTAGTACCACTTTGGGTTCTAAATATAATTCATTGAATTTTTTAAATTAGAATATAATTAAACCTAAAATCAATTAAAGGATGTTTTCATCCCAGTTGAGAGCATGCCATGGCTTTCCATTTATTTATACCTCCTTCATGTCCTGCTTTAAATATTTTCAGTTTCTTCATGTAGCCTAACTCACTTGTTACTCTTGGGTACAGTGCAGGTTCAATATTTTTTTCTGTTGTGATTTTATTATTCTCCCTTATAATTTCTACCTAGTCATTTCTGGTATCTACATAAGCTGCTCATTTTTGTGTTTTGTAAATCCAGCCACTTGATCAAACTCTTCTGAGCAATTGCTGATTTTCTTGGATATCCTAGATAATTAATTCTCTTTGGTTTACTACTTGAGCAATCATATCACATCCTACCAAAGATAATTTGCTTATGTTTAATCACTGAAAGTTTTGTGTTTGTTGCATATATTACTGAGTTGTCTGAAGTTTCTTGAAAGGGTGTGATAATAGGCTTTTTTAAAAATAGAAACACTTGACTTTCCCTAATTTAAATAGGAATGCCTGTAATGATTCAAGGCAGTTCTTAATATTAGACATTCTTTATAATGTTGAGGAAGTATGTTTATATTCTCAGTTTACTATATATTGTTGTGTACATGTTTCTTTGCTCATTAATCTGGAATGAGTGGGTGCTAAATTCCATTAAGTGACTCCTCAGCACTTTCAGAGATGAATAAAAATGTTCCTTCTCTAATATATCAATAAGATGTTTTAAAATAATAATCTAATTTTATAACAGTCTTTTGTTCCAAGAATAAAATTCATGCAGTCCTGGTATGTTCATCTTTAAATGCAATTCTGGATTTCAATTTCTTGGCATTTTATAAAGTTTTTTTTTCCTCACCTGCTTTTAAAATTACAGGTGAGATCCTGGTTCCTATTTCTGAGCTATTCTTGTCAGGTTTTGGTGAACTAAATATGTAAATATTCTGACTTTTCTCTGTTTTTTTACAATTCCATGGGTTATTAAGAGTGTTCATTCTTAAGTAATATTTAGTAATCTATAAATTCACAGAAAATTAGTGGTATTTTCGTTGAGATAATCAAATGTTTTATATAGGGATTTCTGTTGATTTATTCTTAACCCAAAATATTTTAAATCATGTTTTGAATAGATCAACTCTACTCTTCTTTTAATACATTCATTACTATTGAACTGTTGTCACATATTCTTCTCATGGTTTCTTTGCTGTGGTTTTGTACTTAATTAAAATTCCTAAGTTTCACACATAGTTAATGCAATTCATTTTTTTTAAATAGTGAAAATATCAATATTACTCATTTCACTGTGAGTGTAACTCTGGTCCCATTCTTTAGAATTTCCTATGTGTTTTATTAAAACAACCCAGTCAAAAAATGGGCAAAAGAGCTAAAAAGGCAATTCTCCAAAGAGGACATGCAAATGGCCAACAGGCATATGAAAAAATGCTCAACT